>JASANN010000308.1:50549-107087 GCA_031762395.1 Calameuta pygmaea | reverse complement strand
GGGGGAGAGAGAGAGAGAGAGAGAGAGAGAGAGAGAGAGAGAGAGAGAGAGAGAGAGAGAGAGAGAGAGAGAGAGAGCAACTGTCGCTTATATTGCTAACACTCGCTCGCATTTAGCATTGATGTAAATCAGTGAGGCGCGAGGAGTCAAGGGGAAAAAAGGACGACAACTGAATACGCCGAAAACGCAGCTTTACGATCGAACGAGCGACAATCGGAAAATCACAGAGGGGTAAAGTAATATCGTATATGAGCGACGTTTAATGATAAAACGAGAAACGTGACGAAAATTTTTAATTGCCGGTAACGATGACTTCATTTATTTATACCTTTAAAATTGCAACGGCGCATGTATTGCTCGCCAGAGTCTTATGTATTGTATGTGGAATGTAAGAAATGCAAGAAAGAAAAAAGAGAGAGAAAATGGAAGAATTATGAGAAATACATGCAGATCCCGCAGCGGCCAACTTCTTATATAATATTCACAGGTCGCTCTCAATATTTCAGTGGCGCCGCCATACTATTGCCTTATTTATGGGCCATTGCTTATGAATAACCGCCCTTATCCGTAACGTACGTCCCTGGGCCTACCCCTACCCCAATCCCTAAGTGGGATTTATGCTATAGAGGGCAGTGCGTCTTTGCTTGACGGAAATGACTACAGAAATATACCTACAGATAGAAACTGGCCCAATATATGAGCCGGAAGCACGTGATTTTCCAGCCCTTACGAATAAATTAATATAATATTTTAATTGTTACGATCGCTCCCTCAGATGTGGTTTTAGCATAATATTACACTATATTTGAAATATACTCGCACCCGTTTGGAAATGGGTCTTAAGTATTATTCATTATCCAAATAAAGAATCTTCCTTCTTTATAACAATTGCCCTACTCCCTGGCCCCCTTAAGATGGCCAACATTAAAATTCCTTTCTTTCTTTCTTTCCTTCTGTTTTCCTTTTTCTTAATTTCACAGCAAAAGTATCCGCCGCGAATCGGTGTGCCTGATTAATTAATACCGGTCCCATCGTCGTATATCAAGATCGGTAATTAAACACGTAATTATAGAAACGTAAGGCGTGGCTCATGGGGGCCCAACCAGTAGGGGCATTCGCTGAATGGGGCCGCATGATCGGGGGAGACTACGAGAGAGCGAGAAAGACAAAAGGACATAAATACGAGTTGGCAACGAATTAAAGAACATCCCCCTCTCACCTTCGTGCAAAAGTATCACCTCCTGGTGAACTGTTCCCTAGTCGCGCCATCCTTGTTCTTCAGGGTGGTGGGTGCAGCATTTTTAATTACTGCGAAATGGCCGGAAATTTGTTATCTTCGCAGGCCGAGGGCGAAGTACCACCCTAGTTTTTTTTGTCCCCTCTATTTCTTTTTCCTTTTTTTTTTCCACTACAACATTCCCTCTGTTTTCTTCTTCTTCTTCTTCGTCTTCTTCTTCCATCTGCCATCGTCTCGACACCCCATCTCCTTCTTTAGGGACGCTTTCTTTATGAACTCCGCAATTGCGGCGCCCTGCTAATTAAACGTGGCTTCGAGTCGTGGCAACAGGCGTCGCGGCGTTGTCCTCGAATTTTCATGCTAACGAATTCTCCTAATTAAACGAATGCCACGCGAGTGAACGATTACCATGCGGAAGCGTGTTCTCTAATTTTTTTCAACCCTCTTGTCGTTACGAACAAATAAAAGTTCGAAAAACGCATTGCGGAATGCTCTATGACAATTAAAAAATTAATGCAACAGCTTGTAATTGGTAATCATAGATATAATTACGTCAACGGGACGGAGTCGTGTGGTTTTCGATAATCTTGACATTCCTATTGGTTCATTAGACAGCAACATAGGATATCGCCAAGAAGGCGGACTGGAAATCGGAGGAACAGCATGTGAAAAGGAACGCACGCAGTATCGTTATTCTGCATAAAAATTTCGTTATCCCAACTGACGCAAATGAGCAAACGTGTAAATACGTTTATACGTAAATACGCCTATTTAACCGGATTACAAACGATACGAGCGACAAAGTTGCGGTCGGCCACCGGCTGCGTTTATGCATATATTTTTTTTTTTTAAATTAAATACTGTCATATATGCAGAAAATTATGCTAAAATGTCTAAATAACACAGGCAGATGAGAAGATTACAGAGATTTGTGTATCTGCAAATACTCGACATTGACGACGAAAAAAAAATAGAAAATGACAAAACACGTAGCGGGGGATGAGGCAAATGCACCGAGTGCATTGCCCTTTATTTTTAAAATTTATCTTCATTTGAAGTTTCTTTTTATTTTTTTGCTTCCTTGTTTCTTTCTTTTCGCTTCTCATTATGTTATACCTTTCTCAAATTTTTTACGGTTGCTATGGATGTAGCAGTATGTAGCCGCCTACCTCGCATGCTACTTCATTGAGTTTCTTATATGCCTCGTCAAACTATTCGCTCTGTGTCTCTCTTTTGCACATTGAATTATTTCCATAAATTTCCATTTCCATACTGCATCATGGCCGCCGACTTCGCGGTTCCTATTAGCGAATAATGGACAACGTATTTATACGTATTTTACGCCTTTCTACCTGTATCTTCTCCTTCTTCGCTTTATGCATACATGAAACACGTACATGAAAAACATTGACTTTTACGCAATATAAATTTCTTGTTTTCATCTGCTATTTATCCATATAATGCAAGTGCAAATTATTTTTCAAAAATGCTGTTTCTTTTACACGGCAACTGCTATTGACTCGAACTTAAATAAAATGCTAGTTTTATAGTCTTTACAGTTTACTACTGAGGTAACCTAATGTACTATGATCATTCGCATGACCTGGATGGAAAGATTAAGGGTCAACATCACTAAAGTCATTCACCATCAACGTGTTCTCGTATCCAATACCAGTCTCAGTGAACTTCTTTGTAATTTTGAGCTTCACTGCAATTCCGAGTGAACGTTAATTTATATGTGTACGAGCAAATGCGATTTTTCTGAATTGTCAAAGACCGTGCAGGGGCGGCGAGGCGATGAAATTCTTATTGTGAAGCAAAGGGAGCAAAACTGGCAGAGTCTCGATCTCTGCATATTGGCAGGAATTAATCGGCTGTGAGAACGAACCCGGCAATTCCAGGGAGTCGCGCGAATATTTGACTAGGTCTATTAATACTTAGTGAGGGGGGGGGGGGGGGTAGAGGGGTTGGCACGAGTGAGATTGATACGAGGGTGCAAACAAGCTCGGCAATAAACTCTTCCAAATGGATTGGACGTTTTCGAAACTGATTGGTCTCCTACGATATTATATCCAGAGAGTAAAATTGACTGGCTACATTGATTTCTTATTTTCTTTTAGTAATCTGTGCTCAACCTAAAAACGAGATACAAAGCTTTTGGAAATTATAAAAATCTTGCAGAACGAGAATTGAGATGACTTCCCTAGGTTCGAGATTTAAAAAAAAAATCACAATCAAATCGTCTTGGGAGCAACTCCCAATTAAGGCGACTTAATGTATGCATCGAGTTTCTGTCTTGTGGCAAAAGGGAAAGGACGACTGGTACCATCGACGTAGGAACCACAACAGGGGGCCTTCCAAGGGATGATATAACGTCTAAGGGATGATTTAAACACGACGTGTCAAGTGTAGTCACCGTGATACTCGAAGCTAAGAAACTTCGTGTCAATTCTCAGAGCAATCTACCGATGCAGATTAGCTGATCCACCCTCTTTAGCTTAAGCCAAGTTTCCATGTCAAGACTGTTCCATTGATCCAGCGTGAGTCAATTAATAGGACGACGAGACGGACCTTGATTACACGATAAAAAAATAAGCGAGAGAAAGAAACGGACAAAGAAAATTGGTCCAACAAACCCGGCGAGGGACAGAGTTCACGTTTGCGTAAACGAATAATTTAAGCATTGATCGTGCCATATTTTTCGGATATGTTTTTCGATTCATTTTTGCAGAGAATAATAAAAAAATGACTTGTAATCAGGGCACGGCGATTTAAAGAGAAATGAAAAGATAAGAAGGTGCCAGAACGTATGTAAGTATCGCCATAAACGACAGGCAAATATGTATGTATGAAAATGAGCCAAAGGGGTCAAAGGTCAATATCTGTCGGGCTCACTGGAACCTACGATCGCGATCATTGGAACCGCCCTTAAGGAACCGATCCGTTCCAGGGTGTTCCTGACAGTAGGGGCCTCTCGTAATAGTGATTGCATTGAGTTTCCTGACTACGGATCGCTTTTATTCGATAGTCGTTAGAAAGCCCTTCTTATCTGGGACGGAAAGAGTGAGGTCAAAGAGAGTCAAAGGTGGCTGTAGGGAGTAAGAGTTGAAGGGTCGATATAAAACGGAGGCGTTCTATTAAATCGTCTCATCTGCCTCTACAAAACACTCCTTCTTTTTACGTAGGTGTACAACGATTCTGATATTTTGCAAATTTTTCTTCGACAGTTTTCCGTAAAGGGGTTTTATAAATAATAGAGAAAAAAAAGAGAAATATAGAAGAGAATACAGTATGTACGTACTATATGAGTATAGGTATATCCAGATAGATTGAGCTTTTCTTAAACTAGCCCAGAATTGATGCCGGTAAATTTACAAAGGTAAAACCTCTCAGAGTTTCTCTAGCGTATAAGAGCCACTTGTACGATTTATTTCCGGGCCATTTCTACTTCCCACGTAAAAATCCGGAATTTACATGAAAAAGAAAAAAGATTTTTTTCTGCCACGCAAAGTAAATCCTTACGTATAGCTTATCCCGTCTTGGCTATTTTCTTAACTATTTCGTACTATTGAATGTTATCTACCATATAAGAAAAAACATGAACTCCTGAAATATAACAAATCAATATAATTAATCAAACGATTATTAGATTTGGTAAAAAAAATTAATCCAATAATTTTTCTACACGCTTCGCTGCATCCTGCAGTATTCATGCACGCTTATGCACTTTTAAGTACAATCACCAGAGTAGCCGGGAAACGTAATGGAGAACAGAGGAAAAGAAAGGGAGAAGAAGAAAGATAGAGAAAAAATGAGGGGAATGCAGTAGCAGTAAAAGCCAGAAAGCTGGAAGCTGCCAGTCAATTTGGCAGGGAACACGATGTCGTGGGGTTGTCCCAGGGAGGGCCAGGATCTATTACAGGGGGGGTTCGAGTCGGTGGTGTTTTATTGGCGGTGGTAAGGGTGCCGGTCCGAACCCCACGGCCAAGGACGGCACACTTAGAGCAACAATAACTGACTAATCCGACATCCCCACGGACGGCGCGTCTAAGCGTGGGCCAGCGATGAAAAATGTAAAAATCCGGGAAAAAAGGCCGCCTTTCTCTGACAGTTCAATACATTTTAAATGCGTTCCGGCATATTTGCGGTGGCCGATCGTGCCCACATAGGACTTCAACGCACGAGGAAACGCACGCGCCCTCCTAGTAGGGGTTGCTTGGTCGTATTATAAAGGGGATGCCCGTTATTTATCGCCAGATTTATGGAATAAATGAATAGTTGTGAATCTGCCCTGTATACGATTCTATATTAATATCATCAATATTTTGAGTGACACCTGCAACTTTCTGGTGTTGTATCGACAAATACATTGCATTACAATTTATTTTACGTTTTATGTATTTACGCCTGTCGCCATTACAGAAAAACTATATTTTTAGTAACCATTAACAACGAGGCAAAATGAAAATTAATTCAAATAGGATTTGTAATCGTAAATGTCCACTAGCAATATAGAAACGGAAACAGCTTTCTTAAGTCGTACCACAAAGATCCCTCCGCGTTTCGTGGGGCGTTACGATATGTCATAACTTTTCGACAATTGTCCGAAATTTCCAAAAAAAGAAAACACGGAGAAATAGAACACGGAAAAAATAGTAGAAGAGGAACAAAAGTGATGCGGGAAAAATGAAAGTCGGTAAAAAAGAGAAGCGCTCGAATCCTCCTGCTAAAAGAACATGCACCCCGTTGAAGCAGCAAGGGTGGCGAGTTGATCCCAATAAGAGGCCATAGAGGGTTTATCGGATCCGGGATTTGCGGTGCTACGCTCCCGCTCATCGCCACTTCTTTTTTACCACCTCTTTGGTATAGTTCATACCGGCGACGTTTCGACTAGCCGCCCCCCGAAACAGCTCAGTCTTCAACAGCCCTTAAGACAAGCAAAGAAATCGAATGAGAAAGAGAACAACAGCGATTATAATCGATACTGTAAAATAAACTACCCCAAGAAGAAGGGTTGGTCTTTCGAAGGCTTCCTGGCGCAACCCCATGGGAAAGAAAAAACAAACTTGTAAGCCGCCCCTGGGCCCCGACGTAAGAAGAAGAAACTTCCTTGCTAAAACGATCTTCCCGGGGTAGAGACGGAACCCTGCTAGACCCGTCGCCCTCTGTGATCCTTTTGCTCGTGACTTAAGGGTGCGGAAGGGCTAAAAGGACTCACGGCAAATGGCACGAGGACGAGGTCGAGGAAGAGTCTACGAGTCTGATAATAGCCGGGGGGTGCAAGTTACTGCAAGGAGTTGGGTAGGGTGGTAAGAAGGAGGTTAGGTATAGAAGCAAGGGTGGCTGAGAATCAGCAAAGGGGGATGGAGAATCGAAGATCAAATTCTCATGGAATCGGGTGCGTGGGATAGAATGCAGGGAGATAGGTACGAGCGGAATTCCTTTATGGGGTTCGAGGCTATGGGATTCTTTCACGATTTAAAATGCGCCTTAAGGAAGGGCCCCTTACCAAACTGATGGAATTGTCCCCAAAGGATTGTTGTATCGGGACGGGTACTCTTAATAATGAGGTCCTGAAATTCCAAGGAATTTCAAGACTTCATATGCGCGTATGCACGCGCACTTGACTTGATATAAACACTTATTGCAGGGCACTTGCAGAAAAGTGTGAAAGACTTGATTCTCAAGTCTCACTTGTCTGTCAGTCCATCGAGTCTTCCGTCTCTTGAGGTTCTTCGGGTTCTTGAACTCAGTCTGCGAGTAGTCTGAAAGACGGTCTCTCTCTCTCTCTCTCTCTCTCTCTCTCTCTTTCTCTCCTCCATCCCTGTTACTTACACTGTAGGCATATACATATGTAGGACTCGACGAAAGGGCCTTAGTCCCCACGAAGAGGACTCATTTGGAAAACAAAAGCATTCGTTCGGGCGCATTATAATACAACGACAGAACTCACGTGCGCGACGTTCCTTAGAAAACTGGAGACGTGTTAGAGATACGTAGCCATTGCAGCATGTGCATACTGTAACTTATGTGCATGCGAGTGGCCGTGTAGCACTGCACTTACTGCACTTACTGCTTTACCATAATTGCATTTTAAGATGACGATTAATATTTATAGGACGATAGGCCGTCATTCGGAAATGGCCTTGTTATTAAAATACGCGCTTTCTTTACCTTTTGCTTCCTTTCTTCTCCACATAATTCTCTTCCTTTCTTCTTACTTTGCTCTCACACTCTCTCTCCCCCTCTCTCTTTCTTTCTTTCTTTCTCTGTGTCTCTTACTTTACCTTGCTCTCCTTTTTCTCTTTCACTTAATAATCTTCATGCATTATGGAGATTTTGAAGCGAGCAAACAACGTACAATTATTAGCAGTTCGTTCATCGTACTTGGCTGTATGCAACATTCTTATATGGTGTATAATATCGAGTTTCATATTTTTTAAGTTTTTTATCTAACTCTTTTTTTCTTATTTTCCTCTTGGCCAGTACGCGGTAAGGGAGGAGCTCGCGAAACGCTTTATTCCCCAGAAAAGTTATGAGATGATTGTTGGCGGTTATGATAGTGCGCTGGAGCTATATGGATAAAAGGAACCTTGGTCTCATGGAGAAAATTAGGATGATTAGGATAGTCGGGCGACGATTATATTTGTCGATACCGCGCAAGCAGCGGATAAATTTACATTTTTAATAGAATTATTATGGGGCCTTACATTTATCGACATCTCATATACAATATACTACCAGCCCGCTCACAGAACCACCCTCTCAAATCATAATCCACCCCCAATTACTCGTTCGGACTGTTATTTTTGGCGATATGGCAAATCATAGAGTAGTAGCCTGCAGGCCCACCAATGGGGCATTAAAAAAAGTTAATTGTCCCGGGGGGTAATAATTACTATGGACTTCTACTCTTTCCCCGCCCCCACACTACCTACTTCTGGGCCCTATATCTTCACGGACCCATAAGGATCAAACCCACGTGTCTACTGATTCTCTTCTGACTCTCATTCCAATTCGAATTTGGCATTTGTCTTGTTCGATTGTCCGTGAGCTTGGCTCACTAACTAATCAACTTCCTTTGAATTCTAATTAAAAGGATGCGATTGGTGTAATTAGCGTTCAGCCTTTCTCATTTGGCTTTATGAGAATTTACGCTTTTTTACCTTTTTCCACGTCTTCATGAATTATCGTCGTCATTCTTGTTTAAAATCCACCGTTTTGTAACGGCTTCGTCATTATTTATTTTTTTTAAAGACTTTTTCGTTATTTCAAAAGCATTTAAAAATAGAAAAGAAAACGAAATGTTGCTCTCTTAAAGAAAGTTGTTCGACTATGCTATCAACTGACGACTGTGCATGCAGGTCAAAAATAGTCATCACGCAGTCATATATAGAATAAGAAAAAAATATACATACATATATCAATGTAGGTCCCATGTGTTTACGGTGAAGAAAATGCAAAAGAAAATAGTAATGGAAGAAAGTAGAAAAGTACAATAAAGGAAGGTAAAACGAGCTCCGTTACCTTTCGAAAGCGTAGTGTCGCTCCTCATATCTGCAACACATAAAGAGAGCCTTGCGTAAGCGACAAGAGTCCTGGGATTGGGCTTGATGACTTCACGGGGTCAGTGGACCATCAAGATCCTCGAATCGTGTCACTCACTGTAGTTGTATTTTGTCGTTCCTTCTATGGATAAGAGGATCAGGACAAGTTTTTCAATTTTGACAATCCACCTATCCGTGAATTAACCGATATCTATCTATGCTGCCACATGTACATATATACCTATATCTATAATGAATTTTTTTATTTTATTGCCTAATCTAAATCCAGTAGATACCTGCCATAAAATACTCTGCGCTATAGAAATCTTCAGCCATAGTAGTTACGGTAGAGAAAAGGGGGCCCAACGGAGAAAGGAGGTGGGCATCATCTACCTACATGTATGGTTATAGTTATGGCATTATACGGATATAATGATCGCCGGTAGAGGTAGGGCTAATTCCTTTGGGCCCCATATTACGCTCGCCGAATCAACTTTTCCAAAGCCTTAATAAGCAATCTGACGACGTAATTGCATGTGCGGATTAGATAACGCCGGGACTTGAGATATGCGCACGACTCGAACCCCATAGGTAAAGATTGAAGAAAAAAAGCAAGAATGGAAGTTGAATAATCTATCAGTACTGCTGTTGAATTATATATTTATTGTGTTATAATAACTTTACATACTCAGCCGTAGATTTGGAGTCTGTTGGGTATCATTCTATTGCACATACATGCTCGGTGCGCGAAAGCACAAAGTATCTCTCTGCCAGTCTTGGACCCATTGAAACTCAAGCCGTTTTTCCAAAGGCGTTCAGTGGCCCCCGGCTACGGAATGCCGGTCGTACCCGATAAAAACCGAATCAAATATCTACCGATCGTCGGGCCCCGCACGACTAATGAAAATGCCCCTTTGCGCTGGGCATCGTTGGGTTTTGCGTTACGGAACTTTTCTGACCGCGGTATCTCGATCATGCCGACGCACAAAAAGGGCCTCAAGTCCACCTTTAACATTATCTCGAGAGACGTCGGCCCGTGGGCCCTTTTTCGAACCACTCCCCCCACGCCGTTCATCACATGGAATTCGACAGGCTCGAGTATTTCGGGCAAGAAGATAAAACTTACGCTTTCAGAAATATTCACGAACAATAATGGCCGTTCGGACGCTTTCGACAATGCCCATATAGCCACCTTGATATCAATTCCAATTCTTCCCTTTCCCTCCGCTTTTAGATCTAAACAATTTTCAATCAATCCGCAAACAACTTACATACATTCCACAAAACTAGTCAGCTTAAGGAGGTTGGAGCGCTTCACGCCGGTCAAATCAGTGCTGAATTTTAGTAATCGTTTTTGTAAATTCGATGCCTTATGTAATATTGGATGAGTGTTATTTGCATCACTACACGTGTCCTTGATCTAGAGAAACATTAATGCTGGTTGATTTGCAAGAACATTAACTAATTAACGTTAATTTCCGAGAAGGTACGTTTTCGTTGAGTTTTATAAAAGAATAACCTGTAACTCTTTACCGTTTTAAATTGCGAGATAGCTTATTCTGTTTCTCGAACGATGATCTACAAAGTCACACGGTTTAAATAATGGATAGTGCTAACCCTTTAAAAATTACGGTTTGTTGTTCACCCAGCAAAAAAAGATTCTTCATAAACAAATGGCTATAATTATCAAACTATATGACTATATTATCAGATATCTAGGCGGTGAATTCGTAAAGGATTATTTAAGAAATGGAATGAACCATGCCTCATTAAAGTCGGTAAAAACTTACGGATTATTCTTAGAACAAATGGAAAAATATGTACCTGCTCGGAAATCGGCATTAATCAGGTAGTATATTATTGTAAATTCATCGCTATCAATGTTTCTCTAGATTAAGAGCACATGTAGTGACGCAAATGACACTAAACCAATGTTACACAATGCATCAAATTTACAAAAACGATTACTCAAATTTAGCACTGATTTGACCAGCGTGAAGCGATCCAACCTCCTTAATGGATTCGATTGAGTTTCACTCACCCACTTGATTCGTATGAAAAAGCCAATTTCGGCTGATGCATTTAAACTGCCAATACACGTATAACGCCGTTCAGTACCTGCACTTAAGTCTCGATATAAAATTAAGGTTATCAAAAAGTCGCGATGAAAGGTTACAATCTCGATGCATTGTGTGAGCGTGATCCACCAGTCGTGGCGGTACCACGTGACCGGAAGTCCAACTAGATGGAAAAGTCCTAACCACGACGGCACAGTGACCGGTTTGAGGCTGTTTTGGTCCGCTTGACTTTCCATCAGGAACGCAAGTTTGGTAGCTACTGCCGCCAAGAGGAAGAGGAAAGAGAGACTCACGTCCTTAGCAGCACGTGACCCAGCTGGGAATCCTCGGGAATCCCACGTATCCCTGACGTCATATCGTCCACGGTACCAGTAGCCATTAGGATTCCATGGGGGTCCACGAAGTCGGATAAATTTGAGGTTAGACAGAAACTAGCAACACGAACCTAAAGGCCCCCCCCCCCCCTATCACGTACAGGAGCGTTTCCGACAGACCTCCAGGAAGTAAAGAGGGTCCACAACCAATTTGGGACTTATATTCTATCTCTCACCGAATGACAAAGGAACAAACTAGTTTCTTAAAAGAAACCGCCTAGAAAGTGCCGCCACGATTCCGCCATTAAATCACGCGGAATGATATTTCACAGATGAACGCTGGCGCGCGCGCGCGACCCGCTACTCTTAAACGTACGACGTGATAATTCACTACGGTAGATATTATATCTGAATATCCATTTAATCCTTTCTTTATATTAAGCCCGGTACATACCACAAGCACTGGTTGAGATTTGTGGTGAGCCAAAGGCGCCCCGTGGCTATACTTATGGCCACTGGAAGATATGCTACTCTTCGAAATCCACCATTGGACATTGCCCTGCGAGTACAGCAAAACTTTTCTACCTACCAGGTGTCCTTATCTGTTGCCTCTAAAATTAACCTTATACCCGACTATAAACCTATAACCTATATAGAGACACTCTGGAGAACATTCAGAATGTATAAGAGACGCGAGTGTTCCAGGCACAGAATAATAGGAACAATGCAAGTTAAGCGTGAAGATACCGAAGGTGCTAAACTTACCAAAGCCCTTAAATACGTTAAGGTATAACTAGCTGAAGGTGTAACGACCGCGGTACCTTACAATTCTAAGGTATGTATCATCGTCCCGGTACTAACAAGGGATTGGTTATGGTAGGCATAGAAGCCACAGGATGGAAATCTCATGACAATGGAGTCTCGTCCATTAAAGTCTCACCAGTTAGTATACATGAGTTCTCTCTCTCTCTCTCTCTCTCTCTCTCTCTCTCTCTCTCTCTCTCTCTCTTCATCTATACATATATACATATACACACGTATATACATATATAATATAGGTATGTCGTCAGTCCCTTATTCTCGGTCCGTTCCCTTAGTTCATGGATTTTACCGATTGTCACTGAGTCCGTCTCCGCAAGTGGAAAAATTTCCATTGGTCATTGTTTCGCTTTTTACACGAAAAACTTTTATTTATCGTAACGGACCAGTTGAATATTCAGTGGAATCCTGCGGGACAATTGGGTGGACGTACGCACGTCTCCTGGAGTATATTTAGGAGACCCTGAGAGAAGTGCCGACGCAAACAGAGGATACGCTATTGCTCTCAGGAGTGAATACGGACCCAGAATGCAGTTCCTGACTGCAGTTCCCGGGCTGTCGACGCTGCACAATGCGCCAGCGGCGGAATGCATTAATATTAATAGTGGTGAGAGGCTGCCCAGAGGGCCCCGAGCATGGAGTAATAGTACAGTGGGGCCCAGAGGTGTTGTCGTCCGTCACTGGCTACCGGCTTGAGTCATTGGTCCCGGGTCAATTCGGTCTTCATTTTTTTTACCTCGAAGTAAATCTATTTATACGGGAATTGCGTTACTGTTCATTTTTTAATTACTTCTACTTGATGGCGGGATTCGACTTTTCTTTTCTCTGTGAGAGAGTCGAAGTTTATATGGTGAGGATATTGTTAGTGCGGCTATTCAGGAACAGGTGCGTTTCATTTGGGTAATGAGTCTATTACCTGAAATAGGTCTATAATGCCCGCACCCGGGTTAGTCCACTTCTTTAAAATCCTCCCCACTTACACCTACTTTGCGACCTCTAACCATCTACAGTAACACAAGCCGCGTACTGCCGTGCGTTTACGGTTACGCTTACGTAGCGGCTCGTTAACGAGATCACGCGCGACTCGTTAATGAGTCACTACCGTGCGTGGGCCTTAGAGTCCAAGGACCGTGACGATGTTCACCAGGTCGCCGATCTTTCCGCTTTTAGCGAAGGAACGAGGGACTCCACGAGTGCGAAAGTTACGCCTACATTAATATACAGCATAGGATAAAACGATGAAGTACGTAATTTTGGAGATTATCGACATAGCGCGGGGGGGGGGGGGCAATATTTGAAGATTCTTATTGCCGGTGCAGCGAGGCTCAAGAAATGATTGATAGTGATTTTCTTGAATTTTGTCTTTCTTTTTTGATGAAAGGATGCGAGTAGGTCATCCGTTGACATGACGATAGCAGTCAGTTTAGATTGGACGATACGAGGTGGCTAACGAGACTAGATGAAGGAATGAATGAGCGAATGAGTCCCATTCCGTTGAGCTCCCTACTCTCCCCAACCGTATGAATTAAAGTGAACTGACCTGTAAATCCTTTTGTCATGAGACCATTTCCCAATAGTACTTATACCCGTGGTGAAGACTGCCGGGCCCAAAAGTGAGGGTGACATCAATTACCTATTCGCGCATCCCTCTGCGACTTGAAATTTAAATTCCTTTACTTCTGGAGGCACGCTGAAGATAATGGTTTAATTCGTATCAAATTAGCATACCTTAACGAGCGGACCCAGCAATGGCCGGCAATGCTTTTTGCCAAGGCCGAGACATAGTAGAGGGTAACGCGGAATGAGAGTAAAGAAAGAGAGAGAGAAAAAAAAGTGATATTGGAGAACAAGGTAAAAGAAGAAAGAAAGGGTAGCAGTGAAGATAACCCAAACAAAAATTCCTAAAAATAAGTCCCAATCTGGTAGCAAGAGCCAAAGTGGGAAATGAGGCCCATTACGCGTCTCGTATCGATCCTTGCTCTCTCCTTCGCTCTTGGGCGCTCATTCCGCGTCTGGAAATTTCTCGCTTCTAAATACTCGATAATTAAGACATCGGTCCGGGGCCCGATGTGTATTGTCGCTTTATATTATGCCGTCACGCCACTCGGCCATATCTTATTTGTAATTCGTATCGGCGCACGAGTTCTCTCCACTTTCTTATTCTCATCTGGCCAAAAAGACTCGCGCGACGAGTCGGCTGCGTGTTGTGCTGCGAGAGGCCCGTTAATATGGGCCAGCGTCGGGACCCCAAAAGAAAAGGGTCCGAGTTCAGTGGGATTGAAAAAGGACAAAATCAATAGTAAGGAAAGAAGAAGAAACATAATAAAAAAGTATTAAAAAACGGAGAAATAGACAAATTAGACTAACCAGAAAAATTCCCGGGGCCTTATGCGTGTATATACATGTACTTCCTATGGTTAATGCAAAAAGGAAGAGAGGAAATATTTCGTGTATAAAAACACAGTGCCTATACAAACACGTATAAAGAGTGTCAGGGGCCCCGACGCTCTGCTTGGCTGACCTCGTCCGGTAATAAGAATAAATGTGATTCTATTAAGGGTTCAATTGTTACGACGACGCTAGGTGGTCTTCCCTCTCTTACTCCTTACACTATTTTTTTAAGATATTTATCTATCCATCACCTTTCTATCCCCCCCCCCCCCCGCCACAATAATCTCTATCTAATCAATCCAATGGAATCAGAATAGATTGACCTTTCTGCTTTACTTCTTGTCCCTCGAACCAAAAATGGAGTGTTTTCATCGTACAATTATATTACACAGCCAAATTATCAAATCATTTTAACTAAAAAGTTCTTTTATTCAATGATTTATAATTTAAACTGCCACAACGTGTCCTTGATACTAGACTATCTCTAATGTATTACAATCTTGATATTGGAGGCCTTTTGGGTTCATATTGAACTTCTTGTTCTTTCTTTCGCTATGTTTACTCACCGTGCGTTGACGGATGTAGAATTCCCGACGTCCTCCACGGACGGCTTCCTAGAACGAAACCACGAATGTAATTCGTTATTGCTCGACTGCAGTTGCATCAGTGCGGACGCGTGGGCGTTGTACGAGGAGTAAATATTCGGGCTTTGCCACATTCTCCCGTAAGCCTGCACGTCCATAGTATAGTTTCCTCTCTATTCAATCAATGGTGCACGGTCAAGAAAATGTCCTTGGTGTATCAATCTTCGGAAGAGGTTGTTTGAAAAAAAAAAATCAATTGCATCCGTTGCGTAAAGTAACGTGACACCAATGAGTCTATTCACTATTTATTGTTTAATACCCGATGACGAAATTGACATACAAAAATACCAAAACCATGTGAAATGTCACAAGAGGAACGAATACGCGTGACCTCTTATTCACGAGACGTGCACGCGGCACGAAGGCGCGTGGATAAGTGTCAAAGGGATTCGGTGCGTCGCGTGCTGGCCCTCGTGTTTGGGGTAAATTTTCTACCCCCGTGGCGTAACATCATCCCCACTATGTTCTCATGCTCTTGCGCGCGTCCCTACTATTCGCTCGTGCGGGGAAGAACTGAGAACGATAGACAGAGAGAGAAAAAGAGAGAGAGAAAAAAGAGAGAGAGAGAGAGAGAGAGAGAGGGTGATTTCGAGAAGAGAGAGAAGAGAAATGGAATCATCGTGTGTAAGAGTGAAGGGATGTCTAAGAACTACAAGACAGCAAAACTACCCTCTACGATTTGGCGCGACGTCGGAATAAACCGCGATCCGGGAATGCTTTATCTTCATTTCCGACGTCTCGAAGCCCCGCGACGCCAATAAACCCCGGTATCTCCTGTACTATCCCAGTTTCCGTACACACCTACCCTACCTACCAGTGCATCCCACATCCCCTTAGGAAAAATCTTCGGAAGGGATACCTGCACATTACTGCTTTCACTCTCATCCAACGAAAGATACTCATACATTTTTTCTACACGGAGAGAATTTTTCGTCAATTTTTCCTATGAAATTCACGATAAAAATTATAGTAGAAACCACTAACCGTGGGACATCGTTACCGTTTAATTACTTATTGCTTATAACATAGAATATTTTGAGTGGCTAGAAATTAATTTTACAGTGCGCACGATAAATATTGTTATTTGCAATTTTTACTGCGTTTCACAATGTCAATGTTTTTTGTGGTTGACTTGAAAGGTATGAAAAGCACAGTGTATGTACACATAATTCGGCTGTTTTAGATGACTTTTTAAATTCAACAAGGTAAAAGCTATACTTTTACACTACATATTTTCAAGTTTTTAAAATTTTACCATACACTTCAGTAAAAGCTGACGTATCGTGCTTACTTTTTAAGATATTTTCGTGAAATGTTCTTAAATATATAGGTAATACGTTATGAAATGCCATGATGTCCCGTGGTTACCGTGAGTTTCATGTAATTTTTCATGAAAAATTCTCTCCGTATAGTGGTTGCGCACCCCTTTTGTACTTAAAAACAGTTTCAATCAATAAAAAATAATGATTCCCAAGTTACGCAAAGCTACAATATAATTTTACGAAATAAGTTTAACTAAAATTGCCAATCTCGAAAAATCATTGAGCTGGTTTGATGAATCAATTTCAAGCTAACAAAAACTTGAAAATAGTGGGAAAAATATCTGGCTGTTTTTTAACCATAGGTACGATATTTTCCACTGGTGCGCATAATCTCCTCTTTTTCTCGAGCGCCTGTGTTCTATAGTATGGTAAGCATGAAAAAGGTCGTGGCTTTTGTGTCGAAAGAAAAAGTGAACCACAGCCCCAGTTACACAAGATTTTGTAACGCCTTAACTGGGAACTCGACTGGCAGGTATGTATCTCTGGGCCGGTGCATTAACCACCATTTCTACTGATACTTGGTACCAGTACTACTACTTCTACTACTACCGGTATAGCTACCGTATCCATACGTGCGAATGATGATCATCATCACGAGTGCTAGTACTACTACTAGTATCACTGTTACTATAGCATTCCCACTATTACTACCAGTTGCGATACTACCATCATCTAAGGTACTGACTATACCTTTTGAGCGAGCCAGTTCTTACGCGATGACGAGAGTACAGTCATTGCCGCTCGTTTGCGGCTGATCTCTCTTAAACTCTTTCTCTTTCTCTCTTTCTCTGCAACTCACTCTCTTAACTAACTAAATCCCCCATACTTGGAATCTTTCTAGCACTTCTTTATATACGCCGATCAAGGAATTGGAATCTTCGTCTTTGTCTTTCCTCCTTTTTGTGTTTTTCATTTTTCCTCTACCCCCCCCCCCCCCCCACTTCTCTTTCACTCTTTCTCGCTCTCTTATATATTCTTTTATTTTCCTTTTCTTAGAATTCCTACATTATTTCTATTCTTCAATTCCATCAGAAGTCGAACAAAAGCAGAATGTTTGAAACAGGACAGAACCAAATCTACAACTGAACAGCAAGTATATATATATATGTATATAATGTGTGCCATATGTGTACTACATAGAGTTCAGCTAATTCATCGAAATTACAGTGACATTCCGTGCAATCGAGAGGAAGAAAATTATTATTGAATTTAATCAAGAGCAGTAACGTCGGATATAAAAGTTATCTTGAAATTCAGGTTAAACAGGACGGAATTAATTAATGATCCAACTAAATTCTTCTTCTATAGACGGCTAATGACGACAATAATTATGAACAAAAATACAAGGTGACGCGTAAATAAACATACGTACAGGGAACGAGTGACGTTGTCCAAAACATTAGAGATCAATACTTCGGTACTTAAAATAAGTACATACAGTACAGTAAAATATCAGTGTCCTGAATGCGGCCGAGTTGCCTCAATCTCAGTGGGCAAAGATCGCCGCCATGTTTCGATCTCTGCTGTATATGGGAAGACACTTGGAAATAAAACAATTCTCTCGAAGGGACTTGTTGCAATAAGACACTTAGATTAATAGCTGATTCGTACTAATTACCAGTTTATGAGGTCATGTTATCCCGATGTGTCTCAGGATAGGGACAGGGTGCAACGGGGAGGGGGGGCGGAGGGGGATAGCCAGTTGACCAAGGTCAGTTTTTTCCCTTGCATCTTGGTGTCATTGAACCTTTTTTTTTAAAGTTGATTCTAGCATTTTATCTCGTTCAACCTCCTTCTACGTGGACTTTTATCGAAATCTTGGACTCCTTCCTTATATCCTTCCTACCTATAGTACCTTCGTCCTTACTTATATCCTCCTTCTCTCTATTCCCTTTTGATCGAACTTACCGTACTTATAAATTGCCCCGGCGATCTTCAAGAACAATGCAACTTCGGTCCTACTCGGACCCCTCGTTCGACTTCTTGTCGATTCTCAAACAGTGGCGTAGCACTCGCCGATCTTTGCCGACATATAGATCAAGGATATAGATCGAGAAGACCTATTGATGACGGTAATCAAGCGTCAATCCGGCACTGGTGGTAAATTCGAATAATTGAAACACATATGAGGGATGTATGACTTTTCGATAATATTTAATAGATATATATATTTCTGATAATGATCATGCGCAATGGGGTTGTTCTTGTTACATGGTTCTGGATTTCTGGGGAATAATCTTGTTTAATTTAAGGATTATCCTTAATGGAGTTGCGATGGTTGGCTAACCTGTAGGGAATGTCCTATACCAAATTAAATGCTACCACGTCGCGAGATCGTAGCGGCCGCAGGGACCCGTCCTCATTCCACTACCATTTTCGGAAAACAGCATTTTACTGGTCGCCGTGGCTCAAAAAGCGGGCAGTTAATCGCGCACAATACGCGACTCATGCGCGGGCGCGCGGACAAAAAATTATTTGTCAATTAAAATATACGGAGCGACATTATCGCCGCAGGAAGAAGCCAATCGCCGTTGATTTTTATAACATTGAGCTCGTTCGATATGTACCGGGAAAAAAGGACTTTGCAGAGAAAATGTAAGGCTCCAATGAGGACGTGGAAGGAGGGGGGGGGGGGGATAACACCGTCGCACACTTAAAAATCATACCAACGGCTAGACTGTCTGAGTCCTTGGCACGTGGATTGAAAGACGTTGGACATATGTAAATTAAGAAGTTATTAAGCTTCACTAAAATTTTTCAAAATCTAAGTGTGCAGACCTCGTAAGTATTATTCGATAGAAATAAAAGAAACAAATAGTCCTGAAAGTACCTATACGATACTGTGCTAGTAGCGCTATGAGTATCGGGAATTCACGGCGGGGCGGCGGTTTGGCACATTTTTTGGATCGCGGGAATGCCGACGCGAGCTATTAGACGTTCCCTGGACATCTTTTTACGTGACTCCGATGCGGCGCGTTGCGATCGCGTCAAAAAAAGGCTCCACGAACGAGATCGGCATTAACGAGGGTTCGAACTTGACTATGAAAGGTTGAAAGAAATCTATAAACTGCAATGCGCACTGTGTTCCTAATTGCTTCACTCTTGACAAATCATTTTCAGATCAGTCGAGTACAACATATACAGGAGACCGTACTGCCATATTGATTGTCAAAATAAATAATCATTTTTATTCTATGAGCCATCGTAGTTATCTCTCCCACCCTTGACTCTGCATATATGCATATATATATATATATATATATATATATATATATATATATGTCAAAGGGCAGTTTCCAGGACATACAGCCTCACTACGGTAAGCCGATGTATTTAAAAAAAATTAAACCTTGGAACGTGTAGCATTGTAGTCCTAACCTAATCTAACCTAACGAAGCCATTTCTTAGCCTATCACAACTCCGAGTGTCCAGTACAAAAGAATTGTTGGAAAATTCTATGTGAATGCCGCTTAACGACCCTGGAAGTCTATACTTTCAGGTCTATTCTGGAAAACACCAAATGTCCTGATAATTGCCAATGCTCAGGATAAGAAGTCCTAGAAATCACCTTTCAATATATTTATATGTAAATATATATATATGTGTGGGTGTGTGTGTGTGTGTGTGTGTGTATATATTCTATTATCGATTTAATATGGATGCGTTTTGACGGCATCTTGCCGGAAGGAAAAGGGCATTCTCTATGTGGGCGTCCAGTCGGTAGTAAAACCTGGCTCGTGGTCGCCCGAGGGTTTCATTCAACCGGTGGCCGACTCGCCCACTCGCTCATTCATTCATACTCGCTGCACGCGATTTGAATCGATAAGCGAACCACGGAAGCTTGAGCTACCACTCTGCTCCGATGGTATGGTATCCCCCACCTGTAGACCTCTTCCTCGATGCAGGATCCAGCAGGTACTGGGCCATCGGCAGGCGAGCGTCCCAGTGTGATCGGGCCTGTTCGGGGACCGTTGCGCAGTGGTGGGGGGAGCGCCCGAAGTCCCACGAAGAGAGACGGACAGGAGCAGAGGCGCTCATTACGTGCTGCGTATGCGCCAGGAATGTGCCGGCACGGCTCTTCTCTTTCACGATACAATAAATATAGCCTGCGGGGTCTTCGGCTCTCGGAGATGCAAGAGAAGGAGAGGTAGAGAGAGAGAGAGAGAGAGTGAGAGAGGGACAGTTCGACGCGGGTTCTGTCAATCTTTGAGTGGGAGAGACAAAAACGAACAGATTAAGTAGACAGACCCCGAGTGCCTACGGATTGAACCGACCAACGGCCGACAACAATGCCCCTAGTAACGACATCCAGTTAAATCTGATCCTTGCAAAAAATACTCGCTACCGTCGGCACGCTCCCTTCGTCGGGCCTTATACCTGGTGCAGACTCTGAGGGATCCTCTCAATTTATTATCTATGATCTTCTATTATAGAAGTGAATTTATTGTATCAGCGGATAAGCCATGCACGAAGGGACATATTTAAAAGATGAATAGTTTTTCGCAATGACTGTATGTCATTGATCCAAGGATGATTTTGGACGATGGATTTATTGTCGGTGGGTAGTAATGGGAGATAATTAGAGAGTTTAGGGAAGTTTTTGAATTTATTTCTTTTTTTTCTTCTTGAATATAAATTGGTCTTTTAGCCCCTGTGAGATTTCGATCGCGCGATCGAGGAACGGGAGCTCTTTGTATAGCCACTGTTAAGATTGTTGGAACCTACAGTGAGATGCTGTGGTATTCGCTGTATCTGTATCAAACTTCAAAGGGTCCATTGAGCACGGTGGCTGAGCAACGCATGGGAGCCCCATGTTAAATCAGCTGATCAATCAAGCCGTGCGCACCGTTTAATCGATACTTTAATAATTATTAACCTGCACCCGATCAGGCCCCGGAGGCTCGTACGCCTCTGCCCGAATCGTTCACGGTTCTCATGGAGCGATTTTTGCGTTATTAATCTGCCCTGGATCCTAACGATCCGACCAGTCTCGTGAAATAATTGCGCGGCCCTATAATAATAGCCCCCCTTTATCTTTTTATCTACGTCATGCAAGCATATCTTTTGCTAAGATCCGGAAAAATATCGAAAAGCATTTTTTTTCCTATTCAAAGTATCATCTTGTCAATAGTGCACTGTCATAGAATACTTATTATGCAAAAGGTAATTACTATGGTTATTATTATATATATATATATATATATATATATATATACACATAAATTATTAATAATTAATCCCTGCAGGAGAATTCAATAAGCGTGTCCGAATCGCGAGAAAACGTATTAAAAGCATATACAAAAAAATACGTAATAGACAGAGAGCAAGAGAGAGAAAGAGAGAGAGAGAAAGAGAAAGTTACGCGTGCGCGCGCATGCGTACTCACAGGGGTGTTGGGCCCGATAACGTCACGCGCGTTATTAATTACCGAGGTTCGGCTGTTCGCAATTAGTGTCCGATCGGTTATGGTTAATTGCAGCAACGCGACTCCCATGCACTCACATCGCTGCCACCATTAATTATCCCTTTCCCCGCTTATTCGTTTTCGATTTTTCGTCGCACCATGCTCGCTCGTTTTCATCTTCCCGCCATTTTTTTATATCCCCCGTTCTAACCAATAACTCTTATTTTAATTGTTTTCAATTCCGTGGTATGATCCGAAAATATGCAAGACTCATAAAGCCCATGATTACACTAATGCAGATGCACACGTACATAACATGTTTAGTTATATATGGCGTTTTTTTTAATTTCGCCTCCTAAGAAAGCCTCTGCGCACCATCAATCAAAATCTGACGCAAATAATTATTATCGTTCATGTAAAGAGGTTGGTACCCCATCTACCTACCTACCTACCTGCCTACCTGCCTACCTACCTACCTATCTCGCTACCTACCCCTACCCTTGCTCAGACTGATTACACCTAACCTCGAAAACCACATTGCTGCATAAGTACCGTTTCCTTCACTCGTTCCAGGGCCCATCGCGATCCTGACCCGCGGCCAACGATTAATTTCGCCATGGAAACGATCAATTATCCGTTTATCTTAGCGCGCGCACTCTTAACGCTCTTAAAGTGAAGGTGCGCGCGCGCCTCTTATTCGCACATCTTAAATTCACTCTCTTCCGATTCATTAACTGAGTCTTGGACTGGTGCGACATTTGCGGACGGACCTTTAATGTATATTGCGAGTACTATCATTTTTTTAGCGGATCCTGAGTACTGGACCACTTAAAAGTTTAGAGAAATTTCGTTGTGCTAATTATTAATGGTGTTTCGTATTGCGACATAGTCGCTAATTTATTATATTATGATGGATGGCGACACTGTTTCTCGGCTTACCAAAGGAGTTATATATTTTATACAGTTTCACGCTTTGATAAGCGTTTTATCGATGTTACGTCCACTAATTAATTATTTGAATATTCTACTGTGCGTTTTTTTTTAACAATTTTACTTATTGTATGTCTGGGAAAAAGTAATTTATGAGCTTACCTATCCGTCCAGCAGAGAGCATCTTCCCGATACCTGTGAAAAAAAATTGAAATTACCAATTTTTATAGATAACATAATATGCAATTACTGCATGTTATGGAGGTAATTATTAATTAACTCTGTGTCAATAATTCATCACGCTTCGATAGTCATTGAATACGTAATAACTTGTCCGCGGTATGCGAATGAGTCATGAAGATACTTGTGTGCAGGCACAGTACACGTATTGCATATAACTCAATTTCCAAGAAAAACATTCCAACATACATTTTTTTGTATTATAATGCATTTCCATAGATGTTTATAGCCCAATATAACGAGAGTATGTAAATTGTATATCTTCTTTTGTAAAAGAACAAAAATTAATTATCTCAAGTTCGGGTAGATATTTCAGAAATTGTAAAAATTATTATAATAACCTACACACAAAAGTTAATTCGCTACGAATAAAAGCTCATGCTCTAAGTTGCGTTTTATAAAAAAATATATATTTTTTGTCACAAAAATTCCTCGACTCGCATGATTCCACCGAAAGAGAAGGGAGACTCTTAGATGGGCGCGAAGTTTGAGGTCGACTAATTCGCCAGGGCGTGAGTCCCCACGAACGAAGTGCGTTGCCCTTAGCCCAAAGCCCGTGTCGCAGCTTACAGGGAAAAGCTTTTATATGAAAGCTCAGCTATGAATAAGATCGCCGTCGTAAATTGTGTGTGCGCCATGGCGCACGTTCCTAATCTCCGGGAAAGAGCGTTAGCGATTTCCTGAGAATTTCGGTCGTAGAATATCATAGCTAGGTGAAGTGAGACATCCAGAGGAATAAGAAAGACCATCTCCGGGAATGAAGTACAGCTAGGAAAATAGGATTAAACAGTTCTAGGCCATTAGTTAGGTTAAGTCAGGTCAGCCCACCCGGTAAGCATAAGTATACGCTGATTAGTTAGACACGTAGCTGATATCACAAATGAATAAAATAAAGTTTCTTAAGAGAACATAAAAGATGGCGATATGAATTCCGAGTTGCTTTTAGATGAATGTATAATATTTCATGCGATTCTGTCGCACATGCCTACTCACGTGTACATGCCTACTTGCGATTGCGTCCGCGAGATGCCCGGAGAAATAAAAGGATCTGCGGCGAGTAGGTATGCACCGAAACGGCACTAAAAAAATGGTAGAAAAAGGTAAAGGAGGATTTATGCTCGCCATGTGTTATCTGGGTCCTTAAGTACTAAATCCGCCGATGTAAAGATTAAAAAATCTTGTAGACGCGTTGCATTCCAGCAAGAGTTTGTTCTTCCTTGACACTGCTCGGCCAGGTGCATATTATCTTGCAAACCGTCCCCGATAACTAACCTTCCCTCTCCCATCCGCCCCATTTACTCATATATGTATATCTATGGACATCATTAGAATCCTATTAGACACAGGTGGTATCCAATAAATAGACGAACAATGAAATTTCACGGGAATCTAAGAAGATGCATTTTCCTTACAAACGAACACAATGGACAAAATGGGATTCGTATTCTAAGCATCTTAGAATTGAACTCCTTTCCAAGAGGCGAAGGATCATTTCAGTTCATCTGAATGCTCATACGTAAACGAGATGATGAGTTCAATCTGCAATTAAAATTCTACTATTTGTTGGGAAGTATATAAATCTCACTAGAGAAGGGTATACGAAAGCCATACAAAATTTCTATAGTCCCATATGCACGTGACCATGTATACTGTGACGAGCATGAAATAATAAGGATAATAATAAAAAATATAATAATTTACATACATTCTCCTAACATAAATTGTATTGCCGTATTGCATTATTACCATAAGGAGAATTAGTTTAGTTAGTAGTTCAGATGATTATCGTGTTAAAAATTACACATGCATTTCACCGATACGTAACGTGCAACGCCTGTATTTCAATATGTAATATTTATAAAACTTTGCCATTAGAAATCAACGAATAGGCATATCGCACATTTACCAAAAAATATAATACATTATGTGAATTCATTAAGGAATTCGCAAGTATCCACCCCAGATTTTAATCAGTCCCAATAGTTCATAACTCGAGGGATGGCACGAGGGGTGTTTAGAAGTTAGTTGGGTGAATCAGCCAGGAAACCCGGTGCCGAAGGTTCCCGAGGATGAGGTTCCTGGATGCTGTCAACGGAACATGATTTAAAGCCAAATATTACGACAGAGGGCGCATTCCGGTCTGCTCCACTCGTCCTTCTTCTTCTACTTCCTATCGACAGTAGTAAAGGGAGAGGGTGGCTGGGATACCGGCACGATATCAGAGGGTTGAACACCAGGACTCGTGGAGATATGTCTGGTCAGGGTTTATTACCGGTTTCGCCCAAGGAACATTGATTTAATGCGCGAGTAATTGGTCGAGCGGACGTCTCTATGAGTAGCACACCTACATATCCAGCAGTGCCGTCTACAACAGCGAGAGACACCCTCTTGGCTAACCACCCAGCAGCGAGTCAACCCCAAACGTGCAAACCACGAGTCACGTTATTGCCCGCTTTATTGCCACGTTACGAAGTCTTGGACGCCTTATCCATTCCCCTTTGTTCCCTTATTATAACGCATTTCGAAATTCTTCAAATAACCAGCCTCCCAATGGAAATGAAGATATTTAAAAGATGGCGGGAACCTTTTCTTTTTTAAACCAAAAAATGTACTCCCTACTCTGTATTACGCACGTGACACGTGCAATAACATAAATATGATTTTTAGTAAAAAATTATTCACGCGAAAAATTCAAGTGTTTCGAAACGATCGTTGCGCTTCCATTTTCTAATTTCTAATAATCGCTTGTGAAGAATCTTCAGTAATTTCTGTAATGTCGACGCCTAAAAACGTTCTGCAAAATGTATATTGGGGCTTGTGTTAACATTTTGCAAATTGTCATAGGTGTTTCGAGGGGACGTCAGGACGCCTAAGGAGGGCTAGAGCGGTAAGTGGGGGATGGGCCACGTCCTCGATGACACATATGGCGCGGATCACGTCCTCCCCCGTCGGTATAAAGTTAAACTTCTGGAACGCCGGCTGTGCGAAATGTCTGTCCCGGCGGGAGTGTCGGCGGCGTTGAGCCGATCTGGCCCGTGCCAAAAGCGCAACTGGAACGGGAACAAGAGGAACTGAAACGGGAGGGACGTGGTCTTACGGTATAAGAACTAAAGTTACATACGTATACATACGGTAGTGGGGAGTGAAGTGGAGACCAAAGGAGGATTCGAATCCCCTACGCTTCTCAGTGTAGCGACGACTAAGTCATGTGCCGAGTTTTCGAACGTTGATGCAAAGGGAATTCAAAAAGAGGTTCCTGCCATCTGCGACATACGGGGACACGAACGAGAAGCCGTTAAGTCACGCGCCGGCGCACTTTGCTTTCCTCTTTGAACTTTGAACTTCAGTAGATATCTCGGCAGGGAGATTTGATTTCTTTGGTGCGATTCCTTGGAAGTTTTTTTTTCTATTCTAGGTTCTAGAAAGAATTTCCATTATTTTTCCTATTGGATGGCACGCTTCATAGTTACTTTACTGACTATATCCGGGGATTTATTTTATAATTGAACTTCTGCGAAACAAAGTCGCGTAAACAAAGTATTGCTTGAAACTTCTGGGGCAATGAAAACCTTCAACTATCTAATGAAACAACACGATCGCATCCGTGAGTCTTTTGGATAGAAACAAGATACAACCTTCTGGGTCGCCGGCACAACAGACGTGAATATATGTTGCGTGAGATGGACCTCGTACTCATCTTGGATACGTTTACTTCGGGCTATTCCTCTTTCGTGTATCCTTTTTTATTATTATTTTTTATTTTTTATTCTTATTTCTCCTCTCTTCGACAAGCACGACAAAAAGCGTGACAAGCTTGCCTCTCGATTGTTTCAATTAAACAATAGGCGACCGTCGCTCAGGGTCGGCTTCTTTTCTTGGTAATTACCAGTACCTGATTCTCTTGTTTCTTCTTTCTCTTATTCTCTTGCCTCTCTCTCGCTCTCATACATTCTCATACTCTCCACCCCGGAACCCACTGACTACCTTGACACAATGGAGCCGACGACATCGCTGTAATTCGTATCGACGACTTTCACAACTAGGAGGAGGGAGATACTGGAGAGAAAAAATTATACAAAAAAAATGAAGTCTCCTCTCTATAGTCGACGTAATTCGTCTGTCTCGTTGGACGTCAGGGACTTCTGTTTAAAAATAAGAAAAGAAAACTGATGAGGAGAGCAAAAAGAATATACGATTGCGAACGAACAACAATCCATTGGAAACCTGGCACGTGCTACCGTATGCTATACTGGATTAAACGAATTTCTGAGAAAAATGGGCCTTATAACATACGTGTGTGTGTAGTTATTCATTTTTGTGGAAATACCATAATATCTGATCTACAACCTTTTTTTCCATCCGCTTCTATGTTTCCGTTACTTTATCTGTTTGGCACTGAAAAAGTTATTACCTCTACGTAACTAGACGCGTAAGACCCAATTCCTCGCGTTAGCGTAGAATGCCAAGTCTACCGTGACACATATAATGGACACGAGATTATTAGGTAAAAAGCGTAGTTTCACTCTTGTTATTGCTGCCTAAGTTATACCACGCTGTACCGTAATGCAGTAACTGTACGCATAAATCCGGCGCACGGTACAATTTGTACGACAGTAATTCCTAGGTCTACTGTACGAAATATCATAGGAAACGAGTCTCGAGAAGAAAATAATTTTGAGCAAATTTTCTCAAAGATATTTGCAAACAAAAAATCCTTTATCCAACGGCAGAAAGAAGCCGTTGTCAAATAATTTAATTGACAGGCATAATATCCGGCACATAAATGATAGTATACCCTCCAACAGCTATTTTATATATGTATACACAGAGGTCCTATAACGTTTCCAAATGCGACGCGTTACCTCAATCGACGTCGTCGTCGGCGTCGTGTGGTTTCACGGCCGGACGTCACTATTCATTTAGATAACACGACGTCGAGAGATGAGCGGCGCGGCGTGTGTACCGTGTGTAATAACGTCAAGCATTTCTTTCCCGGCCGTGTCTCCTCAATTAGCCTCAATGTGCCGGATAATGTGGGACCACCCTAATGCCTGCCGACTCGACGATTCAAACAGTTACTTATTCTTTCGATGTCATTCCCAATCTATCTTTTTGTATGCCGCGCGGTAAGTTTCATATAAAACACAAATCCTTAGACAGGTACAGTTTCAACGAATAATAATTTCCTCGGGCATCGTCCTTCGTAAAAAAAATTTAAAAAATGACAAATATTTTGATCTAGCCGAAAGCAAGAGCAAGCTCTCCTAATAAATTATAAAAAAAAATTTTGGTTTGTAACTAGTTCTGTATATATTTGTTAACGTCCAATACATCGCGCAGTGGCTCGTATCGAAAAGCGCAGCGGTACTAAATAAAATACGCCGCCGTAAGTGGAAACTATTACGAGTGACGGGTTGGAATTTAATATTAAAGTTTGTAATATATGGCCGCGAGACGCACGAATCGATCAGGAGTTAACAAGTCGGACTTTACGGCTTGACGCGACGTCGACGACTGCGACATTTCTTATACCGTGCATTCCGGCCCTTTTTCATTATTTATTTTCATTAAACCTATTGCGCGTCATTCTTTCTACCTTGATAACGACACAGATACCGACAACTGTACGAGAGCTACAGAGAGAGAGAGAGAGAGAGAGAGAGAGAGAGAGACAAAGAACGAATCGCAAGTCAATAACAATAATAATAAATGATCTCAAGAATAACCATACATCTGACCATACATCCTATACCCATGCAACGAAATGATATATATGTATATCTGGTTCGCGCTGCAATGAAGCTGGTAGGAGAAATCCTTAAAAAATTATTACAATATATTGTGTGCATACATAGCTGTATATAATATATAAGAAATGAATGTGCGTGTAGGTATGCGCGCGTGTACCTTGAAAGCGATTAGGCCCCGTTGATGGGTTGCAGTCTTGGATGGGAAGGCTTGAGAAGAAGTATAGGGGGTGCTGAGAGAGTAGGCGGGGGAGGGATTGGTCTTAGACGGGGATGAGCAGAGGATAAAAGGGTGGAAGGGTGGAAGGGAGGAAGGGAGCAAGGGAGGAAGGGACTGCATAGGCCGCGTGCATCGGTAGGCATAAATAACGAGCCAAGGAGTTGCGCCCGGTTATCGGCAAGGTGTCGCACATTTTAAATAAAAGCTGGAACTTTGAGCGTAACAAAAAAGTAGTTTGGAAAAACACGAGATTTCAATTAAAGAGACAAGCCTAGTAATGAGGCAGGCCGGATTTATTGGCTCGGGATGCGACGGAGGCGCCCGAGCGTCTGCGTCGGTGTCTCTCTCGACACTTACGCGCACGACTTTAGTCTCCGCATACGTACAGGCAGTCCCGCCTTTAAGGAAAAGTGTGTTGCGTGCGGTGGACTCGTGCGCGTCAGTATCTGTATTTTTTGGGCCTTACTGGACCCGATATTCCTAATGACTTTGTATAGGTTTCACGCATACGGATATGGATACTATCTTTTTATTAACTTCTGAACCGTCGGATGCCTCCATATAGGCCCTTAACGGGTTGCTAGATTTTTGTTACTTATTCAAATAAACGATATATCACTTAAACATGTCGAAAATTGGATTTACGCAAAAAAGTGCGGAGCTTCACTGATTAAAGACCACGTCATCATTGCTCGAAAGATTGAGCCTCATTTACATACGGAATAAGAAATTTGTTATTGTTTTGTGAGTGGAACCAGGATCGATCCTGTTTATATCGGTTGCACATCTTTTCCGATCTACATTTTATTATTCACTTAACACTTTGCCGTTACTCTTTTTTTTCTTTCTCATTTTCTTCAGATGTTGTATCAGTCCTCACCATTTTCTTTGTTTCGTATATCAAGCATTACGCAGATTCGTATTCTTAGAAAAGATTCTCTTTATATAGTTATATATATATATATATATATATATATATATATATATATATATATATATATTCGTGCCAATAGAAAGAGTACATACAGAATTAATTCAAGGAAGTAACTATTTCCTTCGATTTACTCAGGAAAATTTATATCGGGCCTCTAGACTGATTAATTATTCCGTTATTCTTTAATCCCGTTAGCCACTTTTGTACCTTCCTCCACCCTGAACCCTTCGAAAATCAGAAAACGGACAGTAAACGGCAGTCAGGTTAGCTTAGGTCACTGCCTAGGTCTCTAAAGTAGTCCCCCAACTACCTACCTACCGGAATCCTAAGTCGAAGCACGAGAATCATTATTATCACGCGATCGAGCGATCTGCTTCCGTTTACATTAGCAATCCTTTTTCAAAGGGTCTTCGTGTCCTTTTTAATACCCTCTTACTACACCTTTTCTTTTCCTCGTTTAGTTTAGACCCTTAGGTTGGCAAATTCCGTGTGGATAATCGAGAATTGACAACAGCAAAAAAGTAATGCGGACAAGTCAACTCATGCAGAGGAACAAATCAATCAGTTCTCATTGCAGTTTCAGAAAGATGGCAGCACGTTGCACCCATAACATAACGGCTCGATACTTTCATTCAATTAATGAACTGATTATCATCTTGTCTAACCATGAATATATTTTTATGAGCTAGTAATAGCCCCCTAACATGGCAAACTTCTTATCGCCGTTTAGAACTCTGTTTATGTTTTTCTATCACATCTTTATAACAGCGCTTATACAGAAGGACCAAGAGTAAGAAAATGACCTAACCTAACTTATCCCTGGTCTCCCCGACCCTGTTTTTATGCCTCGTAATATGTACTCAAGCTCGGCAGCTTCTCTTCTTACTCTCCTTAACCTGGCCTTTCACGTTAAGGCTTAAACACACGATAGCGAAGTAATCGTCTTTCCGAAGCAGCGCGGTAAAAACACTTCGATACGAATCGCCTTGCTTAACGCCGATTGGCTTCGGGCTAGGACTTGCTCGTCCCTCGTTATATCATGTAATTTTTATCGAATCTCAAATACGATCTCGGCACCAACGCTGAAATTATGCGTCTCTTGCCTAAAGGGTTCCCCCTTTCCCTCTCCTTCTTCTTTCACCAATACAATTTTTTTGTTTCTCAAAAACAATCTGCATTACATGCAGTACGTGAATGCTATAAAGAGTATACTCCGTTGATGACGTCACAGGATTACATTCAGAACATTATTTTAAACTGAATTTCATACTGTTCGTTAAAAAAATGTCTTTCAATAATTTTCCTTTTCTCCAGAAGGAGAACGTCTGATACTATATAGTTGTAATAAAAACCTACTGGTTGCAGGCAGTTACTGATGTGCAGTAGTTGGCTGCATTTGTTACGGCAGAAGTCAAGATACGCCGGATAACTGTCGTTGCGTCTTTGTCATTTTTTCCCCCCTTCTTTTTACTTTTCTTTGTCTTACCTTTCTCCCCGACTCGAGACGGGTTCCCTGAAGGGTTGATAATTCGTCGATTAAATTGGAAACGGCCGAGCTAATTGTGCAGGCCGTGTATTATTCATGGAACGCGCTACCTTAGTGGTAGCGACTACCTACTCGCGAGCCAGCAGATCGGCTCGAGTGAGTAAAGTAAGTAAAGCGAGTAAACGAAGTAAAGCGAATAAAGGGAGTCGAAGTAAGTCGAGTTGCGTGGGGGGAATTAAGGACAGCTATAGATCGCTGCAAGGTATACTAATGCATTATAGCTATATAGATTGTTTCACTGCTACTTCATCCAGTCTAAGAACAAAAACAACCTGGTGTCTTTCGTGTTCGTAGAAACGACCACAAAAGTGCACTGCTCTCGATTAATGGATATCGATACTTAAATAATACATTTGAAGACAGTTGTGAAATTTACTCTCCGTATTAACCCGATCTATCGTAACAATACATTAATTAAATCACTAAATCGTAATATCAATAACATATCCTTGAGAATGCTATACAATAACATAAAATTTCCCACGTTCAAGGATCCTTCTAAAGGAGTCTCTCAGACCAGAATTTCTGTAGACTTTGTAAATCAGGTAAAGGGAAGAAAAATAAAGAAAAAAAAAATCATGGACGTCTTTGTAGGTAGCATAATATCGGTATCTAGGAGCGGTTCAGGTAGAGAAATAAAAGTATAAATAGTACTGGATAGTATAAAGAGAATAAAAGAAGCTGGAGAGAGAGGTAGAGAATATATGAGCGAGAGAGAGAGAGAGAAAGAGAGAGAGAGAGAGACAGAGAGAGAAAGAGAGAGATGAAGACACCTGTGACAGATGCGTAGCGCTTAGACTAATCGCCGACTCGGAAGTGTTAACAGGTCGGCATTGTCATTCAAAGGGGCCTTTCCTCTTCTTGAATTAACATAAGCTATCGACCGGAGTCTCGTTGAAAACGCGCGATTAGCATAAGCCAGTCCGCGGGGCCGGGCTATGCTAATTCCGATGCAGCGCGTCCGTCCACATCGGACGACACCAACGAGGACGCCATGATAATAGATGCCAACGGCACCTATCTGCTCAATGAATTTCATCCGATTGATAATGATTTTTGAACTACTTATGCTATATGCATTACAACCGAGTAATTGTACGAGTAAAAGTAGCAAACGACGTAGTATATATACATATATATACATATCTAGTCGCACTTAATTTTCTGTGCATCGATCAGTAGATCTGGTGTAGAAGTAATTTAACCTTAACTACTAGAGTCATTAATGTAATAATTATAGGATGCGTTACCGCACTGAATTTCTTGCTGACAATTCCAGTTGCGCAGTAGTCGCATAGCCTAACCCCATATAAACCATAAGAAATTCGTATTGCGTTGAGTGCAGGATTCGAGAACTCGATAAAGTTCCTTTCTTCCATATGTACTCGACTGGTTTCTTACATGGGCGGGGGGTTATGATCAGCACTGTAATTACGATACTCTTCGCGAGAGGAACTTGATGGATTAGAAAAGCTTGGACTCAGTAACGTCTCAAAAATGGGGCCCCTCTTTGGAAGGGCCCCTATTGAGAAGGGATGGTGTACGTACAGGACTTGTACGCAGAGGTCACTTGTACAGTTCAAGTCATCTATCATGGCGGTCGACCATAATTATTACGTCGATGCGTTCATTCTTTTTAATAATAATATCACTAAGCTTCGATGCTACTCGCAGCTGCGTGGGCTTACCTTTACAATTACCTTTCTTGAAATCAATCTTTATTTAAAAATAATAATAATAACAATAATGGTGTATGATAAGATTCATTGCGTATCTTTCTGCACCCTTGCCATTATGAGATAATTAACGATATCGAGGTAATGGACTCAGCTGCGTTTAATGTAAATAATTACTTTTGAAAATTTTCTGATACACTTTTTTAAAAGATAAAATTTTATTTGATCTATTTTCTCTAGATTATCACTGAACAAGGATTTTTTTGGTATTTCTCTTGAAACAGTCGTAAGATGTTGCCGACAATGAGTTATGGTCGGATTTTCAAAAAAAGAAAAAGTACAAAAAAGAAAACAAGCATTCCCGCTAGGTGTTGCGTCATAAAAGAATACAATTATTATAACTCGTTAGCATCCGAAGCGTTCCATAATTATCGTGCCGTTTAATGGCGTCGGCCCGAGCAAGGCAGTCCACGACATAATGAGTAAAATCATCAGCGGCTCGCTTGACATAACGGCTTACGCCTGTTTGTTCAGTAGGGCCCATTTCTGAAGAGGCCCTACAGGTCCTCCCTTCGGAAATTTTCAAGATTCTTATACGGAATCTAGGACCTTGTGTATAAGTACCTGTAGTTTAATCTTTTCGATGGAAAAGAAAAGAAGCAGTAGCTAATTCAAACGAGTGACGTCTATCCCCACCTGTACAACGTTCTTATGGAATTTGAATTTCCCGCCACGAAATTCTTTACTATACTACAGCCCGTGCATTATTGTCTCAATGCTAAAACGATATTGACTTCAACACTCACAATGGGTCACGCATATGCGATATACGTGTCTGATATTGTGTCGTACAATATACCTTTGTATCTCCTAGAGATTCACTTTGATTACAGCATAGGTGCACCTACATATATACCTAGGAAAATGCACAGGCCTCAAATGCAAACGTCTCGCACCGAAAGTTTAACGAGTATCGCCCACGCGGTCACTTGACCTCCCTTCGTATATCGCAGTTAACCTTATCAACTCTTCAGGCTTATGGGACTCGGCCCACGCCTCGTACCATCCTTCTCTCGTGCCTTCTGCGTATTCCATCCATATGTGTCTCATGTTCCTCGTGTAAGTGCACACATGCCACGTATGCACGTATCTACTCCCTTCAATCCTAATTCACGTATGTACAATGTGCGCATATACATACATGCCCACGAATCCTAATGGCAAATTCACGAACGTTGCTGCGCAAGTATGATGCACACGTGTGCTGGCAATAGTGCATCTAGTATTTCATTATTCGATGCACTCGAAGGATGCACCAAGGAAAGTGTATAGATTATTAGTAAGACATTTTGCATACCCGTACCCGTATGTAGATATAGCCAAGTCCTGGGGTGTGGGATAATATGTAATGCCAAAAAAGCCGCAATTTAACCGAGAGCCACAGCTGTCTCCGTGTTTTCGCATTCGGTGAATTATAAGGTGCGCCACACGTGGCACTTGCGAATTTCCAGGCGTGTACGTCCCCATATCCTCCATTCGGGCGTCGCGCCGCCCGCCGTCTCGTTATATTATCTTCACTAGCTGAGTAATGCGTTTTTATATTTATCGGAGTTTCGCGCGCTTTGATTCATGGCGCCGGTGCACGAAGAGATTATTCTCAAAGGGAGAAATCCAATTTCTCTCTTTCTCGAGCGCCTCGAGCGCACTTTCCTTCTCCCTCGGCTGATCTCTCTCTTCTCCTTTATCTTCTTTCTCATTCATCGTAGCCCCTTTCTCTCCTGGTTCCTTTTCCATGCTAATAATCCTTACACCCTTAAACCAGTACGCATCGTCAGGTACGTGTCAGGAGAGACACCCCTTTTTTCCCCTCTCCTTTTTCTTACGTTAAAGGGATGAAATCCTGCTTCTTATTTTCATCCTTCTCCGTTACGCTTAATTTCTATAGGCTCCTCCATATGTGCTGTCGTACAGAAGGGAAGAGACGCCTTTCCACCCCCTAAATTTCGAGATATTAACGAGCTTCTTCTGTCCGCTGTCTTTTATTTTGTTCTCTCTCCTTCTCTCTCCTTCTCTCCCTCTTCACTCCCATCCTCGGAGACATTTTTGAAATATGCATTATGCGGGGATTATGTTTATGCATGCCGCCCAGACCACTTCGTGTATTTTTCTTTGATACATTTCTCCGAGCATCTTCGCGGTGCAACCAAGATCGAGTGAGATTTGAATAAAAGTATCTCAACGCCAGCCAACCCTGTGGAGTACGTGTGTGCTGGAGGGGTGCGACTCGTTCGCCACTTTTTACGAGTCTGCACCCTCATTAAATATGTATAGGTTCTCGCCCTACCTACTCCTATACAACTACTTTTACGTACCTAGTATTCTTATTGGAATATCTGTTCGATGCTGGACCCCCTTAAGGTACCCCTTCTTATCCGCCCCTGAACCGCTGATAACGTCATCTCTTCGATGATTACGTACCGAGCATATGCTTCTTGGATTACGTGCATTTACATAGGCCAACTACCGCGAGGGAATTTTCAGTATTATCTCATCCGTTAAAGAAAAATCTGTTATCGATGACCTTGAAATATTTAGTCCTACAGTTAATCTTAAGCGCACTGCAAAATGCGCACTGAAGCCTAGAAATGCGAAAAATAACGTGATAATTGATTGACATAAACCGTTAGATTTTATGAAGTCAAAACAGTAACGACGTTTGGTTAAAAGGTGAAATTTGTTATGAGCAAAAATGTAATCGCATCAAATGTTAGCGGTCGACTGACAATGTACACAGTCTAATCACTGCATGCTATTTAAACGACAGCAGCGCCACTCAACACTGGTAGGCGAACGTCAGTATTTCTGTGGTCGCTTATTAAGACGAAACGGCGTCAGGTTTAATTTCTTGGTGGGACAAATGGCTGGCAAGTTATCAAGCGGGAGCGACGACCCTCGCGCCATTTAAAAAATGTAAATTTGTTAATGCAAGCGTTGGGGGTTGAGGTGGTTTCTTGCCATCCAGGCGGCAGCCGGCTAGTCCGCTTACCAGTGGGTGGTGGCTGGCTGACTTGAGGAAGGGTGGCCGAGTGAGTTGGTGTGCGAAAATTTGTCGGCTGGCCCCTCTTCGGGTGGCGAATGAGAGACTTGTAAAAAAAAGAAAGAAAAAGGGTGCGGAGAAAAGTATAGAAAAGGCGCGAAGGGCCCGAGCACCCCATTACCTGAGGCTATTATCCAATACAAAAAATCAAATAAAATATGCTAAGTTACGCTTCGGAGACTCTCCTCTCTCTCTCTCCACGTGTCGAGGGGTTCTGGAAACATTTTCTTTTTTCTTCACCCTCCTTTCTTTTCCTTTCCTTTTCTTTCTTCGTCTCTCCTCGGCTCACCCTTATTAGATGCCTACCCTCTAAGGAAAACAGCCCTTCCTATTAACTTCCAATGGCTCGAAAGAATAAGTCGATTCTCCCCGGAACTCACTCGATTTCCCTCCCCTTTTCCCCTTTACTTTTTGTCTTTCTCTTTTTTTTTCTCGCCAGGGTTCATCCGTTCCATGTAAAACAAGAATAAGCCTCCTCCTTCGATGATGCAGCGTCGAGGGTACAGATTTTCTGCCTTCATCCTTTTCATTATTTCTTATCTTTTTCATCTTGCAAGACAAACGTGACAAAAACGATAAATTAATACGAATAGCTACACGGACAGGATTTGTCATTTAAAATTATCCCAAAAATCACGATAATTGATGGGCATTGTGGAATTTTCAGTAATATCTCTCTATTTTAGAGAAATTGTTAAAAACAATCAACTTTAAAATATTTGTTTTCACGGAAGCATAATGGTAACAGATTGTTACTTGATTGAGTAAAACTTAAAATTATAATTTGGTTAATGTATGAAGATTAGTTATATCCCTTACTGAGGCCAAATAAGAAGGAAGTGGTGGATTTTAATAGATCATGTTGTGGGATCAGATGATTTTTTCACCGTGGAGTTCCGAGATAATTAATTTCTCTAATTGTTACCTTCAGCAATTTTGCGACTAATCCTAGCAGAAGAGTGAAGTGGCGCAACATTTTCTTATTTTCGGCAGAACGTTTGCAGAATCTTTCCAGTGATCATCGCCAACTTTTTGGATTTTCTATTTTGGCTTTATAAAAGTATATTTTCAATATGCATTATTAATCGCTACAACCTATTGTAAATCCTCGAAAGGTATAAATCCTATCGGAACAACAAAATAATAAATATCCAAAAGACATATTTATCATTTGAATTATAGTTTAAATACCTATTAAGTCATACATTTAGTCCTTTTAAAAAAAAAATAAGTTCTTTCATTGACAGATCGTAAGCACAATATGAAGTAAAGGTCTACCTTCGAATGATACCATCGAAATGCGACCGTTCATAATTTTCAATTTCAACATTTACAATATACGTCGTAAAATTTTCTTCGGCTGCCATTAAAAATGTTGTGCCTTATCGGGAAAGAATGGTGGAATACCAAGTTGTTCCACGTTTCCTATTTTTCACAATAACTTATACCGTAAATTTCACACGAACAATTTATTGAAAAATTCTCTCCGTCTGCGTCGAGATGTCGATGCAAACATTTTCTCGCGCGCAATTCACCTTGCGACACGCTGCTCCTAACGGCGACAAAAAGATATTAGTTTCCTTTCTTGTCGTTGGAGGATTGAGAAAATAATATAAAAAAGGCAGAATAAAGGAGTAAAAAAAGAAATCTAGAGCAACGACGTAATTTCACAGGCGTGTCTCCGTGCGACCATAGGTTCTTTTAAGAAAAACCAAAAAAAAAATTATGAAATCAACTGGCCACATTTCCCACCAATCCCAGTTATTTATCCTTTCTTACTAATCATAGGATTCACCATCCCCATGGCCACAGGGAGAGTGAGGTGCTTAAGAGAATCGCATGTGCATACAAACCCACCCAGTTTAATCTAAATGAAAAGTAAATACAATACATGCGTAGACACTTCCTAACAAACGCAACTAAACGAGACCGTAAGCATATGAGATATATGTATAAATACATGAAGCATAAAGATGGTACTGGATGCAGCAAAAGTCCAGAAGGTTCAGAAGCAAAAGATACGGAAGTTCAAGTGAAAAAAGAAACAAAAAACGGAAAGGCCAGATAGATAATAAGGACGAGGGCAACGCCACGTGGTTGCAGAACAATGTACGGGACACACATATTCGAGGAACTAGATCCCATTAAAGTGAGCAGGGGCCCCGAAATGAAAAAGAAAAGGGAAGAGGGAGAAAGAGAGAGAGAGAGGGGGGGGGATGAAAAAGAATAAAATGAGGTAAAAAGAGAGATAGAGAGAGATAGAAGAAATCCACAAATAAAGGAGCGCCGCGGTGCACGGTGCCGCGGGTTTACGTAGCGGCCGGCAAGTTTTTTAACGAGTTTCGTAAAATACGCACGCCGTCACGGTCCGGTTGCGTGATGGGGACCCAAAGAGGGAAGAGAACTGTGAACCGCGTTGTCTTCTGAGGGAGAAACGGAGGTGAACCTCGGTGAGGATGTTAGCAGGAAGGAAGGTTGGTAGGTAAGTCGGTACCTACTACCTACCTATAGGTGGGTAGATACTCGCAGAAGCAGAGGATCAGAAGACGAGCCTGAACAGGGGAGGCAGGAGACTCTTCTCGATGGGGACAGCGAAATAGGCCCCTTTAAAAGAAAAGGGGCCCAGCACGCGCCGAGCAAACTTTGCTCCTACGCTCTTTTTCTGATTCCTTTTTTTACACGCCATATCGTTCTTCTAAGGTTTTTGTCTATTTTTATATAGATTAGTATACAGATAAGTACTCTCTTGTAAAGTTTCAGTCGTGAGGAGAATTTTTGCACTGGAAATATTGTGGTAAATACCGAGGGACACAAAAGCAGAATGAGAAATAGATTCGGAGAGGAAATAGAGAAAGAGGGAGGAGAGAAAAAATTAGAGGTAGACTAAACAGCAGGGTGTAGGATGTGAGTCCTTCCGTATTTGTTGGAGAACTGAAAGTCACCACTGGACTGAATTCTGTATAGAAAATATAAAAAAAATGTGAGAAACAAGGGTAAAATAAAAAACCTACGGGACAAATCCAACGCGTGAAATTGACTTGGATCTCGGTCGGATCGAGAATTTTCGAGCGGTGACGTTGGCTCTTCACGATTGGCTGATTCGATCGTTTCTTTACGCAGCTATATACATATACATGTATATATATTTACTACTCATCCACTTTTCTTCGTATTTTTCCGATGAGGGTCGGTGAACATTGGTAGAAATCGAGAAACGAAGTCAAGCGACGAACTTAAGCCGAAGTCCCGTTAAAGTTCATCACGAGACCCATAGGACCCATGGATACCTTCAAATGTTGACCCAGCTCAAACTCTGACAAAACCTCATTGCCACTAAAGTCAATGTTTACATGTATAAATAAAAGGATTAATTATTTTCTTCAATTTTATCATAAGTATGTAAACAGAAAATAGATACAATTAAAAAAATAAGTATTGTCTGTATTATATATATATTCTGTGGAATACGTAGGGTTGTTCCCCGGCGAGTGTCGTGTCTCGTGTGGAATGCGGCCTGATACGGTTCTTTGAAATAATTAAGGTCCGTCCACACCTATCACTCAGCATTAATGCGACTTCGACGCGCTCCAACGTGACCCGGGTCGTCCATTGTGAACGCAATAGGCCAAGTACGCACGTGCGGTTGTGAACTTTACGCAGTCACCTACCAAAATGTAAGTGAGTGGCTATAGGTAGATATGTATTGAAGAAAATCAAAGAAGAAGAAAAAAAAAGAAAAAAGGGCCCCACGAAAAGTATGTAAAACGAAAACTCAACAAACGATCCCACTGCTTGTATAGTGGCACCAGTAGTGCCCCTTCCTGGTAGTACCGATTATAATCAACTTGCTTACGTGGAATAAAGTAAAAGGACAATATGGATTGGGCGATGATAATGAAAAAAAAAATAAAATCGAGCAGAGAAACAGGAAAGACGGGGGAGGCGGAGGGATTTAAGACGCGCAACGGTAACATTATTCCATTACCATGAATTTCACGGGGCCCCCAAAAGCCTTTAAGGTTGATACTCACTGACGACTTCTTCGAGACAAGTCCCCTCGTATACACCGGGTACGTATACCTTCGTACACAAGGGAACTGGGGCCTCATCGAAAATTTTCATCTAATAAAAAAAAAAGGAACTATCTATATACCTGACTGGGGATTAATGGTCTATTAAACACCGTAGAGATACTACATGTATGTGTTTGTAGGTCAAAAACATAAGACAGAATAACTTTGCTAATTAATGCCGACGTTAAATCGGGACCGCTTATTAATAGATTCTCGATAGGCGTTTCAGGATTGTGTACGCTACATGTAGAGAGACAGCGAGAGAGAAAGAAAGGGATAATACATACGTGAAGTCTAAGAATGTTTCCAAGCAATATAGGTGCGAGTCGCGCGCGCGATCCTCCGATACACGTCTAATTAAGACGTCGCGATCGGCGCCATGGAAACGATCGGTAATCACGGAGCTACGTAGCTTTATCGCTGTGCCGCATTCAAGTAATATGGCCCGAGTGGACCAAGACAGGGATGAGCTTAAAACGACTCTCAGCCCTGGGCTTCTTGCATTATCGGTAATTCGGATGCATAATTCGCAAGTGGAATGCATTCCTGGTTAAATAGCTACGAGGCGCACGATCGCTCGATATACAATTTTTATTGGGCCTTATTGCGTTTTTCGCAGCAGAAAAATTAGGTTCCACAAAATTTATTATTTTATTGAAGAATACTTCAACTTTTTTGCAGTATGATCCATGCAACTTCAAAGCGTACACTTTGACCATAGTTCTCTGATTCATCGCTAATAATGCGGCACTGGTCCACCGATCGATGTTCACGTGCAGCCAGGTTTTATAACGACTCGAGTAAAGTACAATCTTCGAGGTATAAAACAGAAATGTAATAAAATATCGGTGAGATTGTGACACAGTGCAAAGTGCAAAGTACGTAAGATATCGTATCGGATGGTGCAGCCATTGAGGCCCCGAAGCTAAAGGGAAGCGTAGCCGCGGGCGTAGTTGTATAATATGGAGACGCGCCGCGCCGTGGTTTCGGCAGGCTATAATCAATTCTGATTGCAGTCGGGAATCGCGGGCCGATCCGCTGCCCGATAGCCGAGAAAAAAGTCTGCGACCAACTACCGGCCCGAGTTGGCTGCGGCCGTTTGGGACCGCCAGGCCCAGACCAGGCCGAAACGCGCAGCTTGACTGGGCCAGACTGGACCGTCTTTGCTCGTTGATTCGGAGTTGGCCCATAGTAGCCGCTAGCGGTACCACGTATACTACAAGTGGAAGGATCCTCAGGAGCAGCTATACGTTCCTGCTGTCCTGGACCAGGGGTGCCAACTTCGTGTTCCCGCTCGTCCCTCCTCCTCGTCGCAGTCGGGAGAAACGGCCGTTCGATAAAAACGCAACCAAGTTATTTATCGGTCGCTCAGCGGCAGCCAGCTTGGCTTCTGCCTTTGCTTCTGTTGCACTGCTTTTGCACCAGGATGCAATCTGACCGATGCTATACGTGAACACGAGTAATGTGCTTCGAGTACTGTTATATGTATATGTGTGCGGAGCTATATCTTGCCCATTGACAGTTATTAAATAATTATACAGAAATAAGAAACAGATAATCGAAACGCGTTGATCTATGGCGGGAAATTTAAAAAATCCAAACGCTAATTTAATGATTGAGATACTGCCTTCCAGTAACCGACGCCTTGCGTCTCTTTGCGTATTACTTTGTAATGCCGTATTATAATTTCTGTATTTTGTTAAAACAAAGTAGTCTTTTATGGAATATTATTCATGAAAATTATTGAAAATCGCGTTAATGAGTCCTAGGGCAGACCTTCAATATCCGGCAGTGTAGCTTCTTACGATTCCTTACGCACAGCGCGTCCGCTCCCATTAGCAGCCGTGAGGTCGCAGTACGTAGAGTCATCATTCAATAACGCATCCAATCCCTGAATAATGTCTATGATAGATATAGGTACTGCGTTGCATGGTATATTCCGTACATTCTGGACTATGTACCGTAAGCATCTAACATTCATGGTATATACGGGAAATAATTCGAGCGCATGCGCACTGGGCCAAAAATAGGATAAAGTCGCTAATTTTAACTCCAAGTTTACTCATTTTCAATATCAACCAAGTGTATAATATACGTTTCTCATCGGCCCTTATAACGACTTGAATTTTTACTCCATACTCGCCGTTCCAGGCACCAATTAGCACAGAGCTTTTTCCCTACAGGGGGAGGAGCCAAGGTATACATACAGTTTCGTCGGTAGAGGGCTTTTCTTTGAGGCTGTTCGAGGAATATTGCATTAGTCACAGAGGCACGGGCCGGTCGAAGGACATGGAAAAAGTGCTGCCAACCTCGACGGCACAAAAGCTAGTCTTTCTCTTGTTTCGCCGAAACCTTTCTGTCTGGCCAGACTGTCTTTACCTACTTGCTACCAGTATTCGTTTACTGGCATTACACGCATAATACTACATGTGCTACTTGCTATATTACAAGCTTTTGGGACTCACGTGTTTAGTGGTATTTTTAGTGTTAGCCAGACTGCAATATTTAACAAAATTGACTGCGGAGCAGAGAGAAAACAAAGACAAAGAATTTTATTGCTCCGGAAGATGTCGTCACGCTACTCTGAGGGCAATTATACTTTTATACAAAGTAATAATGATATAGCTATGACGTTTGAGGCTCAGGACATTATTCGGGACTGAAATTCAGTAAAGCTTAAGGAGGTTCGTTTAGATTTTTTTTTTTTTAAATCATATTAGAGCGATCGGATGTGATCAAATTTCTCGGGTACTCGTCAAAGTACTTTTCTGTTTGTTTCCGTTACGAATAAGAATCACGTTTTCTAGGATCCTGATTTCCAGTGAATTTTCATTTTCTCTATATAATCCATGCAAAGTGGTATTCCTGCACAGTACGGATGAAGGATTGGGGAGGGTTGGCGTTAGATTCAAGGGAGGCAACAAGTGGTCATGCGTGGCTGCCAAACTGACACGCATCATTTTTACTTGTTGTCACTAACCACTCAGATTTCTTTGCTTTAAATTTCTATGCACTTTTTCCAAGCTTCTTTCCTTCCCTGATCGCCCACGGTCTTCGTAGATACGTATATTATACTTGTACGAAGGATTCCTTCATTCATTTGCTTACGAATTTATGATTTTATAGGTTCAAAGGATTCACGGATTTACCTGACGCACGTCATTGCTGGATAATTGATAGCGGAATGCTAATAACTTGGACGAGCTAGGAATTATAATGGGTTTCTTGCATGGCGTGTGTCTCGTGTTTCTTTAAACTTCTTTCTTTTTCTATCGTTGCTACTGCTATCGCTACTACTGCCACCGTCTACCTGCTGGATGTTGCTGTACTATTATTTATGTGACGATTATCGAATGACTTCATAATGATGGACATTAATTGATTAGCAACACAATTGACAAATTGATGAGTCTCCTAGGAATGCATCGTGAATCATTTTGATTTTCACTGTCACCAACCCTTCAACATACGAATCGAATGTTTTTAGAAATAATATGGGGGAAATCAACTCATCATGGTATTTAAGCAACTGTACTAGAGACTTTGACAACATTCGTAAGTTATTTATGCAATCTTGTTACAGAGAAATAGATCGATGGCGATGATAATTTGGTTCTGTTTCAGTTATCGGTAAATGATTTATATACGGAAAAAATATATAAAGTGATGCGAGTTAAGCAACCTTACTTTATATTTTATTTATCTTAGTTTTCCATATATTAGATCAAATTAACGCACCTTATGCAAGTTAATATTTTTTAGGTGGTACAACAGTTCAATATATTCCATATTCTCGAAAACTTGGCCAATGTCTAATAAAGAAATGAGCTACAGGCGAAACAATTCTTTTCCCATCAGACACGTGTTGCCTCGTACGAAACCCCGTCTTTCTAAATAATCAATTTAATGTCGGTATTAGATCAGACACCGTAAGGATTTTTCATGCGACCGATCAGACTCTGGTCGACCGACGTATAAAGTAAATGCGATTCGCATCAGTCGAACGAGAATTTCGGAAAGAAAAATGATAAAAGTAAAAAGCAAAATAAAAACGAAAACAGTTTCAGATGTCACGCGCACGTGTGCATCTGCTACAAAATACTAATTTCAGCCGATGTAACAGGACCGTGTCACGTAATAATAATAGACGGAAAGAAAAACCTCAAAGTAGCTTCTTTTTCTCGCGAAGCCATCTTCTGGGCTATTTACCGGGAAACTGGCAGCGGATGCCGCGGCCCAAGACACAACATGAAAAGCAACTGAAACTATTTGAGTGCTTAACGTGACACGTGTAAGTAGCCAGCGCAATAATTTTGTATTTCATATTACACCTTTAGTTTATGAGAGATACCACAGACATCACAACCCTATATTTATTATGTATATATATGTACGTGTGTGTGTGTGTGTGTGTGTGTGTGTGTAAAATAAGCGATATGCGATTTAGTCTACTAGTCAGCGATAAGTCTGTGACGTCATTTAGTAGAGTAAAGAAAAAAAAAAAGGATATGAATCGACCCATCGATACGACTGATAAAGAGAGAAGGATTAGTATAGCGATCCAACCTGTAGTAAGGGAAAGCCTGTGGCACGTGAAGATCCATGGGCATGGCGGGATGACTGGAGGGATGATGAGCGGGTGCGGGTGCGTAATCCCCGGCAGCCGGAAGTGGCGGTTGCATCATACCGGCGGCGGCAGCAGCGTGATGTCCGGCAAGCATGGCGCCCCATGGAAAACCTGGTGCCCCGGGCATTGCGGGTGGATGATCGAGTTCGATGGCTCGAGCACCGCCGGGGGCTCCGTGGCCTCCAGGGGCTCCGGCGACCCCGCCGCCCCGGTGCATCAGCCAGCCCTCCAGCACGAGCCTCTTATCGTGTTCCTGGTTGTAAAAATCCTCTCCGATAACTAGGTACTGATGACCCACCCCGGTAGAAACCCTCAGCACGCCCCACGGGGGCGCGCTACCACCCTAAGCAGAGTTCCCCCCTATAGAGGACACCTGATGGGATAGTCACCACTGTATCACCACACACTTAAATGGCCAATTGCGTCACGCTACGACGAAAATTCACACTCGCGTTTAATTATCACCCCCTAACGATGCCAATGATATAATAATTACTTACACCTTGTTAAACATCCTGCTGCGACAGGGTACCAATTCTATCTAGCATCGAGCTACCTAATAACCTTTATCAACAATCAAACTTCCACCCTAATCTATTAATATACTCATTTGCACAACTATCAATTCTCGTATATCCGTGTATCTCTCAGGCTCCCCTGCAGTTATCTGTAATTACACCACATCCCGAACCGTCGAGATTATCACACTGCCCGGAAGAAGAGAGCCGCGGATCGGCGCGCAAGCTTGCCGGAGGATACGCGGCGGCCGACTCGGGTCGGCCAGCCTTTGGGAAGGAGGTGGACCGCCAGCTTCGTGGCGCACGAGGACGAGGGGGCCGGGTAGTGGCGGGAGGGTAGGAGGCGGTTGGTGTGGAAGGAAGGTGGAACGAGGGGGGCGGGTGAGAGGGAGTGGGATATGTCCGTGGTGGTGGTGGTGCTGGTGGTGGGGACGGGGGGTCAGGTGGATCGGACGGGGAAAGGGGAGGAGAGGGGCTGTCGGCCGTATATATAGAGCGCGTCGGGACGACAGGTGTGTGTGCGCACTAGACTCGCGAGCCGGAGAGTGTGGCTCGGCCATGAATGACCTGGAGATCGGGCCTTCTCGCGGGGGCGGGGCCTCCCGCGGATACTCCGTGGACCACGTGATGTCCCCCACCTGGCAGTTCTGGAGCTTGGGGGGCGGAGTCTACGCCTCCGGGACCTCTTACGCTGCGGGACGGAGACACGCCAGGAGTCTTCCTCTGAGGAGAGACACTTGTTGAGCATAAGGATTCTAGTCTAGACTAACTTTACGGGGGATGTCATATTAGTAATGCTCTTGTGGGACAATACTGCTGACTAGGGTCCAATACTTTTTCAGAGCTCACCGATCTGTATCGGATGCTTTTGGGTATAAAGTATCGAAACGTCATGACAGGCTGCTATATGTATTGAGATTATTTATATCGCCAAGTTTGTTTAAATCGATTACATTTGCTTTTGTGTAATTTTTTATTAATAATATTTTTCCGACTCTTTATGGGAGACTGTAGTGGGGTGTCAAGTTTTATGGGAATATTTCATAATGAAGAAATTATTCTTAATAATTAGAGATTCGTCCGTCGAATATAAAATGGCCGTGTGCCGGTAGTAAATCAGCCCCAGGTCCCGTTGGGGATTCGTGCGAACAGGAGGCCGAAGTAAAGGGGTGGTCGTCGGTTAAGGTTCTGTCGGGTGGAATAATAAAAAATTTAATCAAAATGCCCTCTCGCAAATTTACGACTCGCGGCATTCTCAACCCTTCCACAGAGAAAAATAAGAGAACTAAGGGGGTTGAGGCTTTATAAGATGGGACAATGAGAAGGTCGCAGGGGTGGGTTGTGCGAGCGAGCAGACGGGCGGAGGGGGGGGGGGGTGCGATCCCTGCCGTAGTTAAGTAAGTCAGGCAAGAACAGTGGGGACGAACTGCACCAGGAAACACGAAGACCAGGGGATGAGGGTGAAGCCCACAGGAGTCGTAGAACGTGGCGACGCGGCCCATTTAGTTGGCCGATCCGTCACCAGGGGCTCGTCCCTATAAAAATAATACCTCTTGTCTTCACTCATTTGCCCTCGTTAAACCACCCTCGGACCCTCCTTTAACCCCAAACCTTCCATCCTGCGCGGCTTTTCACCTTCCACTTGCTCAACCCACAATCCCCGTTACTATTGCACGCTTTGGCTCGACACTCGTAAATTACGAATTAGAGCGCTAAACTTGCCCCGTTTCACTCGCTATCCAATTCCTATCTCTCAGGTAGCATCTTAACGCCCCATATTAAATTAACCAACGACCTTCCCTAGGTTAATCACCCTCCGTCCAAAATCGTGACTCTTACCGATCTACCTAGCGGTAATCTCTATGTTAGAAGGGCAAATTGTAAAATTTTATAAGTCACGAAAAAGCGTAAATTCCTTTTAAGAATTCTATTTTTATTTTAGACATTATGGATTCACGAGCGTCTACGCGTGCGCGACGGGGAGTTTTGGAAATTCGTACAGGAATTATAGGGATCAGCCTTTTTGTCAAATCCCATATACTATACTATACATATGTATAAATATTAGATATAAAAGGGAAACTCGGTCGGATTTAGCGAGATCAGTATAACGCGGTTTGGTGGCCTCCGATGGAAACGGTGTCGAGAAATCAGCATGTTGGCGGCGTCGCGACGCAGGACTCCTACGCCGAAGTTGGCACAAGTGTCTCGGCGCCCTGGCTATAAGGAGATTACGTGAAGAGGATGTAAACTTTTGTAATTTACAAGGAGAACAGCGGCGCAATATTAACAAGGCGTACCACGATTTGCTTCCGTTTTACCTATTTCTCACTAGATGGCAGCGCGCAAGGTAAGTAAGTAAGAAGAAGCCTCGAACCTGTCTCTGTCTGTACACTTTGCTAATTGGACAAATTAACCCTGTTAATTGATGGCGGTTTTCAAAGCACGAAACGTCCTGGATGAGTAAGAGATAGCAGACAGTAAAGGTGGAATGTACCGAGGAAGGATGGAGACTTTGAAATCTCTTGTATTCAAGATCCGTGAGGATTCGTAATGATGCAGATGCAGATGCAGCTGCGGACGAGGCGCGCTGCTCGCTCGCTGAGTTTAGCTGAAATTACCGTTTCGCGAAATTACAATCTCCAAGTCGAAGTTCTCGCTGCAAACCGTGCACGGGAAACATTGCGTAATCGAGCCCTCGTGTTCTCGTGCATTTAAATTTACAGCAGTGCCAACAGTACGATATACCAACTACCGACTGTCTGTCTATGCGATCCCATGTACTGTCGTTGGAGGTAAAAGAAACAATATTTTTTTTAAATAATCCAACTATAATAGGCATAGTCATTGTAGCGCTAGAAAATTTCATACACCAAGAGAATTTTTAATTAAAAATTACCGTAAAACTCACGGTAATCACCGGACATTGAGGTATTTCATAACATATTACCTACTTATATATTTAACAGCAAATCACGAAAATATACTAAGAAGTAAACACGACACGTCAGCTTTTACTTAAATATAGGGTAAAAATGTGAAAAACTTGGAAATATGCAGCGTGAAACTATGGCTATTACATTGTTGAATTTAAAAAGTCATCTAAAACGGCCAAATTATCTCGTGCGCTATATTCAATTTTACCGTGGATTGTGCAATTGTGCATTACCATTCATGTCTTTGAAGTCAACCACGATAGACATTGTGACTTTTTATATGTTTTTCTGAAGACTTCTAAGATTTTTATCATAAAATCTGGCGATAAATCGTTCTTGTAATTTTATTTAATTTCCCGTACAAAACTGTGATGTAGTTTCTGTGATTAACAAAATTTATTTTCAAGGAGTCGGCATTCTTATAGATAGGTTATATTATAATGGTGGCTTCCGAAGATGGACCCTAATTCTAGAATGTTCAACAAATTTTAATTTATGCCAATGACGATTCTAATAAATGCAAAGTTCGTTAAGAGATATTTTTAGATGAACATGCGCAGTCCTATGAAATTATTACTAATAATTATGAATGGGCGATTGTCAATCATAATCAAGTCTATGGATAGGTTGATGCACATGTAGTACGTATAAGCAATGGTAGCCAATATGTTCTTAAGAAATATTATTAATTTAAGAAATTGCCGTTTAATTTATATTTATTTGTTTTAGTTATTCTCTCACATATGTGCAAAGAATTAAAAATAATATTCGAAAATGGATGAGGCCAATGCTCATAAATAACACTATACGTTTTTCAATGATGTAAAAATATCGATCAGTGTTTGGTTATACCAATCAGTTTTTTTTTGTAGAACGACAGAAAATTTTACATTCAGTCAGATAAATTTTACCTAATAAAGCAATAAAAATTGCAATTAACAATATTTACCGTGTGCACTGCAAAGTTTGCAAGTAGCCACTGAAAATATCGCGTGTTATAAGCCATAAGCAATGAAATGATAACGATGTCCCATGTTTGCTGGTTTCTACGGTAAATTTTATCGTGAATTTCATGGGAAAAGTTAACGAAAAATTCTCTTCGTGCATATCTTAATTCGTCTCGGTCCTACCAACTTCTTCACTAAAAGAACAAAATTGATTATCATTTAAAAAAGAATTAGCAAGATCCTCTAAAATGGCTTAATCGACGAACGAACGAATATCAGCACCATTTTGTCTCGAAATTGAAAAACTTTCGTGTGAAAGAAAATGTGTCCATCTCTGCTGATCTCAGAGATATTCGTTCATGTTAATTAAATTCGGACACCCTGTATAACGGTTAACCAATGTGATTGGCATTTTTATCAATTATCTTGAAAATAAAGTTTTACTCGATGACGAATGACTACTCAGCCTTTGATTGAGTTCGTAAAACCATTGGGGAAGGTCGCGAAGGTCATGAATCCCTTTAAGAGGGGTTGAAAGCAGTAGAGAATAATTCGGCTGGAAGCAAGGCCCCCAGTGCGCTTACAGGTGTGAGTCGTAATAACATGGCGTGTCTGACCTATAACCTCTTACCCCCTGGCCTTCGGCCTGCAGCAAACTTCACTAGGGCCGCCCCACAATCGACGGCTGTACGCAGTAATCATCGTCCTCCCTATGTATCAATCGCAGCCAATCGTTATTACTGGAATCGACGGCATTATACCCCGGATGGTACCCTTTGACCCTTCGTATCATCCCTTCCTCCTCTACCACTGGGTATACTATCATTATTATCATCATTATTGTTGTCATCAACGTCATTCAGAGATCAGAGATACGATCAGTCACTTAAAGTATCATTTGGTACTGCTGGCTTCTTTCGATTTCCTATAAAATATTGTTTCATACTATTTTTTCTTCAAGGATTATAAAAAATTGAATAATGACAAATGATTCATTTTAATTTTAATTCATCATTATATATGTTTCTTGTCTATTCATTTTTTTAACTTACCTTCAATTAATTTTATAAAAGGATATCAAAGGGACTTTTGTGTACGGATGAATATTTTTTTGGAGATTACATTTTCCAAAAGATATTTTATTCCTTAAAAATTCTTCAAATACATCGCGATTATCCATAAATTGTAGACAGAGGTACGTTATTGTTTTCTCATTCCTTCGCGCAAGAACAAGATACTATTGTAAAATTAATGACGGTGTGGCGAAATGATTATGCGATTAATTTCGATGGTGTGATTATGATTTTTTAACATGCGATAATTTGCCAACGGCTGCGCTTTTCGATTAATTTTATGTATATTTTCCTTTATCTTCTTCCTCATTATATATTTTAATTTTTAGTACGTCTTCGAAAATGATAATGACGAAACTTATTTTCACACATTTGCGAAAGTCGCTGCACTCTATTTTGATTGATACGAGATCGATGGAAGCGATCGAGATTTGTCAATCGATTCGTAGATGATAAAAATAATAAACATAATAATAATAGCAATAATAATGGAAATAATTATAAGAATAATAACGAACGATCAATGCAAAATCTCGGTCGCAAAATCAGTTGTGGTGAATATTTTTAAAAAAGCAGATGCTTGAGCAAGTTGCCATCGGTGAGGGTGATAGGAGCCCACCTAATTTTATTCTACTTTTTAATTTTTATTTTCTTTCTTCTCATTGGATATTAAAAAAAAAATCAGGAAAATTCGAAGGATACTAATTTTATAGAAAGAGAAATAAAGAAGAAAACACATGCACGTTATCTTATTGTCTACTATACGATAATCGAGGAATAAAAATATACCGATAAGGATCATCGCATTTTTTTTTAAATAAGACAAAAATTCCGTATCCGCCGGAAAGTCTATTGAAAATGGATTAAGCAGCTTTTTTTAAAACCGTGTAATATAATTTTGAAAAATCGGTTGATATCGATAAATTATCGAAAACTACATTTTTTTTCTTATTAATCACGTACAACAATTTCATCAAATTTTACCGACGCTCATGAAGATACGGAAATTTTTGTCAAAAACAATTTAGCGAACGATCGTGCTGTTTAATTTTTTTGTCACTTTTGTAAATGCATAATTAATAATGTAGTGCGCGCCACATTACAGCAGCGTATTGTCAATTAACGGGCGCACCTATGTTAATCCTAGAAAGCAATAAAAATGAAAAACACATCTCTTATTGCTGTAGAGGACACATATGAAATAATAAACTTTTACGTTAAAATAGAATTCTCGTTACTTAAATACGGGTCTGTAGGTAATGTTCTCTTACGCTCAGGTACTTTATACACATTATCATAGGTAAATAAGGCAGTTTCGACGGCCCTGGTTTCGTCAGTGGTATCGTTTCGGGCCAACCAATCAAAGGAACATATACGATTTTGGCGGTAAATTCAAATATCTGTAACCGAAACCAAGTTACAAATATAAATTTTTACCATCATTTAGTTTTCCATTATAAAAATTATTTTAACACTTAGAAACGAGACCAATGACGAACCCGCCCTTAGTTGCATATTACATGATAACGCTATCGCTTATAATCATAAATTGTAAGATTAATCATAATAAGAATTGTCTCTCTTATTGTGTAATTGACTTTTCATCGTCATTTTTTCACTCGCTGTTCTTTTTTTCTTTAATACAAAGAAAATTATACAAACGGGACATTTCGCAGGGTCCCATGCAGAGCGAATAACGTTATCGAACCACATCATTATGAACCTCTGCTATGGGATTTTCTTATCGTGCCTGGAAATATCTTCTTTTTTTTTTTACGTCAATCACCATTACATTTTTATTCTCAACTTCTTTTTCTTTCACTTTTTAAGTATAATATATACTATTCGTGGTTGAGAGTTTGCAAAGTTCTCAATAAAATAAGAGTGCGCTCAGTGGACATTTGTAAACAATAAGTACTCGATTCGAGGCTACGTTTTATATCATTCTGAGCGACTCCCACATGACGGTAAATCTCGAAAAATTGAAGACAAGAGAAAAACACCGAATGATGTTCAATTCGGTATATATATGGTCAATAAAGTCTCCAAGTCGCATTTTGATTCGTCTCTCAATCGCAAAAAGGCACCAACTTTTTTTTTCCATCCACCAAAATTTCTTCATGGCTACACATGGTGGCATGGGATTATGTACGTCACAGTTCAAGATTATCTCGATAATCTTTTTCGTTTTGTATCTTCCCAAAACTCAAATCTTAGAAGGTTTTACTCTAAGTTTTTCCGTTCTAAGATCATTTCTTTAAATAACAAAATCGCCAACTCCGGTCGCATATATATATGTATATATATATATATATGATTTATCAGAGATATAGCACTATTTACATGGGAACACATAACACGCACGTCACCACTTACACGGTAAGCGTCGTGCATTTTTTTCCCTTTCTTTTTTTTTATAAGTATGTCAAGTACATTTTTTGTTTTTGTTTTAAGTTAATTAATTGATATTAATAGGGTCGATTGACAAGATTTCATGTACAGTGAAAAACGAAATGTTAGATGCAAAATAAAAGGAAAATTTGTTTGATTTTACTGTACGAACAAATTTTGTTTTGCTTCATTTGATTATCTTCAACGCAGGTCAGAAAAGGTAAAATGTATAGCAATAAGAAAAAAAGAGAAGAAAAAAAAATAAAACATTTTCGTCTTTTGATGAAAGTGGATAATTACAGAAATGCTTGACAATCGTATATGTATATCCAAAGAGAAATATGTAGCACACGCTATACATACCTACATCTATACGAATGTTACTAGATTGACTCTGATTGGATCATTCGTATAGGTCATCGGGTTAATTAAGCTCTTCGATTTCTCCTCGCTTTCAATTATCTATCTAAAACCCCATTTTTCTCTTTATCTATATTACATCTATATGGACAAAGCTCGCAAGAGATTTACCAGTAAAAAGAAAAAAGGAAACGAGAGGTAGTGAAAAATGTGCTTGAGGAAAATTAATGAAACTTTAGGAATTAATAGAATTAGCAAGACAATCAAAAATAAAAAAAACGAGTCATTCATTTTTTACTACCTCTCGTACATATCGTTGCATACGAACTGGTATAACACACGCAATATATATGATTGATAAGAACGATATATAAATATTATATAACGTATCGTATTGAAGGGGATGTGGCACAACGACGCACGAATATTTATGAATCGATTTCGGATCAATAGATTTTAGTATAAATAAAAAAGTTGTTGGATAAAATGGATAATAATTCATTCGCCATCCCCTTCTAATAATAATATATCCCCTTCAATAACTAATAACATAACTACGTGTAGACTTAGGCGCATGCAGCACTCGTAGTAAATAAATAGGACATAAATGAAAGATTTAAATATCAAAATGCCTCTCTGGCTATTCCATTTTTTTTTCGTTTCTTATAAAAATTTATGGAAAAATACTCTCTACATATATTGCGCTTAGTTTCATCGACGTATTAAGATATGTCGACAGCGCATTCACTTCATACTTGGTGTTCGATTACAGTGATAAAGGTTTGTATACGATATATGTATATCTATATATATACGTTAGCCGAAGAGATACTTTGGGGGCACGAAAAATTAAGGGGCGTTCACAATACCAAGGTAATATTTTTTTTCATCACAGCATTGGAGTTCGGACCTAATCTAACCTAACGAAACATTTCTGAGCTCATCACAAATACTGGATGCCTAGCATTGATAAATGATAAACAAACTTGGTGAGAGAGTCCAGTTTATGGTCCTCAAAACAGTCATTATGCTGAAAATTCTTTGTGGAGGGTCCCCAAAACAGCCACCTGTCCTCAAAATAGCGGCTTCGTAAATTAAATCGTCCCCAAAGTATCCCCCGGCAACAAATACAGCATATATGTCTATATACTTTTTCAAATATATAAATAATGAACTTTTCAACAGAGAAAAAAGTTCCTAGATAAAAAGACGGAGAAGGAAGGGGAAGGAAGAGGAAGGAAAGAAAAAAAGAAGAAAAAGAATAGAACTAACCAATTGAAAAACAAAAATCGCAAGTTAATACTTAAGAATATTAGCTGCTACCGATTGGTATAAACAATATATCGCATTAGATCGTCCGACAGTACCACTCCATTCCACGGAGTACAGTGAAGAAGTTTAACGAATTCTAAGCAATAATAGATACTCAACCGAAGACGAACAAAAAGAAAAGAGATACAAAGAAGTACAAAAACAGAACATCCTTTCTCGAGCACAGTCACGTACCTTCTTTAAAAAATGGTCTCTTGAAAATTCGCCCTTATTCTCTGGTCATGCTCTAGCACAAGTGGATCGTCCATAACCCCAACCAGATGCACTGACCGTATTCAACGGTTGCACTTCTGCGACATGAACTATCCGATACCAGTGGATGCCCAGTGGACCCACTTACAAGGTAACACATAAGGCCTCTAAACTGGCGGTGGGCCCCGCACGTAACGCAACTGCGGCGTGAGCGATAAATTAAGTGTGTTGGCAGCCTCGCAGCAATGTGGTTCCAGTAAACAGGCTGCGCAGAACAGTGCTACCAACGCCAGTTGAAAGGGTAGCGCGGCCCTGAGGACACGCCAGACCCAACCGCTGGGCCTTCCCGGTTCGTTATCAGGGTCACCGCCATCGGTCGTAGTGCTGGCACTGCTGTGGGACAGTGAATCCAGAAGAGTGTCCATCTCCATGTCAGCACTTGTAGTCTTCTTACGTTTACTGTAATCATACAAGGTGTTTATTGGTATCTCGATATTAAATCGGCTTACGAAGGAATAGTAGTACGATACTGTACCAGAGCATTAAGGAAGCATTGCCGAGGGGATGTTTTAGATGGAGTAATAAATTTTTCTACAAATTTCCATGAGGTTTGTAAAATCCCAGAAGCGAAAAAAGGAGAAAAATCCCCATGCGCTTTTTCAAGGGTAGACCATAGACGTATAAAGATAGGAGGCGAAGAAAGAAAGGGGGGTGGGGGGGGGCTACTGTCTTGGCGGGCTTGGGATACCAAGGGTTCCGCAACGAGACGGAGGGGTTGCGGAGAAACTAGAAATACGCAAGGGGTGTTACGGCCGCTGGTGTTTCTTTCGCCGGCGAGTTTTTACATCCTTTTTACGACGCAATATAGGAGACGTTTCGCACCCGCGAGAACTAAACCTATTACCGGCACTGTTGCAAAACCCCGGTCGATGATTAAACGTAACTATAAAAGTCAGTGCCGTAGAACAAAGTTAAATGAGCTCCTGAGACAGAGGGTTGATGATGACAATGATTATACTTTCTTGCTCTCTCGCACTGCCTCTACGGCATCCGTATATTAAGAACGAGTGTAGACAAAATTTTGTTACTTTTTTAATTCGACTAGCAACGACAAGTAAGGGACTTTCGCAGAGGACCCTCCAAATAAGAATGACATTCCTGTTACTGTCATGTTTTTACAACGTGATGCACACACACATCCCCCTTTCGCAAGCAGAAAAGATTTTTCCGGAAGGTTACGCGGTGCAAGTGACTTCGAGAAAGGTAAGATAAGGAGGGAGGGAAAAGCTGGAGGGTAAGGATGGAAAGGGCGCAGGAGGGATGGAAAACCAGGAAAGTCTAGAGGGCTGCCGCGCAAGCGGTGCTAAGAGGGGTTCATAGATGTGCAAGGTTCGACATAGAAGTTCCTCTCTGGTTGCCGACTAAACGGCCAGCAGCTCGACTTTACGTCTCGCATACACATTGACTACTTTTGGAGTTGGGCTTCTCTCGCGTTACACTTAGCAAAGTGCCAATTTTTTACTTTTGACTTTCGACTTTTTTTTGTTCCTTTTTTTACCGTTCTTCTTATGACAGTTATCCCTTATGGTTAATAAATAAACTGTGTTGTTGGAGTTTGAAGTCTGTTTTTTTTTGCAATGATATGATACTTCAACTTTTTAACAAACTCGATCAGGATTGTAGAACCTTTTTTAGTAAAAATCAACAGTTGCAGGATGGATTTTTAATTTTATTCAGACTTATATTAACTATTTGAACGAGAAGCGCAAAGAGCGTCTTGTGTTAAAAAAATGATGGACGGGAGGGGGGGGGGGAATACGAAAGAAAAGTAGGGATTTCTTACGCGACGCCATTATTCATTTTCACAGCTGCGACCTACCCTAGAGGTCTACTCGTTAATTCGCTCGCGAGTTTCCGTATTCAAATGAAAGGACTGTGTTAAC
>JASANN010000308.1:30156-43485 GCA_031762395.1 Calameuta pygmaea | reverse complement strand
TGGCCTATGGTCAGTCAACGACCCCCCCCCCCGCCCCCCAGCATCACCATAGGAACCATTAGGATCACTAGTCACTAGTACCAACCATAGGACTAGATGATACCAGCCTTAGGGTAGGATTCGAAATTCCCCTAAACAGGATAAGATATTCATCCCACTTTACGCGTGACACTCACTTCTGCGAGGTCTCGTCCCAGAGACGATAAAGATCAGCCACCTCGTCCTTGAGAACTTGGAATCCTGGTAACGCCGAAGTTCCAGCATCAGTGATCAGACGATGCGTCGACACATTAAGGGCCAACAGTGCGTTCTTGCCTTCGCTTATACGAGCGAGTTCATTCTGTAACAATAATTATCACAAATACATTAGCAACTTCACAGAACGTATACAGTTCGCGTGTCCACATTAGACACGCTTGAAATAAAAACCACACAATACATCATTTTCCGTCTACTAATATCTCTAGTAAGATTAACCACCAGAAAAATGGAACTTTTCATTCACAGGCAGCTTGAGGAACAGTTAAACTACACGCGGGCAGATAGACAGAAGAATCCGAGGGTAGGAAAGCATAAATAAGCTATAAGGGATGTATAGGTAGGTTGCGCCCTCAACCGATGGAGTAGCCACGTCACGTTGTCACGTCCCCGTCGTCCTACTTGAGGCGGCCGACGAGGGCCGCATAAATAACCTCTGGGTTTACGATGGCAACGAGAAGAAGTAACCCCCTCCTTACCACCCACCACCCCAAAGTCTAGGGTTACCATCCCCCTTGGCTGGTCACACATATCCATCTCTTCTTTGCTAAACCGTATTTTACTATATTTGTTTCACTCTCTTTTTCTCATTCTTTTTATCTACCCCCTCCCCTCCCCTCCCCGCACCCCCCTCTCTCTATCTCTCTTTTTAGCATAGCAGCATCGCCTGACCACCGGTAGCTCGACTGCTCGTAAAGTTCACCCTTGCGGTCATGCTGCAACCCCTGCGAGTCTCCATCATCCCCTAGGAAGCCAAAGTGCCTTTACCCCATGCGATGAGAAGGTACATCAACAGAGGGACCAGGTCGTAACCAGGTGAAAAGAAATTCGTAGGCAAAGAAAAGAGAGAGAAAGTGGTCCTCACTCCACCCAAGACAAAAGCAATAGACGACATAATAATTTTTATCTCAATAAATCTCTCTATTTACATCTTGTTTTAGTTCAATGAAATATATGTTACAAAAATGTACTAAAAAAAAAAAAAAAAAAAAAAAATGAAAAATACCCATAAAAAACAGAAATCCGAAAGACTAAGATTATGGTACAGAAATTCAGAGCCGCATGGTACAGTATGGCTCTCTGTGTCGCCTAATGGAAAAGTGGTTGGCATTGATATTCCAGGCGCATTGGAAAGGCAGCAGAAGCAACGGGCCGCCCCTTCAGAGAGACACGCGCATTCCGATCTAATTCAATTTCCAATCAACAGCCAATCAATTGATTCGAATTCGGTATACAGAGAGCGGCCGCTCTGGCTCCGGGACTTGCATGCCTATGAGGTGCTCTTTCTAAAGCTTCTCTCTCCTTCCCTCTTCCTCCTCTACCTCTCTCCCGCTCATTCTCTCGTTCTACCTCTCTCTCCGTCTGTCCCAATGTATCTCCTATCATTTTCTCCTTTCTTTACTTCCACACCCCTCCATCGAGAAATCGTCACGTACCCCGGTAAAACGGAGAATTAGCTTTTTTTACGCCTATCAGATAATACCGAGATACTAACTGGAACAAAGACCCCCGCTTCCACTATTTTAATTGCTATCCTTAGCAGCCAATGAAGGGACTCCTTTTATCTACCTGTAGTTTTCATTCTTTGCCTTTATTTTATTCTTCTTTTATTCCTTCTCCTCGTCTTCGTTTTATTCGTGTTCTTCGTTTAGTTACTTATATGTCACAGTGTGCTGTTACATATATATATATATATATATTATGGTCAAGTAAATATACGTTTTTGTAGTCCTTGCGATGTACATCAATACCTATACTCATTGGAACGTCCTGAAGAAGGTTCGCGTATTGCAAAAACGGCTTAATGCCAGGGAACGATTACCGATTGCCGAATAAAGGCTCAGTCCTTCTTTCTCGCCATTCGCCACCATCTTGAGTCTCGGACGTACGATGCGAATAAGGTCTAGAGTGGATACGGGTGACTTTTTAGTCGCGTGCGCGGGACGTTCATTTATTTTACTCGAGTGCGCCGACGGTCTCGTTAATAGATTTTAACGCTCTTCTTCGATTTCATTACGACGCATTGAGTGATTCGTTAAATGGACATGATTAACTCTAAATCGAGTGAAATTTTAGCGGTAATAAAAACTAATAATAAAAGTACTATAGAACATTCCTAATGAAAAAAGAAGTCGAAATTACAAATAAACGGTGGGTCATAAAACTTGTGAAATGATGCACTTCAAAATTACATAACCGGTTACTCTTTAGTGTGGCCTATAGGAACCCACCCATCCATAGTGCTTCTACCTATACCGAATAGAAAAAAAGTACGTAAAACCTCAGCTTATTTAACAGATCGAGCCTGAAGCTCACGCGAGATCCTGCATATCCGCCAGACTTTAAGGAAATGACGCACACATAGATCGGCAAAGACGCGGCAACGTAAAAGCAGCCTGCCAGCTTCCGCTTTCCGAAGGTATTTCGTACCAGCATCAGGGTGTTAGCAGCGCGCCTATAAAAAGCGGCCGATGCGCGGAATAATAAATGCGCTGGATTATTAGTATGGTCGACGTGCATCCGCGGCATAACATAACCGCCACGCGGCGCACGAGGTTACCTTCGTGTTGCGCCCTTCGCTACTTAGATAGCAACATTTTATACATGTATATGCACGTGCATCTGCAAATGCTCATACATGCAGATGCACCTTCACGTAGAGATACTGCTGCGCATATACATAGGTAAAGCTGCGATACATGACAAACCCATGTCCCCCTCGCCGCTCCGTCCATAACCGTCCCTATCGCATGTGCAAGCGCATGTGCATGCGTCGATTGAGCCTGTTTACAAATGCATAATACATGTGCAACACTCAATTCTGATCCGCGCGCCACACTGCATTCATTCATTCCGTCGCGCCTTCCGCAATCCGTCGCGCATTCGAAATCGCCGTCGCGTCTACTCGTGAACCGGTTAGCAAGAGCCAATCAAAGAATGAGGTTAAATGGTGGGAGAAGGTTTTAGATTCAAATAGCAAAATGCATATTCATGAAAGAAAATGTTGCCTAAACAAAAATAGTCAATCGTTGTATAAAGGCAAAAGGAATCGATGGGATATCGCACTGCGCAACGTACTGTATATTATCCTCGGGTCGAGAAGTGGCGCCAATCGCTTTTGCAAAAGGCAAAGAGAAACAAAAGATAAAAGGTTAAGTTTCAAGAGAGGAAGCTGCAGGGAAATCGGAAGTGGCAGTAGTCAAAGTCTTCCGGTTCCTCGTGCATAATGCAGAACAGGGGCCGAGTTCAGCGAGCAAATGTTGGACGCTAATACATCTTGATGATAGATAGAGCGCATGTGTTTGGTCTTCGCAATGAGGGTTGGAGGAGAAGGGATGCCTCGAGGGGGTTGGTGCTCGTGGGGTGGTTGCTACCTTCTGACTCCTGGCGCAGCCAGGATGCTGGAACTCCTGGTACGGGGATGAGAAGCTCGGAAGAACGGGAGGCGGGGGGTGGTTCGCCAATGGGGGTGGGCCTCATGGGGGTGGATAGGTTGGCAGGCGTGTTCGCCAGTTGCGATTCCGGGCACGTCGCCGTCAGACGAGCGTACGTGCGACACGACTACGCTTTTACGCCTCTCTCTCTCTCCCCCCCCCTCTCTCTCTCTCTTTCTCTGCTTCCACCTTTCTACCGTCTCTTCTCTTCTCTCTTTTATAAGCTCACTCATATTCCTTGTCTCTCTCTTTCTTCGTTCCTCTGGTTTTGTGTTATATTTCTGTCTCTTGTGTTCTTCCTGTTTCAACTTGGCCTAGGCTCGTTTTGTCCCCTCCCTATACTCTCCGCTTTCTTTTGATACGCTTTCTCCATTACCTTTCTTCCTTTTTTCGCTCTTTATACTAAAATGCATGCGTCACGAAGCTGATTTCAATATCTGGAAAAATATAAATTCGACGAATTCTTTGGTGGATCGTGAGGGACTCGTGTCCATTGTTGTTCTCTTATTGGCGAATTTCAAAAGAAATATGGTTGATTCTTGATTCCATGTAATTCAACGATTTTTCTCAAGCACGTTAGTTGACATTTTTTCATTTATTTTTATAAAGTGAATTTCTGTTTTTTTTTTTGGCTTGCTAATTATCGGTAACAAAATGCTTTAGTTGGGTTAACGATTATAGTAAGATTTATATACGAAACAATCCTAATATAAAAAATTGCTCCGTAAATAAGTCATGATCAACACCGGAAAAGAATGAATAAGTCGCGATATCTATTAAAATATTAATTACCGCTTCCTTATTAAATGCAATTTAAGAGTCTTTAATATTTTGTAACTGACCTCACACTCTATCAAAGCTATTGTTAACAAGTGTATGTGTGGTTATTCCATCGGAAAAGTGGCGTAATCTGTCCGAATGTAGCAAAGATCTGCCGGTAAGGAGGAACAATGAATTATCGATAACGTAGATACATATACAGTTTCCATACAGTTACCAGTGATACATGGTAAAGAAGTCTAAATCTTAGTTTTACCTACAATGTTCTACAGCTACCGACCATCGTTCACATTATGTGTATCAACTGTCGATAAATAAAAATCCTATCATTTCAGAAGTTTCCTCATAGTTAGTCCCACATAAACAACGCATTCAAATAATTTTTAATTCCAATCGTTTGTAAGTCCCCGACGATACGAAATAGTCGATCCGTTGATTTTAAATAATGAAAAATATCTTTATCTGAGAAACTCCCCAAATATTGATTCATTCTCGCCTGGATTGATATGGAGTAGTAGTCGGCAACATTTAAATAATAATTTTAAAGAAAAATGATTTATATTAATTGTTAGTACATTTTTAAAGGATTTATAAATTTTAGCTCGATCTTTCCTCGGTAATATTATCGCGTAAGAAAACTTAAAGGAAAAAATCCTAAATAAAGACTTCAAGCATATTGCTATGCTTGCAGATTTGGTATTGAGAGAAATCAACGATTTGTATGATACATATATAAACCTGTAAAGTGACAGTTATCTAGACATTGTTGATTAGGAAATATTCGCAATAGCACACTAATATGTTTTTTCTAAACAAAAAAAACAACCTCGAAGAATCTAGCATCGGAATTCTAGGCTATCTCAACCTAGGATAGTCATTAAAAGCGATAGCACAGCTTTGGGTGCCTAGCATAAAAAATATTATTTGAATGTTGCCGCCTTTTCCTTCCTACGCACGAGCGCTAGACACTCTTGAATCACTATTTGGGTTATTCCCCAAATAAGATGTTATTCATTATTTACAATTAGAAAATCGATTATTTCATATCGTTAATGACCTATAAAGCACCTACAATCTACAAACGATTGGAAAAAAAGAATTGCAATCCATCATAAATCACTCGCTATGTGTTGAGAGTTCATTTTTAACGGATGAAACCCAACTGTACATAAATAAATATGTTATTTAAATAATTGTGCAAAAGATATCTTATGCAAAGAACTGTGCCTAATTTATTCTTGCGGCCTGAAGACTACGGGAGATTCCCGATTGAGAAGCACCGGTCGATACCAGACAAATAGGATCTGATGATTTATTGCTTCTAGCAGAATATTTTCGTAATAACCAATGTGTCATTCTGTGCTTATTAACTGACAAGCTCCCCCATGTTGCACAGTGATTCGTTAACTATGTTCGACGAATTAATAACTGTGTAGATAATAACAGACAAGCAGACCGTCACGAACACTAAAAAAAAAAAATTGGTATGTGTATAATGCTTTAAAAATTATTTCTTAAATACTCTTAACGGTTATGTAATTTGTCCACAGCTATTACAAAAATATAAAAACGTGTCATTATTAACGCAATAAATGCAATAACATATTTTTCAATACTATTACTGATCCTCATGGTGGTGGCTTAGTCATAAAAATATCGTCGACCAGCGAGCATATCCGACACAATAGCCATGATGGGTACATAAATGCGTAGATAAGGTTAGGATATCTCAGAAGTCAAATGCTGTACTGAGTTTTCATATGTTGGGATGATCTGTATAAAATTTGTTAAAATTTTCTGCACAATTTCACAGTTTTAAGGTTTTCTGTGCACAGTTAACTTCAGGTAGTAAAACCAGATAACATACAATTTATGATGCACAGTTCTTCATATAAAATGTCTTGTACACAGATTTTCAATGCACAGTTGACATATCCACTAATTTTCAATTGAAACATTTAGCTGCCATGAGTACAGAGTTTCACCTTATAACCGTCGCAAAAAATTTTTTTCAATCGAAAGTGATACTTACTATACATTAAATAATAAACATGCATAATAATTGTTTGGAAAGATGAAAATCTGCCATTTCTCGATAGTCTATGAATAAAAATGTTCCATAATGGCAAAGGTCAATCGAACATACATCTATTGTATGCCACTTTGAAGGACTTCACAATTTTGAACTGCACCACGTAAGACGCGCTAATAGCACAATAATTAAACTAACAATACTAAACTCGAAGTCAGGAATTAACATGCTGCCGAGTAGCAAGAGTCTCCTATATCTATAGTAAAATCGATATTCAAACACATAAACGATTGAGTGTGACTATAAAAGGCATCTGATTGATCCAACAGCGACACGTGTAAAAAGGTTTTAAGGTCGAGCAGCATGGCCGACTGTTAGATTTCACAATATAATTGATCTATTCCGATAAGAGATGATCACCTTCTCTCATAAAAAATTCCAAAAAAGGGCCACGACAAAAGTGATAGGAAGAAAAAGAGATACGTCAGAATATCTCATTTTTGACTCACCGTGACTTGATTGATACGCTCATCCAGGACATGTTGCTGATCGAGAACGATCTCATAAGAAAGAAGCCTCTCTTGAATTTGACGAAATTCAAGACGCATACCGGCCATATCCCGTTGCAGGACACTCGCTCTACGTGTCTCCTCTGCTCGATTCGACAGAAATTCCCAGCGCTCTATCAAGCCTGAAATCAGCGAAAGAAGAAAAAAATATTAAAATAAGTTTTTATGTACGTTCCTTGTGGGATTATAGGTTTTTCGAAATTTCCAACTTACACCCACTCGATAGAGTAGAAAAATAATTAATCAAGCTGCAGATTGATTGCGGGAAAGAAATGCTTAATTACTTTAACGTAACGTGTATTACGTCACTCTTGCTACACCCACAAATAACCTCGTCAGTTAAGTCAGTCTCGTTAACGACCTTTGCAAAATTCGAAAAAAAACAGTCGCGACTAGACAAGTACACGGGAACTCGTACATCTAAAATTACTCAGCGCCAGGAATATTTGATTATTGAATATTTATTCTAATGCATAATTGAACAACAATAAAATTTGCGTAAAGCTGTTTTTTATGTACGTTATGAAATTTTCCATTGCCAAGCAATTTTTTTTATTCCGTTATTCTATTTCGTACCTGTATCCTGTTTCCATAATCGTGTCTTTATTTTGGCTGATGATGATTTACGTTAAATTTAAATAAAGTAAAGACCCGCTTTCCACACAATCCATAGTAAATGAAAATATATGAAATACGAAGATTGACAATTGCTTTGTCTCAGCTGTTTCCGTCTGTTTCTGCGAGACAGTCTCGCTCACTGTCACTCTACCGCCGGCGACTTACTGTCACTGCCAAGCGAGCCAGCCGAGAATCACGGTCGTCGAAAGTTAATGCAGCACTCCCACTCCGTATAGAAAATAATCATCAGGAGCAATCATGAAAACGCGCCCATTTGTAAAAATAAAAAATACCATCGCACGTAAAACTGTCGCAGGCGGAATAAAAAATTCATAGGCGTATTAATAAAATATCAAGGAAAATATTACGCCAGACGACGTAGGAAGATAGCGTTGGTTTACAATCATATGTAGATACGTACACACATGAATACCAAATTGGAATGCTAATTGATTGTTTAACGCTCGGTTGAATTCCTATGGCGTTCTTCGATATGCCCGATGCACATGAGAACGAGCCCAAATAGACTTTGCCATTTAAATAATTTGAAGCCCATTATATCAGATTAATTGTGTAGACCGATTATTTATTCCTCTATTAAGGCGTTCGGAAAGGGGATGAATTTAGTTCAATAAGAAATTATAGGAAAATAAAGTAAAAGCGGCAATAACGTTAGGCAAGCAGGGAAGTTTACAATTGTCAATTGAAATAGGAAATCACTGGAAATTGTCACATCCTGATGAAGACTTCTATACTATATATGTATACGTAGCTGATACTGACAAACTGTACACACATGGGGACTCACATTTGACACTCAGCGAATTGCACTCGTGCGATTTTTTTCGACACATGTAAACGCACCTTCTGTCTGTCGCATCAAGCCAACGATTTCCTATTCCTTTCGCGGTTGGCGTTGACGAGATGGATGAATCCATCGCGCGAATCATACCGTCAAAAATCGTAAATAACTTAAAAAGTAAAAAAAAATAAAGAAACTATAAAGATCAATGCGAGATAACCCTAAGTCTACAGGCGATTCCGCCAGTTTCTAAAGAAATGAGAAAAAAAATCTAAAGTGGTAAAAGCACGCATGAATCCACACATGTGGGCGCGTTTTAAAATTAGACACAGCGATTTCGCCCATATCTTCATTTAAAATTAGTTCGAAGGATTTCTGGTGGATTGCGTGGGAAAGGTGGGAACTATGAAATTCCGATAAGGACAAGATAAAATCGACGTATGGAATGATAATAAATCCATAGAAAAAGAAACCCCATTAAAAATGTACAGTTGTAAAATTCTTTACCGGATTCGCACAATCTTCCTCGCTGTCCTTAATGATACAGTCCTTATCCGCTAGTGATTGGTAGCAGTAATAAAGTAAAATAAAAGCCATAAGAAAAAGTAAGAAACAGGATATAAAATCGTCTAGCATCCAATGCAACGATTACTGAATCGAATCCTGTCCCAGTCCGAGTTAACTATGGCAATAAAATTCTAACGGTACGTAAATTACCCCTGTATAACTGCAACAGAAATAAGTTTACAAGACTCCGCAACGCTTTAAGTAATTACAATAATCTTACCTAAAAATCCCCTTATTCGAAATACCGACAAGTATTTTCCTTATCCTACAATCATTATTTCACCTTTAATAATATCTATTGAAATTTTTAATAAATTGTCTGCGTTTTTTACCCGCTTTATACATTGCCGCTATTCTTTCAGGTCAGGCATTTGTCTTGTGAATCTCTTATGCAGGATGTGTAATACTTCAAGCAGATAATGTATGACCCAAGTCCGGCGAAATGGTTTAACAAGAGAGTTCGGTCATACATGAAAGCCAGATATATCCGTAAGGCTTCCATGGCCTCGTTCTCATACGGCACTTTCTTTCGTATTTCTTTTCTCTCGAGCAACTAAATATGCATTGGATAAAAGGAGATGTAAAAAAGAATTATCACGATAAGGACTGCATTGATATATTGGCATACATAAAAAAAAGAAAAGATGGAGCAACTATAAGTGTACGTACGACGTACCAGTTTTCCTCCTATGTGTTTGTAAAGAAAGAATGTCAGAAGGGAGGAGTGAAAGTGGTAGAGAAAATGTTTTCCAAGTATAATTTGATCTTTTTTTTTTAAATTGCTGTCCTTTTTTTAGACACCATTTTCCTTTACGATTGAAAGTGCGCACTCTAACGGAACTGACCGATGATAATTATCCTTAATCGTTAAACGAGTAATTAACTGCACGCCATAGGAATAACTAGCGTCACTTTGTTTCTCGGTAATTTTGAATCCGTGATGAAAATTGAATTATTAAAAAAAAATTTACTAGGCTTGTTTACGTTCTCGTTTTATTTTTAGAGGTTAATTAGGAGATTGATAATTATTTTTTGGACTTTTATAATCGTTTTAATTAGCCATGTATACCTGTTTAAGAAGAACGTAACAAAGAGAGAAAAAACTGATTGTGAGACGGCAATAGAAAGCAAAAATACACACGACGCATTCCTTTCGTGAAATACAATGCCAAAATCAAAGAACATTTATGATTTTTCGTTTAATTTATAAAAATAAAGGCGAATATTCGTGTCAAATCCACGATTAGCTTCCGGTCTCTTTAAAACAGAAAAATAAAAACAGGCCACTCTCAGGACTTCCGTTCTAAATACAGAAAGTGGTGTTACCGACCGTGAGAAATGTTGATGCAAACAGATTCAAACAAATGTCGCGTCCACAGTGCGCATACAGCTAATATAATACAACCTCCGTACGGGTATTATCGAACCCAAAGGAGCAGAACACTATTTAAAATAATGGCAAAAATTTACGCCATTCTAATTAAACAACGACGTCGATTTTCTGAAGAACTTAAGCGGTGGCAATTAAAATCATTTAATGACGAGTCTGTTGCTATTCTACTTTCACGAACGCTATTCTTGATTAAATGATCTCGTCGAGTTTCCGGCCCAATTGATAAGTCCCGTTACTAATTGTAAGATCTATATGGATCGAAATGATATCACCTTTTTTTACCGTAAGCGAAAACACAAACAAAGTTGAACATTTAAGAAAAGTGAATAACCTAAAAAAAGTGAAAAAGTCAAACTTGATACGATCTGCGCCTCTCCTGCAAAAAAACCGGAATGACTGCTTCACTCGGATTATTCGTATTGTGTCTCTGGAAGTACCACGTGATTCTGCCAAGTTATTAGACTCTTTATAAGGATTAAAAATGCGAAAACGAGCTTATTCAGGGACACCACGGGGTACCGGTTCGCTTTAAAAGGGACAACGACTTTGTGGCTTTGGTTATTTCCTATGGGAATATCAGTGTTGTGGAATTTCTATGGTCTCTTCAGTTTTTTTTTCTTCCTCCATTCCATCTTTTGGAATTTCATGATACTCATCGTGCACGTATTACATTCATAGTCTAACGATTGAACGAGGTACGTTTTAGCTTTACTTTTCAGCTGTTTCGTGCAATACGTAATAACTAGAAGTCAACGATAGGTATGAAGATAATATAGATTAGGGGACTTGGAATTCATAAAAATCCTACTGTATTACTTTATGCGTTATCTATGACTATTTAACAATTTTATCTGACGTTTCTAAAACTCGTTTGTTGCATTCTAATATTCTAATATATAAATGTTTTAATGTCAAGGACAATATATTTTTATTACTTTCGATCAGTCTGGTAAGTTTCAGTAACACAGACGTAAACGGTCGATTTAGATTTTGCGATGCTTTTTTTTTAAATACGTTTCTTATGTAATATATCCAGAGTTTGGTTTGAATTGGCAGCACATAAGTATATAATTAGCCAGCCTTGGAATACGTAACGATCAGAGAATGAAATTGCTCTAGCAAGTACACAAGCAATATATCTTACAAAGTGAAACCGATTACGATATATATTGCAGGCTAAGCTGTGTCAACAGACACGTTAAAGCAGGGAATTTAAAAACTTATTATTATACACATTATCATTATTATTTTTAAATCGATCACTTATACGTATAAAAAAATACCATCTAGCGTTGAAAAAGACAAAAAATTAAAAGCGTGACAAGACCTACATTTTGACATTTTTGGCAGCATCGCAAAATATTTACAAAATTAAATAGCTTTAACAGCACAACAACAATAATAGCACGAAGAATTGTCATTACGTGTCGTGAAGTGTCAATCATTCTTAGATACGTACAGGATGTATCGGCTAGATCCTCCGCGGTAATGTCAGTCTGTACGAACATCATGTCACCCGGATCGTTAATCACGGTGATATACGGCGATATAACAGAAATAAATCACATTTCTTGTCAGCTGAGTCGCGGAACATCAAGCACTTTCTTGTGATCCGATGAACGCGGCATATAGATTGCAAGTGCGGAGGATACGAAGCCGACGGATACTCGTGACGAGGAGGCTCGTGCATTTCCGTGAACATTCGTGAGGCTAGCCGAGCGTCGACGAAGGTGGGAAGGCAACGTGGTGATTCGGCAATTTCCGGTAGAGCTCGTGGCACATATAAGGCAGTGGTACCATGCACCGGTTGCAGTCGCTGGTAAAACGTTCACCCACGCGTATGTGTTATTATTTGTAGGTTACGACAGCACATTTTACGTTCTATGCACTTTGCATTTCCTTAATATGATAAACAAATGCAGCGTTGCATGGCATACGATTACTTCACTATTTATTAATATATACCTGGCGGAGTCAGTGCACTGTATTATGTGTGCAACTATGCTTTCGTGTGTGGGAGTTGTACTTGCTACCCACTATTCGTAGCACCATTCGTGACTCTTCTTACTATGCCGACAACACTACGTGCTATGATACTATTTACTATATTATGATATACTATTGCGTATAGAGAAAAAGACTTTTGCTAGACTATCAACATTTTAGATTCAAGTTGACAGTCCATTCTTGGAGTATTAGGGACGTGGCTGCTCTGTAGATTACGAATTAGCATCGTTTCGCGTTGGTTCGCTATCATGGTCACGATCACGTTCGTGAATTCAAGCACTGTGAAATCTTGTTCCTAATACTCCTTGAGCGTGATAGAGAGATACATATAGTGTACGAGAATAATAATGCACAGTCGAAGAACTCATAATGATTAGTAATCAACATAAGCCGCATCCAAGCAACCTTTATTGTGTCAAGAATTACAGGTGTTAAACATACAGACATCCCTCAGGTAGTAAATGAAGGATCCGACAATTTTTCATTATCCTTTATTCACAAGCCTGGAAAACGTGCTAATGACATAAATGATGCAATAGAATAATAAAATTGAGAAAGTATTAAAGCCGAACAACTGAGACAATATAAATCGCACAAAGAAAATCGATAGAATACTCTTCTTGTAAAAAGAAAAAGGATGAATAACAAAGAGAATAAATAATACTAAGTACACAAAAAAAAAAAACATTGTCATTAGTGAACATGCTCTTACTCACAGAGGAACCAGATCATGATTTCCTGTCAAGATACACGACACACTTTACATGCCATTAATAAACAATTAATCATTGCTGATTACGCACAATGGATGCTTCTTCTTTCTATTCTTTTAGGGGGGGGGGGGGGGGGGGGGGAGAAAATTGAGGGTG
>JASANN010000308.1:0-30146 GCA_031762395.1 Calameuta pygmaea | reverse complement strand
CCCCCCCCCCCCCCCCCCCCCCCCCCCCCCAGAAAATTAAGGGTGTCGAAGGTCATCATAAAGTGCCAAATCAATGAGGATTCAATAATGGATATTTCAATCATTCAGAAGGATATCAACGTGGGAAAGTAGTAAGTATACAAAGTTAGTGCAGTGACTAACAAAACTGTAGCGCATGACTGTAATGCTGTCAAGGTCACACCTTTTCGAGCTTTTTTATTGCTGTCATCAAACTCACCGCGAATCTGCTTGGCATTTTTCTCCCCGCGCAAAGCACCGCCAACAGCTTCTAAAACAGCCTGCAGGCAGCGTACATTTTCCTTGCAGGTGCACTGCAGTTCCGTCTAAAAAAATTTACAAAAAAAATTCAGATAAACGTAAGTTTTCATCAGCGGCCATATTCAGCAACAAATAGAGCAAGGGTATAAGCAGGATGCGGTTTACACAAAAAAATAAACAACTATCAAAGCGTCATAAATAAATTTATTTATTAGCGTTCGCAGCCGAACAAATTAATAGCGCATCGAGTGCATACACAACAATGCATTATACTAATTTTACGTGCGTCAATGAGATTATAAAAAAGCGTTACAGAAGACATGCCCAGAATAGACGATAGTGGAATTAAAAAAAAAAAGACCTTAACAGTGATTAACGTATTGCTTCATTAACCAAAGGTAGTGTAACAATGGCTCTATTACGTAATTGCGTGACATGGTGCTAATGCATTTGCCTACTGTAGCGCAGCACTTGACTACTTTAATCGAGCATTTCACTAGTTTGGTCCACCATAAGGAAAGCATATATTTAACATTACCCAATATACACCATAGTAGATGCCGCAAGCAAGCGTATAGAAACTTAATCAACATCCTTCGTGCTGGTTGATTCAATATTTGCATAAGAATACGTACGCAATCGCCCGGCGTGAGAATCCCATTGACCCTCAATGAGAGATTCTCCGACATTTCCAATTGCGACTGTGACTTCTCCACGAGTTTTCGTAGATCCTCCATATCGCTGTCGCTATCCTCTGTTGAATCGACTCCGACACCCTGTGTAATAATACAATAGTCAGCATTTATTGAACGGCCTGTACTGGTTTGTTGTGTAATCTGTATTGTGTTTATCTTAAATTGTGACGAATCAAGAGCCGTGACTGTGGTGAGACCAATATATATGTATAATACACACGTATACCCAATACATGTAACAATTGTCTTTACAGTCGCTTTCAAAATTCTGCGGCAGTAATGAACGTACTCAAACCGGTTTCATAGAATTAACTCGAAAGGAGTTTATATCTGACCTACGGAGGACATGAGATCAAATAGACAAATCACCATGAGAGTTTACGTCACGTATACTGCTTTATTGGAGAGAATGAAAGACTAACTGACACGACTGTACCATGTATCATCTTATACCAGACATCTTGAAGATTCCTAGTAAGATAATAATCTCTAGCTACTATTTTGTGGCACATTGATGAAGTTGCTCGACTTCTTGCGTACAGTTTGCGTATTCGTATACATAATAAATCACAGGAAAAATATTGATATCTGATCGAGTAGGATCAATAAGAAGACACGTACATGATGCATCCTCTTTCTGGACATTCGTGGAGAATTGTCGCGCACTGCGCTCATACTGGATGCACAATCTGATTGGCTGTCGAGGAAATTTCTATAGTCATCGCCAAAGTCCAGGAGTCTACGCGCTGCGTCGACGTCAGGTGCTTCGCTGTAAGGCTCACTCATGTACTTTTCCTGAAAAGGTACGTTTTTAATATAATGATTTAAACGTAATGACACTAACCCTTTCGTTCCTTTCTAAAATTTACCTGATAATTATCCCAAGCTTGCTCGGAAAATGAATTGTTGCCAAGGCTATTTTTCTCAATGTCGCTATCCATATTGAATTGACTATTCAGAAGATCCTTGCTGTTCAAAACGGTGTCCAGGAGGTTGTCCTCGTAACCGACGCATCCACGAGAACGCTCCTCGTCCTCTGTCTCTGATGTTGACGGATCCCATTGGCAGCATGGTTGTACTTTGAATGGAGCAGTAGGATCACTCACGATACTCCTTTCGATGGATAACTGCTGTCTAGCAGTGCATCCTGAGAAAGAACCCGACTTGACCAGCGTGGTTAAGCGACCTTGGCAGTCTCTGGAGATGGTCCTAATGGTACGGTTGGACGTGTTACGTCGCGGTGATCGTTGCTCTTTAGAACAACCGTCGCTCCCAGCTGAATGATGATTGGCATTTACACCGTCGGAGCCTGATTCGCTTTTGCGTCCCTGGAGATAAGATAAATTTTTTAAACTAAGGCACGCTACCTGAATAACTTAGATACACTAAGCCGATCTTATCTGCTAGCAAAGGACAATTTTTCGTTAAAAATTCTTGTATCCACCTTATCGACATTACAAAAGATTCATTTTAGTATTTATGACCGATAAATCAGATATTATTTTGAAAAATCCATAACGTACCACTGTCTTCTTGCGTAGCTTTCCCTTTTTACGGCGTAGGGAACTGTTCCTAACGACTGTACCATCCTGACTGATGGCAGTCTCTTCCAAAAGAGTCGAGGATGAATTGTTAAACGGAATACAGGAACCGCTGTAAGATTATTTAAATATGTTACACCTATATGGACTTATACGAAGTCACCCTGTATCAGGAACTACAGTCGACTCTTTGTATAATTCCGCACCCGTGGCTCTGAGACACGATAACTGGTAGCGAGAGAGCGATATTAAGGAGACCCCGCACTGTACTGCAATAGACGCAGCGTTTAACAGAGTGCGAGTAATGCGCGCTGAGTGGCATAGAAGCGGAGAGGTGGGGGGGGGGGGGGATCTTCCCCTCTCGGCGCGATAACTTAGAAAGAGAGCTCAGGGATAATGCAACTATAAGGAGCGCCTCTATAGCCAGAGTCGACTGTAGTAACAGGCCACCAAGACAACTTACGTAGCATCGAGAGATACGGATTTTGTAGGTGGAATAGCCACTAGCTGATGTAGAGCGGTTTCCGATATGGAAAACTGAGAAATTGGATCATTCCCCTCATCCAGAGTCGAGCTGTTTCCAATCTGCGATATACAGGATACACTCCAGGGCCTGGGGCCATTCGACTTCCGCTTTGATCTCATCACAACCTTCGGCGTACTTGATTCTATCCCAGGATAATGCCCATCGTTAACCGGTGTACGATCCGGGTCATCGATAACCTCCTGAGATATCGACTGCGAGACACAGCCGAAACTGCCATCCAGACGCCGGAAAGTCGCAACGCTGCTCTGCAGGTCATCCGACGACACAGATTGTTTTTCCGCATCGGATTCGCCTGTTGTGTACTCGCCACTTGCGTCGCAACTATCCAGAGGTTGTAGCCAATACTGCGATATACGAATAATGTACGAACGTTACATATAAAATATACAAATAAAATGTTATTGTCTATTTCGTTGTAGGATTATTACCTGAGAGGTATAATCCCCTTCGCGGTTCCTGATAGAGTTCAGCTTCAGCCATTCCTTGATCCTGGCATACTTTGCTCTATTGTTATTAACTATTCCCAAGTCCTCGAAGATGAGGGGCGGCAAACGCTTAGATGGATTACTTTCGGTACTCTCCTTTACAAGTTTCTCAACTTCCAGTATCAACCGTTGGATGCTGGTCTCATCACCTCGTATTTCCTTATTTTTATTTTCGTCGTCGTCGTCGTCCTCCTCCTCGGTCTCCTCGTCCTCGTCATCGTCCTTGCAGTTCTTAACGCATTGAACGGATTCCTGAGCAATTTTTATTTTAGATTCATTGCCATTCGTTAGGGGAGCATTGCCGTTGATCTCGTCGCAGATGCGCACTACATGACTCCTTTCGACGGTAGCGCCTTCGCCGAAATCTAGACGAACCACCACGTTCGTTCTACGTTCCTCGATAGAGAGAACAGAGTCCTTCGGCGATGAGGCCGTGTACGTCCATTCCTCCTCGGAAGATTCCAGCGCGTTCGGTGATTCGTTGCCAGGACGACTGTCAGCCTCGGAATCGGTATCATGGTGCTTGAAGTAGAAGGTCGCACAATTCTTAGACTTGCGATCCGACCTAGAACCATTTGAAGTCACGAAATTAGTTGGTTCCTTAAAGCCACATCCCGAATGAAAAATTTCCAGTCAAAAGATTAAAGTACGCTTACGTGCTGAACGATGCTGACTCCTCCAGAGGACGACGTCGCTTAATCACATCCTTTTTGTTATCGGGGCACGACGACTCACGCGGTGAATCTACTTCATCAATGGGCGTCGCAACGCCCGGCGTCGGCGGCATGTCGTCGCGTTCTTCCTCGCTTGCGCCGCTTTCCTCCACGTCACCCTCCTCGCCCTGATCACCAACAACTACGGTCGAGCCAGGAACACCCTCGCATTCAGTGTTATTCGGCACCTCAGGATCGTTAGTGTCCATTACACAGAGAACATAGATTTCATCCTGTTTATAACACAAAAAAAGGAATTCGAATAAAATCTCCAAACTCCAATAGCTAAAGAGGTAACGATAAAATACATGTTTCAAAGAAAAAAGTTTATCTCTTCAAAATACTGTAAGAGCGAAAGGAAAAAATAACCGCGAAAACCACACGTCACTCGCAGTTTTGCTGCTCGCTAACAAATGACAGAAGCGAGAATCGATTAGCGAGCTATAATCCTCCACTCGATAAACCACATCATCCTATCGACTATTCGAGAGCTTGTTAATTAGAAATACACCTCGAGATACTAATTGCGATAGCACACTGCTTCGACACACACCATAGGTATAGTGTATCTGTGTACAGAACTAATAGCCAGGAAGCATTAGCAACACTAAACCAAAATTCCTTGTAGGTACCACGGTTATACACGCGACATACTGTACGAGTGACGTAAAGATTTCGCAAGGTAAAATTAATAGAGAAAAATTTACATTTTCCTAAACGTAATTATTTCAATATCTTTGTTGCATTGTTATTTGCCAATTATTACGTAACCCACCTCGAAATACGAGCCATCGTCGTTAAATCGATTCTCAGAGGAGACGTCGCTGTCAGAGTGATCGCTTCTGTTAGCCTGTAGTTTCTGCGTCCTCGAGCGCCGTGAGCGTCCCGAGCGTAAGGACGAGCGACTGGATTGAGCGGATTGAGCGGATTGAGCGGATTGAGCGGATTTACCGGATTGGCTGGAGGAGCTTCCTGATTCCCGAGATTGTCTGCGACTCAATCGTGGTTGCTTCGTTACGGGTTCTTCGTCGCTGTCGCTACTGCAGCGGCATGTTACCAGAGTCTGAAACAAAGAAACAAGAAAAAAAATGAGGTCAAGGACACGTATTCGATTCACACTATAAAAACTGCACGAACGTCCAAAATCACGAATAGGAAGCACTTGGAGGGGAAAAAAAAAATTAAAATCGAAATGTTGCCAAGTGAAAGTTTACCAATAAATCCACAGGAATAAAAAAACCGTCGTCTTCTATGATCATGATGAGAGTGATTGGCGACTAGGATGCACTACTCCGGGAATTTGACGACGAACTAAATATTCCTACTCTGAGGGTGGGTTTATATAGTGCGCTTTAAACGTACCTGAAGATTTAGGGTAATCCGGACGGTTCGTGAGAAGTGGGGCGGTGGTAGCAATTGAAGGGTAGAAATATAAAGGGCCTGTTAAGAGAGAATCGAACAGGCTATTCGTATGGGTGAGTCGTGACACGGACGAGACAGGAAGCGAAAACACTTCGCAATAAAAAATCTCTCAACAGAAAAGACCTTTAATCAATTTATTCTATACAAAATCGAAGCCTTCCGCTAAAATGTCTTTCCATGCAGAGCCGAATTTTTAAATTATTTATTAGAAAATATACAAAGTATAAATTAATCTGAAAAGCGATAACCAACGTATCTGTCACGGAGACCCGACAATCCCTTCGCCGTTCCATATCCAAAACATATCGTACCGTTGCACAGAATTACCGATAAAAATAAAAAAAGGGGGGCACGCAGGCTAAGTTTTACGTCTGTCAACTTTACACCGCCTCACTGAGAATTCCTCTCATATAGCCAATTTCGAGATTTTTACATACGAAATTTCCTTACTTCCGGCCTCGTCCGTGTCACAACTCACGCACACACCAATAGCCCCTTTCATTCCCCCCTTAAAACGCCAAGTGGACGAGTTGAGATGGAAAACCAGTAAATTGTGAAATAACGATAATTGATTCGTGCTAAATCATCAGTTCTTTGTTAAATCTAGACACCAGTATGAAGAGATTGTAAAACACAGCCCATACGTATGATTATCATTCTCTTTGTACTGAAAGAATATCCAATAAATCTAGGACATCCTTAAACTTTAATCCAGTATGCGCTAACATTCGAACGAGAATAGTGAAAGTAATGGCGAAAAGTAAATAACAAAACCGTCGATACGGTAACACAATTAAGAAATGTCTACGAGGAGCGCCGAATAGCCAGGAGCAATATAAGAGAAAAGAAAAGCGATAAAAAGAAAGCACTGCCAGTGCAGAAAGAAAGAGAAATACAGAAGAGAGAAAGGGCCGCAAGGAAGTAACTAAAAACATATGTTGACTAGAGTTCATTCCCTGGCACTGAAGGGTACCCCATTCTCAATACCTGGTGAACATTTTAATACCCAGAAAAAGACTCTTCTTACCAGTGAAATTAAGAGTGCCCTTCACTATACTTTAATACAATGAGATAATGAGGTGCCAGGTAAAGATTTTTATGATTTTAACACTGAATTAACAGTATAACGGTAACGGCATCCCTGGACGGTACCACGCGGCTCTATGTCCAATGAAGTACGGAACATTTCAGGTATAATAAGTACAGTGTATAATGACGCATGAACTTCTTGGTTAGGAAGTGGAAAAGGGAAACAAAAAGCAGCGCAATTGGATTCGCAGGTGTTTAATTTATAAAAGGATATTTCAATTACTTCGAATTGCTGGGCAAATTGATCAAAGAGGTTAATGAAATTAATTCGACTAGAGGTTGATCTGCCGTTAACGAGAAAATGCAAAATTCACAACTGAATCGTGGAGCGAATATTCAAGGAATTATAAAGTTAGATGAAATAATGATGCTGATATTGAAACGACGTATAATTGCATAACGTATAGACAGCAAATTGAAAAAATTGTGGAAAGTGAGATTCCTTTGTTTTAGCTGTTTTTAGTTTCAATGAAATTCCACCGAGAAGAAGAGGTCCTCACTCTCGATGCGCGTCTCCACGACCGGTTTCAAACACTGTAATTTCGATGCATTGTTTTAAGCTTAACGTGCCTGCGGCAACTTTCTATCGCACAGCTATAGAAGTGATTAGCTAATAAAAATAAAGCTAATACGTATATGAACGACACAGAAACAATAGAAAAAAAAAAGTGAATTTAATAGAGCATTTCCAAGCATGGCGTTCTAATTCTTGTAACGGTCTGTACCCACGTGGTTCGTGTCCTCTTTCAATGCAAAAAAGTCTTCTGGTAAAAAAGAAAAACACATTGAAATTTACCTCATAGCGTATTTCCACAATTTTTCGTTAGCGATTGCCGGTCCGACCGGACATACACGCGGAGTGTACTTTCCGGTTGGCGTACCAGCCATAATTGATCCCCGGAAACAAAAAATTCTACGCTCACTTCCGCTTCTAGGTTCCTTTGTCCACGTCGAGAGAAGAATTAGCCAGCTGTAGCGTATCGCGAAATTCCTCTAATTTCTTTTATTAAGTGGAGGCGCATTGGAAATCAGTACTTTTCTACAGGTACCTACTTATTACTCGTTGCAAAAACACAATGAAAATTATTTTCTAACTTCAAGAAATAAAACCATAATTGGACTTGCATTTTTTTATGAGTTCGTTGTCAAAAGTACAGTATAGGTACGAGCCTTGACTACAGCGATACTAATTTTTCATAACGGTAACTCACAGCAACCGAATATCTTCTGACCACAGTACAACGAATTCATTAATGGAATTCAGAAAAAAAATATGAAAAAAAAAGAGATTATTTTCCATAAAAATTATGCAAAAGGTAATACACGTCAGGTGCATGACGAACAAAATTGTCGGTAATCGAGCACGCTTCGGTGATCTTCATTCGAAAAATGAAGATAAAGAAGAAAAGAGACGAAAAAGAAAAATGAAAGAAAAAACACAATACTCGTGTACTGAGCGACGGTAATCGGCACAGGGAGAAGACGGTGATACAAAAGGGGTAAGGAGCACTCGGGAATAAAAGAAAAGGAGTGGATGGGTAAAGTTCAGAAAGAGAAAAGAAAAAAAAAGGGAAGTGAAGAAGCGTCTGCATGAAAGAGAAGAGTTCAGTGTACTTTGAGTATCCCGAGCACTCTGTACTGTCTGAGTTACTCAAATAGCCAATAGAACAAATTAATGGCGTTCTAAGAGCTATCTATTGAAATGTTTAAAATGACCGCCAGACGTTAACAAACCCGAATAATATATCATGCAGGACAAAGTGACAGTCGAAGGACTAGAAAGCTAAAGTTTTTCTTCTGGCTGTTCTCTGTCAGTCAAGGGAAAAAAAAAAGATGTCCGACCTCTAGCTCGAAACACTAAGATATTTCACAAAGTTACGAGATACAAGCACGATTTCCCTGCAAGCATTTATAACGGTAATAAATGGGAGAGGGCCGACAGAGGGCAGCACCGACGTACCTGGCAATTTACACGGATGAAAATTACCATTTAATCAAGGTCTTGAGCGACGCTCAGAATTTTTGGGTCTTGCGAGCGTCCCAGGAAGTCCAATGGAAAATGACTTGCACGATAAAACGGTATTACCACGCGAAAACGAATACTCGAACCACGGCCTGCCGTTGTCGGAGAACAAAATAGCCATTGCAACTGATGCATTATTAGCTTCCAAAGTGGAAACAGAACGTAGGGCAATGGATGAAAATAAAAACATTTTTTACCTAAGACCAGCTGCACGCGATAGCCAACAGAAGGAATTATATTTCTCGCCAGGCCGAAAACTTAATGCAAAGGGGGATGAAAAAAGAAAACTAAAAATAACCTAAAGTGAAATTTACTCAAAATCAGGATCGATAAATAAAAAGTTATCCGGAGTCTCCGAAAGACTTGCTACTTATTCGGTCGGCGTCGGATTACGTTGGTCACACTTTGCGGCTTCTGTGCAGATGCAACACGGCTGCAATGTGCAATTAATTCATGCTGCAATCCGATATTCCAGACTAGCCGATCAAGATCGAAAGGAGAGAAGCCGCCGTGACAAAATTTCACCAAGTCAATTTGTAATTATATAACGTGTATGATTTTACATATGTTATACATATGTATACAGGTATAGCCATATATGTACGTAAGTACGACTCTCTTGCTTTACACTCACTCGCCATATCGGACTTTATAATGTGAAAAGGTAATTTGTCATTACAATGACCGATATTAAGTATTCATTACGATAATTAACTTCGCTTTATTTATTACAACAACTCGTATCGCTTCCTCGTTTAATAGCACCGTTATGTAACACATTTTGCTCGTGAGTTCAAAGGAAATAAAATAACAATCTGATTGGAATATTTAAAAGCTGTACAATAAATACCCACAAAAATTTAATTTCATGCTCCACATCCTTCAGTTATAACTTCCTATTTGTATCACGTTTGAAAATGTATACATATATCGTATAATGGTAACTATGGGGCTACCATACCGCGTGCCCCGTGAAATATCAGTTTACCTGATACTCCCCAAAAATATGCAGGCAACATAATACGTAACACGGGATCAGCTGCGATCTGACATAACTAAAGGATACTCGTGGTAAAGCAGCAAATAGGCATTCTATGTATTTCTGAAAGAAATTTCATATTGCTCGCCAAACTTTTTTAAGTACACTGTCATATGAGAATTTAATGTTCTTTTTAACTGGTTCACAAAATTTATTTTCACACTGAAACAAAGCGGCTATCGGTAGCACGTCGCTTATACCCAGTAGACACAGATACCAGTAAAAGAAAAGAGGACATAATAATAATAAAAAAATGAAATTCCAAAAGTGGATTAATAAGAAAAATAGAAAATTTTTCTACGCCCCAAGCAAAGATTAAAGGGGAACCCATTTTATGTTACACGCAACCCGACTCTAGCGTGGCATGTATGGATCAAATGAATTGAACATTAATTATGACTGTACGATAAAAATTTGTTACAAATAATATCGAATTGCAAAATTACTATTTTTTAATGTAATCCTGATATAAAACTGTTATAAATATTCAAAATCATTCATGGCGATAGAACGCAAATCATTACGTTATATCTGCATTGAGAAAATGGATTGTAAAAAAAAGGTCAATCTATTTAATCCAAATCAGCAATTGCGAATAGCAGCGAACTGCATACGTACATAATTTAAGTACAGTCTGTTGTCAAATAAGAAAATATTGACCAACATTTTTTATTCAATTTAAAATCTACACATTTTGTATCTGTGTGTACAGTCGTTCAAAAAAATGTCGCTTTAAAGAGACAGCACATGTAGTTCCTCCAATGCACATACGAACTAAGCAAAGCAACTGCTTCTGTAATTCTTGCATCAAACGTTATCTACTTATTCTGCGTGCAATGCATTTCATGAACTCAATCAAACGAGGTCTGTTGTAACTACTCGATAGACGTGAGATAACAGCCTAAATTTCGTTTAGTCGACCACACACTTATATTTGGTAGAAATATAATTCACTGATAATAAATTTCACTTCAGTATGCTCGAGTTTAGTAAATTTTTGTTCTCGCTGTATTTATACGATAGTAAATATTTTATTGGGAACTTTCATTCAAATTTTCTGTGTATATGTGCGTGCGCGCGCGATCGCGATTATTTACGTTACTATTGAAGATACGGGAAAAAGTTTCAAACAAAAGTTGTATGGTTTCAAGGGCACTGATTTTTCATCCGAATCATTTTTTCTTATATTTATTTTTATCTGATTTCGAGATGCAGCACGTTTTTTAAATGGAACATTATTTTCTGCTGGCATAAGAAAATGTAACTTGTTTTCTTCTTAACATTTTAAGACCTCGCAGACTAAAATCCATCCAACCATTTTCATGAAACTGATTTCATGAAACATGGGAAGCTTTTTCCCGCATCTTCAACAGTAACGGAAATCGTCGAGGTGTGCACTTTCGGTGAGACACCATGTGTATATATATATATAAAGTATCGGATAAATTTATGAGAAAAGATATACATATAAATACTGATGCGTCTACGGAGAAATGGACGGATATGAAATTAACGACTATTCCCATCGATCGGCGAGAATTGCATCGGCACTGCATAGCAGTGAATAGGCCATTCTAAGTGCATAAGTACCGTTTCTCAATTAACCCATTTAAACAAGATTTTCCATATTGAATCAAGTGCATTAAAATCGTCTGGAGAGTCAAACAACTAGAAAAGTATCTAAAGATCGATTAAACAATCTCGAAATACGATTAAAGATATACGTGTAACAGTTATCCTCTCAATTTCCCCCGCAAAGGTCATTTCTATCAGATATCACATAAACAAAATAAAACTTGCCAATAAGATATGATCATTAATGTTGTATAGTATATCCGAGTATAGTATTACGTTCCAAAGGATGAACGTCGCAAGCTGGTCTTGTTCCGTCTATACGCCTAACTGCATATACACATCTAGTCACAATTCGTACGTTATATTTTGTAGAACTTGATTCCCATAGAGTTTGACGTATTTGAAACGACAAATAAATTCGACATACGATACGTAATCCGAGAGAGCCGATTTCCTTTCGTGTGTTTCGTATTGGTTCTTGCTTCAACGTGCCGATCGAAACGTGCGAGACAAGTAGATTTCGCGTCTAAGGTCGATTCTCAACGAAAAAAAATGTCAGGTACAAATATTCGAGCTGTGCTCTCAATCTACCAATATAACAAATCGAATTTTCTTTATCAAGCTTATACGACTATATCACTATGGGTCGTTATATTATAGGGAATATCTATCACATGTATAGTATAGCATATATTAGGGGGCTTTTTAAATGTTTTCTTGTAGATCCTATATAATCATTCAATATCAGAATATCGCAAAGGCCCACCCGCTGAGCTTTACAATACCAATAAGAGTCAGAAGCGATTGTGCCAAGTCATCAAGACTGATGAACAATCATTTACCTACTCACCCTATGGGCTCGTCCCTCCCACAGCGTGTATATAACATATTAGTATCGCGTAGAGCGGTGGTTGGTATGTCCTTCCGTTAAGCCTAGTATACATTAACGTACTATGAAAGCGACAAATATCGTGTTGGTATCAGGAACAAAAGCAGCATGCGTGTCGTCGTCTTGAGAATTAAAGTGTAAAATGTTGTATAGAGAAAATGAAATAAAAAGATGAAAGGAAAACGGCGCGTTTCTAGTCAGCTGCAACAAAATTGCCGGAGGGAATATACGTTGAACGATTATCGATAAGCATAACACAGTTTCGATTCAATCGGGTCGACACGAGCTGATCGATTGTGAACCAATAATAAGAATTGGTACCTGGAGGCCTCGATTGTCGTATGACAGACCTCTTTGTGTATTCCGCCTTGTGACTTTATGATTTTGTGACTTTGCGACTTTAGGCTGACAAGTCGTGACGTTGGGTGTATCAAGTATTAAAGAGAATGGGATTATACGTGTTATAGAGTTATACATAATTGCTTACACGGTGACATGCCGAATATGGAGTCTATTTTTATTGAGTTCAAAGTTCATTGATCGAACTTACAGTCGGTTTAAACTGTCCAGTGACTTGTTTTATTTAATTACATTTTTTAATTACTCAAAAACATTATTACAGCTGGAAAGTAATCCAATGATCGTATGAGATCGTGCGATTCCGGTACAGTTCGTAGCAGCCAATTGATCCTTTAGAAAATGGCGAATTAGCATAAGAAATCAATAAAGAAGAATGTTTCTTGGCTGTTTCTTGCGAAATTTTGCCAGTCGAACGATTCGCATTGTGAATCACTAGGAAAGATCAGCGACGGGATATTTCGCGCAAATGTCAATTGGCCAAGAATCGCGAAACGTTACCTGAGAATCCTTGGAAATGTGGAAAGAAAATGAAAGTGAGGGGGGAAGCGCAAGCGGAGGAAGAGATAAAAATCAAAAGATTAGAATAAAAAAGGGATTTAATGAAAAAAAGAAAATCATAAAAAACCGAATTCCACGTTTTTAAATATACTCAAAGACATCTGCCATCTTTTTTCACGATTATATTCCCACCCGTAGTAGATCAAACGTAAACCTATAATTATGATAAAAAGTACAAGTAATCCCCTAGTCGCAATTATCAATTCCCACAAGAACCCCATATAAATGACTCTGTACATTTCCACAAGTCCCACATATCAATTGTCATACTACTAACCATATAGAGACCCCCATGGAAACACTATACTCGTAATCCATTCGATCCGATAACCAAGTAAATATTATTAACACTCCAGCATGAAAGACTACAATCCTCCAAAAAAAATATCCCCCCCCCCCCCCCACCTACCCCAATAACAGATTCAAATCAATAATAGCAGGCAGTTGTGTCTCTTCCGCATCGCATAAGGCGCGGCGGCATATGTTGCTATCATAGATTCACAATAGTGCACAAATACTTCCCACATGTTCCACGATGTTCCATAGATAATAACTAGACTCGCTTAAAGTCGTTTCCGTACGCAGGAATTAATTGCACACCGTCCGGTTATTTCAATCGGCATTTTCCTCGAGTGAAAATTATAATAGGAACAAAGTGCACAGTGCAAATGTCTATCCATATAGCGAACGAAGACTTTATGAGGCACTCAATTAAAACTAATGATACGCGCTCGATAATCAGCTAGACACCATAAATATGGTGCACGGGTAGTGTTAGGTAAAAAAGAAACAAAGAATTCTCACGTATATGCGCGAATGAGTATGCAACTGCAGGTCGATGCATTCTACGAATATACGTAAAATGCCAAATAACTCATATTACATAAAAAGTAAGTAATAAGGTGCGTGTACAATAAACAGTCTCGTGGGTTGGTTGGGTTACTTGTTACTGGTTACCAGGGAGTGGGTGAGAACGGCCAGGTGCTGTATAACGAACATAAAACAAAACCCCATTGTGAGAACAATGGTGATACTGAAAAGCCCTGTAGGCGTGCGCGACATTAGCGCAGCCGAGAAAATCGTCCCTATTAATTTAATCGGCCGATTAAAGGTGTCTGGTGCCGCCTCGTTTGTTCTTACCGAACTTTTTGTTCAAAGCAGCCTTTATTAAAAAACTTCAACCTTCTATTCGTTATTGTTATCTATTAATAACGTAAAAAAAAGAGCAAGTAATTATTTTACTTGTTAAACAACAACAAAATCTATGTAGGTTCTCTATCAATAATTTGTTATATCAATACAAGCTAAACACGCGATATAAATATAAATCTTACATAGAAATCGTGTTCTATTATTCAGCCAGGCCTGCCAGCTGCTCTATAGGAACAAGTATGTACCAACAACTCTGTAAGTGTGTACGGTAAGGACATACGTGTATTTTATGCATGAGAGCAATGCCGATTCCTCGTGTATATTCTTCACCTAGAAAACCAGCATGATAATAATGCTAATGCCATAGTGATATAGGATAGGATAGGGATCTACTAATATCGGTAACAGGATCACGATTTAAGATAAGATCATGAAGATCGCGCAGGAGGATCTACAAGTCTGTTGAGATCAGCTGCGAAATCGATTTACCAACAAATCCTATTCTTGTAACTGTGAAGGATATTATCCGAGTGCAAAGAACTAGTGAAATTGAATCGATTCTTCTTGATGATAACGATATAGCGCGAGTTAAGACGTTGCGATGTACCTATACGTGATAATTGCATTGATTACGGCGTTTCTTGAACTTCCTTACATCCATGTGTACAAGAATTTAATTCGCGTACGCAAAAATCGGTATATTATATGTATAGGGTGTCCTTGTTATAGCGAAAGGAATTTTACTAATCCGTTACTTGAGACTGTGCATGTTATTTGATACTTGATAAAATCTTCTTTTTTTTTCTTTACTTGCACCATGAGAGTCGAATTACTTTTCAGGAATCCCGCTAGATAGACATTGAGCGGAGAAGTACTAAAAGTTGAGTAAATTTTATGATAAAAAAATGGCATACCTTGCTGGACAGACGAGATGCAAGCGTTTCTATGTGACATTGCCACTCTAATGCACGTAGAAACAAGAGGTGCCAGCGACGTTCTAACGAACTGGCTACTCTTAGTGCATGTTGCTGCTGTTGTTGCTGCTGCTGCTGCTGCTGCTGATCTTCTCGCTGCTGTTCCTGTTGCTGCTGTTGCACAGCCAAAGCCACTTTCTCGCTCAGCTTCACCACCGAGCTCACTATCCTACCGTGAGCCTCGATATCTCTTTGCAGTACCTAGAATGGATAATCACAAGCATATAGTATATCGCAGCGATAACCGATATTTAATTATCTATTTAGTTGAAGAAAAAATATATTGCTTTCGCAGAGTAACGACTCTGACATAAATCAATAGCAAATTAGAAAACCATATCAGCTGATAGAATTCTCGCGGTTAATAAATGACCTGTATAACTTTCTTTATATGTAAGAACAATCAATAATCACTGCTATCGATAACGCCCGCAATCTTCCAGTTGATCAGGATATATCGATGCACCGCGTACAATGCAGTGGGAATAATCGTGGATGCAATTATCCAGAGTGCAAAAATTACATATACTCCTATATTACAATAGGTAGAGCACGTAATCGACGTATATGCGAATAATCGCAAGTGCATCCAACATACAGATACAAATGAAAGGGTTGATTTCTCCTTGGGAAAATAAAACGTCATTACCCTCGTTGCATGTGCATTTTGAACCGCAAGCTACGAGTGCACCATCGAGTGGAGAGACTGGAGAGAAAAAAAGAAAAGGCCGGGTTCGTTATGCTTGGCACGCGCCGCAGGACGAGGCCGTGGGAAAGCACGCAACCAGTTTTACGCGTAACGCGTACGTAGATGCGTGACGTATATTATTCGAAGGGAAGAAGAAAACGGAAAGACGAGAGAAGGGAGAAAGAACAGAGGTCCTAAGCTGAGCATACGATGCGGATGGGTCCTTCACACCAATAAATCCTAATTCGACTCAAGTGCATCGAAACTTCCGGTCGGACCAGGAGACGAGGCGTGAATCAAGCGAATCAGAGTCATTCCGAACAATGATTCTATCGGTCGGCCTGTCGCTCTTATTATCTTATTATCATAAGCCTTCTCGTAAAACCTCATTGATATAATCAGGTATACATATAGAGATATAAAATTATGAAATTATATTTGACGGGAGCATTACGTTCGACGTATGAAACGACGTGTAGTACAGCATGGTTCACCACGTGGTAACGTATTTGCTTTCACGTTGGATAATGTCAAAGGCACGTTCACCGGCTACGAGACGTTCATCCGGCCACGTGGCACATGCGCCAGCGTCAACGTGTAGACGCGTCAACATAAAGAACATATATGCACTATGAACACCGTGGACGCGCTTATACGTAGTTTCATGTATTATACGTATACGACGCGGTACGCGTGTCGAATTAATGAGTGACGTGGGATCATTGTACGAGAGCAGAAAATGCGAGAAAAGCAGGATATCCGACGATTTTAGAAATTTCATTCCGCGTTCAGTTTCTAAGCTCTAACATGAATGTGTCGTGTATACTTTGTAAGGTACTGTATAGCTAGTAGAATGTTTGGGTATGCGGTTATACGGACCGTATAAACAATTTCCAACAACAGTGACTCAAGAAGCTCGTAATAACGTAATATTAGACGACTCAGTGGCAACGACCGACGCACGTGTTCTAATTCGGTTTTTGACATTAGCATAAATATCATTGCTGTACAATGTTGTATATTGTTTTATAACCCTAAATCGCTATACATATATTTTAACCTATTTAAATGCATTAAATCGCCTATTAAAAATCCCATGACACCGTTTCGATTAGAAAAATGCAAGTTAAATCTAAACGATTTCCGGGCACGCGATCCAGCTACAAAGGTGGCAGCGAACCTTAATATCCAACATCCGCGATCAGTGAAATTTATGGTAAGGCACACTTACACGTAGAAAGATTAGGAAGGCTTCGATAGTAACGGCCGTCAGTCGCCTAACGTAATCATAGAATATCGAGAGGTGGCTGCATTCAGGCCGACTAATATTAAGCAGCGCATCTGAACGTAGTAGTGAATTGTAACCTGAATCCTCTTACCCGCAATCAATGAGAACGTAGAGAGAAGATTGGTATAATAACACGGCAGCTGTAAACTCAATGTAATGGAGTAACAGTAATTCAAATTTTCATGCTCGCAAGTCATACAAGCGTGGATCGATGTTAACGGTAAGAAATCCGGCATTTTATCGCTCTAATTTAACATCAAGCAATAATATCTTACTGATATAAAACGCGAGAATAAAATCATCGACAAAGAATGTAAATCCTACTTCATGATGCCAACAACAATAATTGACCGAACAACATCGTACAAAATAATCACTAATAATCTTACAAAAATTTCTTGACTCTGCATCGATACATTCGTCAATCCAATATCAACAATTGATTTCAGTGACAAGCATTTCGATCTCGTTCAATAAGTCCAATAAATGAAATTGCACGTAATTTACGTAAGCAGGATATATCTACATTAGTATTGTATCGCGTATGCATTGCTGGGCGGTAGCTATTATCAAATTGTTTCTTACTGTTATCAAGGTTGCTACAGTGAGCAATGGCAATAAATCGGGAATCGATTACCCTTTCATTTTACATGAGATTCGCCGCGCTTGGCTGACGTGAATAGATCATCGTCGATAGATCTATCGTTAGCCATTACTAAGTATCGGTAACCGGGTTACTTGATAGGATATTATTAACCTCCTCCGCAAGAAGGTACGGGAATAAGGTAGAAAGGTAGAAAGCAAATAACAAATAAAGAAGCTTCAAAAGTCGAAGGCAAAAGCAGCAACGGCAGCTACTTAACTGTACTGTAACTCAGTGAGAATGGAATAAGGATAAGCTTAGAAAATTCTAGGTACAAGACCACGTTAACTAAGAGTAGTCAAGCAAGCCTTGACTAACTCTAACTCTACCTACCTACCTACCTACCTACCTACCTACCAACCTACGTAGTACCAACCTCTCCTATCTAGCTATGTGGCTACCCGGGTAGACTAGGGTATACACACACCTTGACAGATGGGTAAAGTAAACCCTCTAACATCGACTAGTAGGTATCCATTAGCTGCCGAAAAAAAAAAAGTGGAAACAGAATGAAATAAAAAGGGAACGCAAGCACGAAGTAAATACGTGCTGAAGTTTCGAAACGTCTGAAGGATAAGCTTCGAAAGGACTTTTGGTACGCAATGAGATACGACTAGTAAATGTCCAGGACACTGTCACTGGATTTATATAGATATACAATCTTCTGGATCTTCAAATGAAACACGTAAGGTAAGTTAATACCGTGACGGCAATGCCGGCAAGTGGTAGTGGCTATCGAGCAGGTGAATAGGAAATGGAAATAGAAGACTATCGTATTACCAAAAAAAAAAGGATCTCGGGTTACGAATTTTGAATATAAATAACGAAAATACGTGACCAAGATAGGTGAAATAAATTCTTGAGGAAGGAAGCTGCGAAAGTTGAAATTTTCAAGAAAATTAAATCAAGAAAGATAACTTTCGAGGGGGAGTATCGAAAAAGGCCCACAGTAATACTAGGATACTTGTCAATCTATATATATAATTAATGAATTTTAGCCTTTTCTGCCGCTAGCTAAATTGTGAAGGCTCCTTAAGATAATTAATTACTGCAGTTGCGTGAGCAGCAGTGATCATCGGCACTGGCCTAAAGCGGAATAGGAAAAGAATGGAAGTGAGTAAAAAAGATAAGAATAGGTCAGAATAGATTACAACACAATAAAAGAGAGCAGGGCCAATGTACTCCAGACGGTGGCCCTAATCGATTTAACGTTGGGAGAGCACGGGGGATGAATTTCTACACACCCCGAAATAAATTCACTCGGATTTACTACGAGCCAGTGGAGGCTACTCGTGAGTAGCAGATTGCGAGTAATGATAAGGTGTCGGATAGGCTGGTAATGGTAATGGTAATGCCAGTATGCGGTTAAGATCTTGTATTCCTATTCGTCTTAACTTCTCTTGAGCGAGAAGAAGCCAGCTTGGAGGTGAATTCAGGTCAATGGCTCAAATGAGCGCCTCGTTGTGAGTCTCGGGTCTTACCGTATAATCTGCTACTTATCGAGTTTCCGTAATACGTGTTAAACATCGTTCAAAGAATGACCCGAGTGACATAAAAGTTCTTCCACCCTGCTTTACTTACAACGATTGCTACTCGATTCTGAAGTGCAATGTGAGAAACTTCGTCCTAACTCGTTCCCTTCGATTTTTCTCGCTTATTTTTTTTTTACTAACTTTTACTTTTTAATTCCGAAGAAATGCGCAAGAAAAGTGAGCAAATATTTTCGTTTCGATTCATAAAACTGAATAATTGAAGGATATGACGATTGGAAGAATCAGATGTAATCGGAGACGTCTCCACTATGTGTATATACTATTTTAACAATGTCCATTAATTGTGGATAATAATAATGAGCTAATTATGCAATTCAATGATAACAGGTCGACTCGTAAGTCATCCTTCATGCAGATGCAACAGTGCACGCAAGATTCAGTGCATCGCGGTGGCTGTTTTACACGAGCCAACGGGAGGGTGCAGTCGTCCCGATACTGCAAGGAGCAATGCACTTGGCTGCAGTCGGACGCCTATAGCTTAAGGCGAGCGACGCCGCGACGGCACATTCTCACAGTGTGCACTCCGAGGCCGGAATAGTCGATAGAGGGCAGCCCAAGGTGATCCGGTACACCATCAGAGTAGAATTCAACCCATAAATCATCAGCACCGTCAAATCGTGGCTGTGATTAAGCAGTCACGTGTTTTAGATTACATAATTCCAAATTCTAAAAAATAATTACAGTATTTAGAATAACGTGTTTCGCCCAAAGATTTATTTGTATGTTTTATTAGGACTGTCTCTCTGTTAATCAAGAACCCGTTTCTAAAATTGTAAGACTAATAACCATTTTCAGCAATTATTTTTTTTTTCTTTCAGAGAATTGAGGATTACGTCGGTAAGTCATTTAAATCGGAATGGAAAAAACGGTTCTTCAAATTGTTCCACGCGTATAAAATATGTAACATGTATCACGCTACATATTGCTGTTCTACCATAGATTAGCCATAGGGGCCAGGCAAACTTAACACGAACTCTCATTAATCTTCGAGTTGCGTAATGCAACTGTAATAATTGGTTTTTTGCTACATTTTTATTTATTTTTTTTCTCACCTGTAGCATTTATTACGCCAAAAAATTAATTGTCTGGCCAGTATGCGAAATCAGTTAATATGAAATTACAAGAACTTGCCAAATCACGTGTAAATTGGACACTTAATAATACTCAATGGTGTTTAACAACAGTGCATTTTATTACGAGCACCATGTACAATTTCAGGTAAGATATATAGAGACATGAAGCAATAGCAGTCAATACTGCAATTCCAGTACAGTCAGTCAGACCCAATTGCATTGGCAATGCATTTACCAACTTCCGAGCTGAGAACTGCATTAGCATATGCATCCGACAGAAGCATAAATCAATTCGAGTTTGATATACTATAAGACGCAATGCATTTCCGTTAACTGTCAGTGTCGCGTTGCAACGATGTTTCGAAAGTGCAACGGGCAACGATTTGCGTTGCAGTTGCAGTTGGAATCCGCGAGGAGCCTGCTATCCTTCATTGAGCTAAGATAACATAAATCAGTGCACCGCCACGAGGAAATCGCTTGACATTTCTTCCGATACGCAAAAGCGTCATTTTTCATGAATTCATCGAACCGTGACGGACTTTCTTTTTCGATATTTCTTTCCCTTGCATTTCGCGTAACTATATTTTCGTGCGATTTACGACTGCGCGCACATGCGAAGTACAATAGCTGTAAGTTGTAAATTTCTACTTTTTTCTTTTTTTACTACGAGGATATGTGTAGGTAGATTACTTGATGTTAAGTCATTTTCTCATACAGAAATTGTTAGAAAAAGCATATATAATTCATGTACCAAAGGTCGACTCAATTAACCCTTTCGAAATTAACTTGGGCATACAAGTAACCTTTTCATCGAAATTTCAAGATAATATAAGACAAAGTGAAAACAAAAAAGAAGCCAAATAACTTGTTGATAACTTTTGAAAGTTCGAGATACATGGAGTAAAAAATTATGCAAACAACGAACTAGTTTATAATGCATTAAATAAAAATAAAATATTTATTATTTTTAAAACATTTCAAGCTAACCCCTCTCGATAACCCATACACTCTTTTATTCGACAGATTAGGTCTCGTGAAGAATTATATGCATATTTTTTGAAACCCCGAGATAGAAATATATACATATATTTTTCATTCTCGTACAAATCGATCCCGTCAACCCTCTCTCTGCCGTAGCGATCTTATCGTGTAAACCGGACCTAAAACCCATAACGTCCCTCCCTCACAGTCAGACAGGAAGCCAGAACAATGTCTAACGAATCGCAACGGGCGAGGATATCTCATGAGTAAAGAAACAAGCGTGACGTAACTTCATGTATTCAACCATTTCCGCCACTCTTAGAAGCGGGAATTATGAAGCTACGCCGAGAAGCTCAAACGATGCCGAAAGACGCGAAACAAGCCTCCAACCTCGAGGTACGAAACGTGTATCTAAAAATTGTACACTACTGGAAAGTAGTGAAAGACCCGTGTCTTCGGCAGAGTAAAAATTTATTCTTGGGACGTATAAATGCAGCAGTCCTCCCCCCCCCCCCCCCCACCTCTAGATGCTAGTAACAGTTTATATGTGACGAAAATCCCAAAGTGATTGCGTCATCATAGATCTTATTTTAACCCCAGATAATCAGACTGCATAGAATTCAGCCGCACGAGGGCTGCAGCCTGAACAAAGAGGAAATTGCAAGCAGAATGCATTTGCCCTGCATAATAAAATTCAATGGCAACGGAGACATTTGTATCGCTGTCAATATAGGGCTATTTCAAGCACGATCGACTCCGATGAATTTCAATAGAAACACCCTGTAGCATATATGCCACTGTGAAAGTGCATCCCTTCATGCAGCCCTATAATTGATTATACTTTTTTTTACCCTTATGCAACGCGGAATGCCCCACCCCAATGCACATGGTGAGGATCATCGTGATGCACATGCGGGACACATTAGCCCAGAACTTCTCAACTCGATATAGTGTACAGTCAATTTCAAAAGCACTATAACTACTACAGAACCTCTCAAAAGTGCAAGCCACTCAGAATGAAAGACCCTAATGACAGCTGCACTCGTGATAAAACCAGAAGAGCATATAGTCAAATTCTTCAAACGGATATCAGCTATTTTACTATGTATAAAGTGTATACTGCACTGTAGATAACACGCGCGACTATCCGAAATTCTATAGTCTGTTTAGGATCACTTTACAGTAACGCGTGTTGATAGCGCTCTCATGTAAACTGACTTTATTCCTGCCCACCATGAGAATCGAAACACATGCTGGTCGTAGCAACGATCGCCATGGTTCTCACGATCGTTTTTTTAATTCTATTTTTTTCCTTTTATATTCCTTTTACAGACTAGCCCAGTGCCGGCACACAGAGAGAATCGCCCTAGCCTCCAAATTAAATCAGCGTCCTGTTCGGGAGAAGAAGGTTCGTAAGATGGTCCATGGGCCTCACAAAAATGGCCGAAATAATGGTCCCTCATTTAAAAACACAAATGGGATGTTTCTTAGTCACAATGTTCTGTTAAATTTTGGCAATAACAGTTTATTAATAAAATTGAAGATCAGCATTACAAACATTTTATCAGTTTTGAATGACTCAAAGAGACGTCGAATCGCCCATAAATATCTTTATTGTAATAAAAATCAGTTATTATGCAACATCGTAAACAATTTTATTTTTCAATTAGTATTTCTGTCCATATATTGCTAACACTCATGTCCTTCCTTAATAATAAATTTTTATTAGAAAATTGTACAAAATCGTATAATTAAAAAGCGTCTCATTTGTGTGCTTTTCATATGTTAATCCGTTAATAGTGACTATTTTCACAAGACCGATGCGCCACCCTCTGGACGAACCCGAACTAAATAAAATTAAAGATTCAACGACTGCCGTAAAAATTTATCTTCGGAACCAACAAAGAAAAATTTGCAAGGCCACGTGCTCCATATGCATATATGTATTAGTTACATTTACATACTGGGTTAAATCGTTGGCATCCGGTCAAGTTTCACCGAAAGATAAAAAGGAAAATATATACCAAAAACCCACATACCTACTCAGTGACAAATTAATATACATTTATTAATAATCCACGACAGTGAGATAACCTGATACATATGACTTTCTTGTCTATCGTCTGAATTAAAAAAAGAATACTGAACGAGATATCGAATGCATTCTCCGTTATCTCTCGCGTGACCCGTTAGATTAAATCTAAATGATTGATGGTAGAAAACAAAATTACTGGAGACAATGTTAATGTAATTATTAATCGATACGCGACATCATACGAAACATCAGTCTTACAGTCGATCACGTGGGAGAGCCAGTATTTAGAAATGAATATTTTACTTGATCGTACCATTCACTTAATTGCATTATAAATGATCGTTCTCACTTGATTGCTCGCTGTGTGGGAATGCGTCAAAATATCGAAAATCATAAAGAAACAAAAAAAACTGTCTACACTAAATAATATCATGTAACGGTCAACGACCTCACAATAAATAACCCTTCGATAAGCTTAATACGCCTAGTAGGTGTATTGATCCTGTTTCTAGGAAAAGTGGAAACAACCAAAGAGAGTCCCCTTTGTACTATTTTCCACCTGGTAGAATTAGTATAGTGCAGTCGAGTATAGTATACAAAAAGGGTACACAATCGCAGCACACTGCTGCGCACGTGGCTTACTACCCTCGTAAAACCTAGCACCGAGTATTCCGCATAGGAGTAAAGCAATTATGAAACGACTATACGAAGCTATGAATTATTCACTAGAAAATATTCACGTTATCTATGTGGTTTATTCATAGTCGCTCGACAATACTATATAACCAGTACGTATATGTAATTGCAATTGATGCTATATGCTGATATTAAGTATATCTGCGAAATAAAGTAGCTATTCACAAAACACAATTGTACTGTATATATTAAGTTTGCAGGTATTTCTTACCGCGGTAAAAATAGAAACTGTATTAAGCGTATAGGATAGGATAGGGCGCGAAATTCAAATCGGCGAATTGAAAGAAATGGGGATCGCAGTGTATCGGGTAATCTAGAACAATTGAGAAAACCGTTATGGGGGAATTGATTAATAATAAGTAATGATAGCCAACTATTTCGAATTTACTCGGCAGTGAAAAGGTACCGCGCTAGTCCGTTCGAATGAGAATTAAAAGATCATAAAATTCACGGAGAGCGCTGGACTATGTAAGACTATCCGATGTCTAGCGTTATAATCTTATAATAATAAGTAGACCATACTTTACGCTCGACTCCACCATCAGATAACTGCTTGCTCTATGGTTCTATAATATATCCATGGCTACGCGATATTCGCACTTGTTCAGATAGAATAATTGCACAAAGCCTTACAAGGTATATATGGTTTATGAACACATGATAATTGTCTATATTAGAAAGCACTGCTTTTAATATTCCGCTATTTTTTTTTAGTGCAGCAAAACATTTCAGTCTGGCTATCGTGAATGAAAATTAGACTGTACAAAATGGACGCTGGAGAAGCTGAGTCTTAGCGCTTTGGGAGACCTTGAAGGCATCTGTAGGCGTAGGACTCTTTTTTAAGGGCCGCCAGGAATTTCTTATTCAAATTGAAAGAAACTCAGGAGCGTAACCCCTTCCCCCGGCACCCCGGCTGTGCTAGATAACCTGTTCCAGGGGTCCATACCTTGTTTCGAAGGTATTCTAGAAAATCCCGCAGTACTTAATACCGAGCGTCTAAGGATGAGTGAACTAAATAATTGTTCCAGTGTTTTTTTGGTAATAACAAAAATAATTTTTTTAAATTAATGGACAAAAGTGTCTGTCGTATTATCATCAACCAGTATCTATCCGTGTATTATTGGTCAGCAGGTCACCCGGGTAGTATTTTCTCCGCCAAATATGGTAACGCGCATCTGAAACTGCATCTCAAGTGCAGCAGCACCTCAAAGTGGGGATACAATAAGTCACACTTGAGCGTCACGCAAGGCGGCATTATCGAACGCTTCGGCAATTTTCACGGAAATCCCATAACCACCATTATTTCCGCTTATTAAGTCGAATTCACCCAAGGTTTTACGATTCTCCCATAACTTTTCTACCCAGAACCGCCAGTAGAAAGTCGTAATATAAATAAGAAATGAAGTCGAGGATAACTCGATTCTAAGTCGTATTTGTCAGAAAATCGCACAGCCGTCCAGCGACTGCGTTTCGCTACGTAGCATCGCACTGCACCAAATGCGAGAAGGTGCCTCCGATTTTCGGAAAGTTGCGCATGCGCATAATCAGCTCATTAAACAATACGCCAAAGACTTTCAACGAAATGATATGACGTATTGCAAAAATTTGCGTTGAAAAAAAAGTGTTACGCCCCCCCCCCCCCCCCCTACGAAAGGAGTATTCCGCAGTTGTGACTTTGGAAAGTGGGAGGCAAAATTAATGGGAGAAAATAGAAGGTAAAAGGAAAGAAGAAGAAAAAAGTTATACACAACCTAATTGTAAGAATTCTTTGGCTGAAAGGAGCGTTTGGCAATCTTCATGAGTCACAATCAGCGAGCGAGTAGCCGACACGAGGACGCGACCTAAGTATAGCTCGTCCAGGAAGAGCAACAAGATGTCTACTTCCTCGAATCGAGGTTAACGCGCGTTAAGGCTCGCCCTCAACTTTTCGCAATCGCGTGCCCATTTGTTCATTATCTTTTTTCTAACCATTGTTTTCCTCCAATTTGCTAATTTCTTGTCCCTCCTTCCCATTATCCATCCTCCTCGCTACGAATTGCTATTACGGATCCTTTTATGAAATCAAATGGGAGCAATTACTTGATAATAAAAATATAGAATAAAAAAACCGTTTACGTAAGAATTTCGACAAAGGTTCATTTAACTGCTTCTCGGAATAGCGAAACGCTCGCGCAATTACGAGGGACGTATTCCAATAATAATTCAATATGTATCCGTTATCATGCACCCATATACGGTTTCTCACAGTCACACGTGCATTCTCTTATCACAGCAAACGCATCGCTTTATTATCACTGACAACTATAAAGGAACGAGTTAACGATAAAGCTTATCGAATCGCAGAGAGATTTAAGAACCTCACCTAGCAATATGCAATGGAAAATAACACGAACAGTCGGTACAGGTAAAACAGAAAATGTTCATGCCATGTACAGTGCTTCGTAAAACGGTGAGACTCAAAAATATTACTGATTACTGTCTATGCTAAATAAGCCAATAAATAATTAAGACCCTGGACAATGTTGACGCCATATGGCCCAAACGTTTATTACGCGATTTGCCGGCTAAATCTGCATAAAAATTGATAGTTTACGATTTTTTTGGGTCAAAATGTCAACATACGAAATAACAGACGACGTATAACGGTGCAAAGTATGTTTGAATATAAAAAAAAAGCTGTCAGATCTTAAAAGTAGGAGTTCAATGCCAGCAACATTTTAAATAGTTTAAGGACACCATATCGGGTCCGCCATTTTGAAATTTGACATTTTAACCTCGAACTCGTATTCAGTGACCCAAAAAAAAAACTAGATTCCAGTTGTCATTAAAATCCAACTACTTTCTTTTTCTTGCCCACCAGGGTGCACACAGTTAAAAATCTTCCTGCCATTCAAGAGTAATAGTCTAGCACACGACAGGTAGTATTGGAATCACGAAAAGTACACTTACCAAAACTCGCACTCAAAAAAAAAATACCAAAATAAATCCTTATCACCTTCCAACGCTCACAGCAGTATGCTTACCTGAAACATAAATTTAAAAAAACATTCAAATAAACTACTTTTTCCAAAAAATGAAAAAAAAAAACTAATTTATCCAGAAGGAACTAGATATGCCGGTGTAGCAAGAAAAATGTTTTTTCAAAATTTCCCAACTCTGACCTTAGTCGCACAAGACGCACGTGGTTCCAGACAGAGCGTTTTTAGGCGTCTCTTTTTTTCTCCTTCTGCAATTCTTTCTCTCTTTTTACGTCCTATAGAGTAAGTGACGTCAGCCACCAAGCCCTGGAGACTCCACGCGTTATAAACCCTCTTTGAACGAGCTCAATTAGTCCCCATTCCATGCTCGACCTCAAGTACCATTACTTTACCATTTGTAATGTTCCTCCAGAGTCCACGGGGCATGGCCAACTATTAAGTATTTATATATAGTAGTATTCGACTACTAAGTCCAAATACACATACTCGCCCGTTTATTAATTCTGATCTAAGGTTATACGGGCATCTATTCAGAGTCTGGTTCGGGAGATGTATGTATATGTATATGTAAATGAAAACAAATAATTTTAAACATAATATAGAAATAGACAAAAGCAGATGATAAGCACTACTATGATATGTGTAATGTCAGCCTGAGAGTATGAATAATTGATATTCCTAACAAGCAAGTATACGGGGTGTCTAGGAGAATAAGTAATAATGTTCGACAGTGAATATTGGTAAAAAAAATATTACCAATGTGAATTACCGTTAAATTGTGCATTAATGCGAAGGACTTTTTAAGAACTTCGTTTTAGACATATGTAGTCTGGGCAATGAGTATAATACGTGAGGGACGACGTGGTGGTGAAATTTAATCTGAATGTAACATAACAGTGAGGACGAGTAACGTGGTTCGTAAATAACGCCAAGACTAAACTGGGTTAATAATGCCCGGCTCTGTGTTCTCTGATACTCCTCGTGTATCGCTGTGCGAATTATTTATCGTAAAAATCGTCCGAAACAAGATCTTAAAATAACTATGCTTTTCCGTGCGGTTTGAAGTAAGATGTAGAAAATGAAGAAAAAAGAAGGAACTGACGCAGAACGGTAAAGAGAGGAAATTTGAAAGAAATAACAAAAAAAAAATTGATATTTATCGTGGGGTAGAAAATGGCGAAAATTAGTTATCCTAACGCATTGAAGACTGAAGGACAAAGAAAAAATGAAGCTTACAGTCACACAATAAAATCGCCATAGATGCAATCGTCAAAATGAACGTGTAACTGATAACATTGAAAAATGGACAAAAGAACGACTTCTATCTCACCGAAAGTTAGTTTTACACTAATAACACAAGAAGCGGAACGAAAGAGCGATAGACTAAAATCATCCCCACCACCCATGAAAAACGTTATAAATGAGCACTTGAATCCTAAATTCGACGATGGCGACGCTCGTCGACGACCTTCTTAAATATAGGAATGGGAAGCAGCGCGTGAGGAATTTTTTTTCCCCTCTTCGTCAGTCTCCCTCGAAAGAGCGAAATATCGTTAAAAAATTCGAAGTGGCTCCCGCAGAGTGACTATATTTAATTTAACCCGTAAGAAAGAAGTCCTCGCTACCGCGTGCGGAGCGTAAAAAAAATTACGCTTGTTCCCAGTCATCATCGGTCATCATCGTCAAAGATCGGACTCGTTCGAAGCCACCCGAGTCTTCTTCATCGCCTAACGGAAATTCGCAACTGGAGTTTGTGCATTCTGCGTTGCACCTGCCGGTGTGGTATGGTGGTCGATATCCATTTTTTAATATTTTTTTTATTACTTCTTTGTTTTTCCCTTCTTTCCCCTTGCGCAAAAGATAACTGCGGAGACCAAGAGGACACGAGGGAAAGAGAGAGAGGGAGTGAAAGGGAGACACAAAGAAAACTGAGATACGTAATATAAATTGATACTCGAGCGTAACGGTCGCATTCTTTTGCCGGTCGTTTCGATTACTCGCAAATGTGGATACCGTAATGGCAATGATTGACTGAGGTCAAACGCTCATTACGTGAGGTAGATACAAATCTTGAAAAATTATAGATAAAAATGAGAATCACTGTTTTCAAATTAAGAAAAAATTTTAGCCTGTCAGATTGTTTATATTACATTTACAAAAAAATTTCAAAATTTGCTGCCTTAATGTTGGGGCACCTGTGTTGATATTCAGTCATTGGTAAAAGGGTCAAGTATCACGCAGCTTCCTAAATTACTAAATGTCTGTTTGTCAGCGGAGCGATTCAAGAGGAGAATTAATGCAAAATGGGAAAAAAGAAATTTTTTTTTTTTAAATTAACCGGAGACGAGCGTGGTGTTATTTACAGTATATTATATTACTGCCGTCATAGAATGCATTCTTACTACAAAGTTGCTGAAACATGTTATCTGTGAATTTTTAATAAATAGTTATTGCTAGTATAATTGCGCGGGAGATTTGAATCAATTTGAACTTCGAATAGATCCCACTGAAGACCACGTGACCAGTCGCACGATATATTCACAACGTTTTGTCAACAATTAGTCTGCATATCTAAAAGTATTCATAATGAATGCGTGGTACAATTATATATTGTTTTGTCTGTCACGGACAACGTCTATACTACGTTAGTTTACAGATTATCTCCCACGTATCTCGACACACGTCATATAAGCAAAATATCACGGCACGTATCGGCAACTCTGATTACAGACTCGAAATTCATACTATCCTGACAATCAAGTGCTAACTGAATATAAAATAAAAATATAAGAAACAAGCAGACCCCGCCACGCGTTGCTGTGGCTGAGTGATTGTCAGTTTTTTATTAATAATTAATTATTGAGACCATT
>JASANN010000306.1:37185-58383 GCA_031762395.1 Calameuta pygmaea | reverse complement strand
ATACTTTTTATTGCAGGAATTCACAGCATTCCTGTACTTGGCGTAGTTTTTTACACGTAAGTGTTTTTTGGGAGGTAGTAGTGACCTTTCAGATTCCAATAGAAAGTACTGATAGCAGTTATTATTCATATTTTAATAGTACCTACAGACAATAGAATGTACTGCACGGAGAGAATTTTTCCTTAAAAATTACGAAATAATATATTAAAGTTACAGTCTTTAGTAGATAATCAATTATCATCATCAAGATATCACAACCATTTTAAATACTCATGGTTTAAAAGTGGGTACGTCACAGAAAAACCAAAAGAAATTGAGAATTCAGTGGATTTTTCCTTCAAGAGATTTTTCAACACATTGCGTGAAGTTCAAGAATGTGAAAATGTAGCCGTTATTAGATGTTCGTGGTGCAAAAGAACATCATTACTGTACCACATACAATGGCTAATAAAGTCTGATAATGCTTGCTGGTCTTATGAATTTATTTGTTATAATAATTCCTTGGTAATTCATATCTGCCTAATATAACGCATACTTCTGATAATGTAAATTTATGTAATATAAGTTCCTTTATTCTACGAAAATATCCCAACAGTAAACTGCACTTATGGTCGTTTTGTATAATGAAAAACAATCCTGGGGTAGTTTAAGTACCTAAAAATAATTCGACAAGTTTGAAAAAATCACAATTTTGATCTCTCATTGTGAGGAAATTTTTCCAATTGCTTTCATTGTGAAAGATATCGCTGTCATATGTGAAATAATTAAATGGGCGCTTAGCACCTCAATTTTCGAGGCGACCAACCCCCCCACCCCCCCAAATTCAGTTTGGGCCACCTACCAAGGGTTTCTTGTAAGTGTAACATGTACGCTTTTACTGTAGTGTATGGTACAAAGTTCAAAACTTGAAAAATATGTGCCTAAAACTATAGCTTTTACCTTATTGAGTTTAGAAAGTCATATCTCCCAAAAAACACTTACGTGTAAAAATCTACGCTAAGTGCAGGAGTGGTGTGAATTCCTCTGATAAAAATTATTGATATCACATTATTGAGGCCAAGTACATAAGTCACTACATGTTTTCCTATTATATGATCTAGTACTGGCCCACCATTTTAAATATATTTTGAAAATTTCCTATAACGTTTTCGCTACTCTTTTCCATTACTACTGATTTCCGTATTTAATTATGATTTAATGGTGATTTAATAATTAATAAAACTTTAGGTGATTCCCTATCGAGTACTACTTGGCGGGTCCGTGCCAGGAACTCCAAAGTACTTACTTTGCACGTACTAATAGTATTATAATACTATATGTTTGTTATTAAGCTTGTACCTTGATTAGTTTTGACGTGTTATTGTCCATATGCTCTATATAGAAAGTTGACACTGGTTTTGTATCAAATTTATATTAAGAAATTCACGGACGCGTCAAGTAATACTCGATAAGGAATCACCTAAAGTTTTATTAATTATTAAATGACCATTAAATCATAATTAAATATGGGAAGCAGTAGTAGTGTAAAAGAGTGGAGAATACGTTATAGGAAATTTTAAAATACAAGTAAAATGATGGGCCAATGCTAGATCATATAATAGGAAAACATGTAGTGATTTATGTACTTGGCCTCAATACTATGATATCACAATTTTTTTTTACAAATATAAGATGTAAATGCATTGTGATGTTGCTAATCAGAAAAATATACTGAGTTGTCGAATATGTTCAATGGCATATAAATTTAATTCGTAAGTCCATTTTTTTAGAAATGCATAAATATATATACAAATTTTAAAAAATGTAATCTTGAATGCATATAAACATCGTTAATAGCGTCCAGCTTGTTGAAGCCGTGTGGTAAACATAAGAGAGGAGATTGTGCTGGATTATTTACGTACCTCAGGCTGTGCGAACAACAGAGAGGATATTATAGTTTGAGTGAAACGCCAAAGCGTCGCTTGCTGCACACTTTTCTGGACACCCTGGACTTCCACGTCCGACACCTAGATCCAGGTAACTATGGAGAGGAACACCTGGACACCTTGGACTTTCACATATAACATCTAGATACAGGAAACTATGGAACAAAACACCTGAACACCCTGGACTTCTACGTCCGACAACTAGATACAGGAAACTACCGAGAGGAGCACCTGGATATCGTATATCCCTAAAAATTGTCACCTAAAATACGAGGAACTATGCGAAGCACACGCATATGTACAGCCATACACACGCTCTCCACATGAATGCTATTAAAGACTTAATTATTCTATACTATTGTGAAAGCAGCCTTATACTAACTAGAAATTCGGTGTGAACGGTAGCTTCACGTACAAAGTATATTTGATTGTGTTGTGTATTCGTAAATTTCCAACACCATTCAGAGTACAAATAGGTAAAGAAGGCAAAGCAGTCAGTGCCATTTGTCGCGTAAGAAAGTAGATGGAACTGAAATAAAGTCATCTCGCTCGCCATGTCCATACGCCCTGATCCCGTACACTAATCCTATTGAAGTTGGTGGCAATCAATTCAGAACCCTCAATTCCTATAATGAACATATCAATAACTTTTTCTCATATATAGCGGTTCAAAAGATATTTCGATCCAAACACAGGTATAAGAGTTGACTCGGGTAAAGAGTCTCTGCGAGCTGTGCCCTGTACAGCCGGTTACCTGTACTTAGCGCGAGACTCGACTAAGTCTCTTGATAAAACAGCCGAAATATATTATGCGCTATATTAAATTTTACCACGGAGTGCATTACTTTTCATATCTTTGAAGTCAAACAAGAAAAACATTGTGACGTTTTATGTTTTTCAAATGTATGGTTGGGTACGTATTTCAGTACATATTTCATTACGTCATTCAATACGTATAAACAATGGTAGCCAATATGTTGTTAAGAAATGGTATTAGTTACTTGTTTTAGTTATTCTCACACATATGCGCTGAAAATTAGAAATGAGTATTCGAAAAATATAATTCAAGTTAATAAATGTATAACAGATTTATTTAACAGTGTTAATATGGTTGTACCGTAGAGATCGAATAAATGAGCTAACTTCAGCTGATGCAATGCTCCAAAATAACACTACACGTTATGTAAGGTGTGAAAATATCAATCAGTTTTTGGTTATATCCGTCAGATTTTTTTTTGTAAAGCAACAGAAAATTTTACGTTGAGAATTGTAAAATTTACCTGCAGCCACTCAAAATATCGTGTGTTAAAAGCAATAAGTAATGAAATGGTAACGATGTCCCACGATTATTGGTTTTAACGGTAAATTTTATCGTAAATTTGATAAGAAAAATGAACAAATAATTCTCTCTATATGGGCTTGTATAGCAAAAATCCCAATAATAATTATTATACACTAATAGTAACTGTTGCCAATGGTGGCAAAAACATTACTCAATATTTGAATAGTTTTCATCAATAGTTATTTTAATATTAATAGTCATGGTTTCCGGATGGAAGCCGCGTCTGTGTTCAGCTTCATGCCGACGTTTCGCAAATGTTTCAGTCTGCATCATCAGGGCTAGAAGGATCCGATACTGAAACTCCTTGTTGTTAGGAAGTCTTAATATACCTATGACTGCTCATGCGGATCAGTGCTGCAGCCGATCCTAAGTTGTTTAATTGATCAGCTGATCAATTAAAAAACCGGGAGGACGGTATGCCAGATGGGGTTTACTTGATATCCCCGATCCCTATTAAGGTTATTTGGATGTTCCAATAACTCTAGACCTTCGCGGTGTTTTCGAGCGAAGTAACCTGTAGAACTGGCTAGCATTTCTGTCTTTTCATATTCCACTGAATGTCCAGTGTTCATCCAGTGTTCAGCTAGGACAGATTGAGAAAAATTACCGTATTTGGTACACCGCTGATGTTCTTTGACCCGTATACTGATCTTCCTCCCAATTTCGCCTATGTACACTTTTCCCCAGGAGCAGGGAATTTTGTCTACTCCTGGGGCACTCAGTGGTGGTCTACGATCTTTGGAATGCTAAGGTCTTAGTTTTTTTTTTAGAATTTTGATTCAGTTCATAGTTTCAAAAACATTGCAACTATTCCAGAAAAATTTCCATACAACAATTTTTTCGCATAAAAATTATAAACAGATGACTGTAAATTTTATGTAAAATAATATATGAAAAATCTAAATGTTTAGATCATAAAGTATTCATTTATAAAGAAAAGAAGCATTGTTTCATCCAGTTTGGACCTACAGCGTGACTTGTACCCCGCGTAAGGTTCAAGAAAATATAATTTTTTCCACTGATTGAACAGTAATAGAAAGATCATGTTTAGCAATGGAAAGCTCTTGTTCAGAACATTCTTTTGAATAATTCTGGTTCCCAAAATTTTCTCTTTACAGCCGTGCAAGAAATTATTTATTGTTTATTAATTATTTATTTAATAATTTACTTCCTCAAGGGATTAAAGTTCATGCGAGAGGAGAGCAAGATCGATAACATTCAATTGTTTCGAGAAATCACGTAACACTAAGCCATTGCCTCCCCTGTCGATCTGCCATATTGACACCAGGCTTAGCGTAAGCCTAGATAAGCTTTGAATGATACCTTCCGGTCAAGTTTGTCAGACAAAAATATTTGTACAAAAATATAGTTTAAAAAAAATATTTGCATACATTTATTTATTTAAGTGCACGTACATTAACTTATAAACTTACTCGATCGAATGGTACACATTAAATCCTACAAACATTGTTTTAATGAAATTAAGTTTCTGCTCTTAGAGACGGGAATTATTCTTGATATACTAGAATTTGTCGACTGCCACAATACTTGTTTGTCTATTAACACTAGAACAATAAAACCTGTGAAAATCACGGATTTCAGACTTCTTCTTTTAAATTACAGAAATTATTAAAGTTCTTTTCCGGAATTTATATTGACTTTTATCAATATAAAAGGAGGAATATATATGCTAACCTATTTTTCATCAACCACTCTAATTTCGAAGATTTGTTAATAAGATACCCAATAGTACCAAAAACAGCGTTACTCGTTCTAGTATTAATAACTTCAGGGAATATGTTGGAAACTAGTATATCAGCCATGAAAAAACTCTTATATGGTTATCAGTCAGGATTTGTTTATCTTATACATATATGTTTTGTTACACTGTTCAATCAAATTATTTGATAATATACAAGTAATAAAATTTATTTTTCCATCAGGGATTCCTTACGTAAACCTAATTAATTTCTGATCGCAATGACATTGCGTATACCAGAGAAGGTGCCTCCTACAGATACGTCATCATGTCCTAATAGTATACCAAATATGCCTGAACTTTCTGCTCGGGGTAGAGTAGGGCAGGCGACGAACTTAATTATAGAATTAAAAGAATAGAGCTTGTTCCTAGCTTGGGATTTCACGGATTGGTTCGCAATGCCTGGCTGAAGCTTCGTCCGAGTTTCGGATGCTAATTCTTCATCCAAGCTGGGGTTGCCAAAGCTTAGTCCAATTTTGGGAATCCAAGCCTTGGTTCCAAACACTTGGCTCATCTCGATTTCAGAACTGGATCAAACTTTGCCCATTTGTCAGCATTGGGAATTTCAATATAGGTTTTGGTAATTAGGGAGGATCTGCAATTTCTTTCAAGAGGGGGAAACATAAAGTACATAAGATTTGAAAATATTATATATATATATTGCACGAGATAAAAAGACCATAACATCAGAGGAACGGTTAAGCGAAATTGCGTTCTTTTGCGACTTTATCAGAGTTTTTAATTTATTTCGTTACTGCTGGAAAATTTAAAATGACTTGGTAGTTCTGACTAAAGGATAGGTATAACACGCGCAATTGTGCTTTCTCAGACAATTGGATCACTCTGAACCCGAGCTATACGCTTAGGATTATGCATATATATTGAGTTTAGCACGAAATCGTTGAACAAATTGACCTTGTCATAAATGGTGGTGGAGAATGATAAATTATCCCAGGGCGTCGTTGCCAGATGTGCCAAAAAAGCAGTAGGACAAAAATTCCTGAAATTGCAATAACTACATGGCAAGTTCTCGATATGAGAAAACAAAATATATATAAATAACGTAATTTTAATGAGATCGAGAAACAAGAGAAAAAAGGTGGCTGACTGGGAGTAGGGAAGTACGTTTGAATCGTCGTTGACGTAGCGGGCCCAGTAAAGCGTGGCAAGTTCTGAGATGATAAGTTGAATTATTCAGTACCAAGAATATCGGTACACCGTAAAACAAGCAACTGAGAATGAATGTATGTTGTATGCAAAACAATATTTAGTTATTCAAGTGTCTCAAGAAATGACGCTCTTTGGAAACTGTGGCTCCTATCAAAATGTCTAACTCTTGTTTTTGTTTACATATGTATTGTAACGTGAATTCCTACTAACTCGCGTTATAAAGACACATCTGCTTATTAATTTTTGTTCATATTTTAAGAACGTTGTTCGGTGAAAATCTCACCAAAAAGTTATACCGTGCCGCTAGCGTGAATGCCATTACACGTAGTGCGACGAACGGTACAAACTTTTGTTTCGGATTAGTCCACGTACACCTACAAATGGTGTGCACCGACAAGCACACACCAATACGGCAAACAATCTAGCAACGTCGGACCCTCCATTAAGTTCAGCGGCCAAACACACAGACATATTTATATCGGTATGTATACAACCTACACGCTGTCCACTCCGCCACACACTTACGCTGATGCCACGTCGTGAGCGTTCCCCCACCACATACCTCATACTATCGAAAGTTTTACAGTTTTCGTCGAAATGAACATGGATGCAGACGGTCAAAAAATTTAATTTTTTTTTTTGTGAATACGCCTTTTATAGTCTTTTAACTGTTAGCAAAGTTTCATTCATGTGCTGGACCTCCATCAATGTCAAAAAATTAAAATAGGCCATGCGCCTATGCTTTGCGTGTTAAAATCATTATCTTAAATGACATTTTTTGACAAATCCGGACGGTAAAACGATTTTTACCTGAGGAGAAATATTTTTCTAATAATTCGAAGAATATTTGGTGAGAGTTTCAATCCTCTGTTGGATCTTTCATTTTACCGAACAACGTCCTTAAACAGATGTGCCTTTATAATTTTTAATTTTTAATTCTATTGCCAGTATACAAGAGAATTTCAAAATTGGTGGTACTCTTTACCACAAGATAATTTGTCATATAAACATAAGGGAAATATAGAACAATTTTTCTACATCAAAAACATTATTTCTTTGTCCATGAAAGAATAAATAATAAAACAAATTTTTCCTTTAAATTGTTCATTTTTTTCTCAATTTTTCTAGAATGTCATTAATTTTCAGACCAAGAACTTTTTCATAATAAAAATCGAAGATAGACAATCGAAAGCAATCATGAAATAATGATCATCTCATTAAATCTTAGTCACTCATTTCTAAATAATTATTGGATAATAGTTTAGTAAAACCAATATTTTTCCAAGAAATGCATATGAGTTTTCCGTGTTTTTGTATCAATCGCCGTAATAGCTGATGTAACTAACACAAAAATATAATTCTACATTTCATCTTATTCTTAAATGAGAAATCGTGCTATTTATTATCGTAATATGAGTCGCAATTTCATATATATACTTACATCTCGTACATCTGTATTCTGAGAAGCAAGATTATGTTTATCTTCGAAACGTCATGTATAACACTAGGATATCGAGAATTTATTTAAATATATTTCAATGGCAGTGGGTTATGTTAAGTTCTTATAGAAAAAAGTGAGTGATTGATGGTTGAATACAGACGGGGAGGGGGCAGGGTGCAAAACAGTAGCACATCCCACATACATATGTTTTGAAATTTTTAAATATAATACGTAATACAAATATCATGGATAATACACCATAAATTTTATCGATGATAAGCGTACCATCTCAATCCATCCAAAAATTTCATACAAAATGATGTTAAATGAATCGGTATGTTCATCAGTGTGCACATCAGTGTAACATTTCATTTCCACGTTTTCCACGATATGATAGTTAAGTTTTAAATAACCATCTTGCCATCCGCATTACCGCTAATTAACCATCGAATTACAGGTATCAGTATAAGACGAAGCAGAATCCTTATAGAAAAACATTACAATATAATACTGATGTATGAGTTTTAACATATAGTTGTGCATAATGGATTACCTGTGCAGTAGAGCCATCAGTATGGCAATGGGGCTAGCGGTGGAGACACAGAATAAAATGTAATAAAATATGTAATAAACTATAATATTATGAACAAAATTATATGCTTTGTGCTTAGTGCAAAGTTATTACCGTTTTTATTCTAAAATTAGCTAATAAAGCAACTTCCGTTCGTCGCCATTATATTCTTTCGTTCGGCGAAAGTGTGTTACATTTTCAGACAGTAGAATAAGTAATAGCACTTAGCAACAGCATTAGAACCCTGTTAGTGAGACAAACTAATAGACAATCATCTCTACTGTCTTGATTTAAAAAAAAAGGAGAAAGTTTAAAATAAGAAAGTTTATGCCCAATTCTATTTGGCAACTCAATGGACAAACGGAACATTAATAAATTAATACGGATGAGCTTCAGAGAAACGTAATAAATCTTGAACTGTCCGAAGTTCTCGAAAGAGTTAATCATGTTGCTAATTAGTTGAAAGACAAAAAAGAGAAATGGAAAATATTTCATACTGTTTTTCGTTTATGAGCAGAATCAATCTAATTGAAATATAAAATGCCTTATGTCTTGACACTTATCTTTCACTTAATTTTCACTCATAAAAGTAGTTTTGTAAAGTCAACAGGGAAACTAATCATTATGAGGATCTAATTCGTTACTTAATCCTACAGTATAGCATATTGTGAAATATTTGTCGTTAACCCTTTCATTGTGGAAACGAGAATTCGAAACGCGGACAAAAAATTTGAAGGACTAATGTAAGATGGATCTTCATAGAAATTTTTATACAGGGTGTCCCATAACACCCATTGGAACTTTTAAGGCTGGAAAGTGGAGGATATTTCGAATCAAAAGTTCCTCTTTCATTCTTCTCCGATGGCTATTTACCAAATTATGAACAAATAAACTCGACCAATCACAGAGGACGCGGGCAACTCGCGCAGTTTCGATACAACGTGCGCGATGTCATGCTCATTCTACAATCACTTAATTTCTCCTGAAATTTGAATGGTATAACTTATGAATAGGTTTATTAGGGACAAATTTATACATAAATAAGATCATTAACAAAAATTGATTAACAAATAATTTAAATAACAAAAAATACGGACGTTAATGAAATTGTAATGCGGTTGGATGAACAATTAGGAAAGAAGTAAGAGGATGGAGAGAGGTTGACGACGAAATAACAATCTCTCTTTAGTTATTAAATAATGTTTTATTTATAGCTATCAAATTATTTTTTAGAAAGGCCGAATAACTTTGGCTTTACGATTGAGTTTTAAATTGCAGGAAGATGAGCTACATCTAATAGCACGACTTCATGGATCCCTAGCCATGGTAAATGAAGGAATGCTTCAGCAGGTGCGGACATTTTAAACCCGAGTCATAAAGTCGAAGTCGATCGGCCTTTCTAAGAATAACTTAATACTCATAAATGAAACATTGTCTAACAACTAATGGGAGATTGTTATTCCGATACCAACTCCTCTCCACCTTCTTATTATATGTTACTTTTTCCCTAATTGTTCATTCAACTACATTACAATTTCATTATTATCTTTATTTTTCATATTTATATTATTTGTTAATCAAGTTTAGTTCATGATCTTATTTATTTATAAATTTGTTCTTAATATACCGATTCATTAGTTTACCGATTGTAGTATTAGTGGGGCACCGTGTACGTTGTACCGGAACTGTGCGTGGTATCTGCGCGCTCTGTGATTGTTCCACATCAATTGTTCATAGTTTAGTAAATAGCCATAGGCGAAAACAATGAAAGAGGAATTTTTGAATCAAAATATCTTCCACTTTCCACCCTTAAAAGTTATAACGGGTGCTATGGGATACTTTGTATAAGGGTTTTTAAGATCGCTAATTAGGATTTTAATGTTCAAATTTCAAAATTCGAGATTGCGGATCTAATATGGTAAACAAAATTCTAATTTGTAGGACCTGATTTATTTTTATTTTTGAATTTTATTACCAAAATCGTAATCAGTAATCTTAAAAACCTCTACATACAAACTTTGACAATGAGACAAGGATGTTTAAAATAAATAATTTTTTCACCATATTTGAATAAAAATATTTAATTTTGTAATTTTCAAACGTCAAATCGTATTCAGTAACCCATGAAAATCCATATACCAACTATAATATTTAATTAGCCACAATAATATCTATTTACTAGTAGTCTAACATCATAATTTGATCATAATTCTGTTATGAAATTTGTTGTGTTTCGATTAAATATTTCGGCCAAATTAAAATTATAAGTTATTGAATTGGAATATTAAATAAAGACCTTAAATAAAGTTTTGAATAAGAAAAAATTCTAACAGAAACTATGACCTTCGTTTTCCAATTTTTTTTTTTCCATTGCGTTTTCAGATTTCGTACACAGGAAAGGGGTTAATTTTGTAGATGAATATCTACCTACTTTAGTATATTCCGACTTATATGAATTGTTTTCTCTGACTCATTGTCTGTAGTTCAAATTATCATAGGCGCAATAATGATATAAAAATGAAATACCGAATAGGTGACGTACAATACAGATTGTCTCACTAATAGTAGTTCCAACCGATACAGCTTTATTTTTCTACTCCAATTCCCACCAATAATGTGATTTGCATTCCTATTGGGAGAGCCAACTTTTATAATTTAAAAATGTAAATGCAAAATGCTTTAATGCAAATTAAGTATAATGCACGTCTATGAATATTAATAAGTATCAGCAATCATAAGCATTTTTAGAGAAGTATATGATAATTTCATTCTATGATATTATTTCATAATTCATTTACATAGAGAAATTTTTATTACCCTCAACCGTATTTTTCATTATCCAAGTTGCTTAAAGAAAAGGTTGTCTTCACTTTAAATTGCTGCGCGTTACACTACGATTAGATGTACACAAGAATACGGTGGCTCTCCCAATTGTCGACTACGTAATTTTCTACCGCAGTCTCTATGTGAAAGAAACACAAGATTGGACCCATAGCAAGACATTCAATTGCAGGTGCTTGTCGAATTAACGATTATGTGCTTGTGCATTACGGTGCCCTGACAATTGAGTGTTTGTAAGAGAACGTGCTAAAATTTTTTTCGTACTGTAGTTTTGAGAGTGCACTTACTTCTGATTGTCCTCCTTGCGCATTCCGTTACCACCTCTCTTATCAAAACCATCCGTCACGAGAGCGTCCATAACTAATGACTGCATTAATGTTTTGTCACCTAAAATGTCAATATATCCATTTAAAACTAATTCCAACAAGTACTTAAATTAATTTTTATAAATTTGCCTTAATAAACTAAATTCTAAATTTAAACAATTACAATTTTTGACAGAATTGAAAGTAGGGTATTTGGAGTACTAAGACAATTGGTAAGTCCCTGAGGTATTGTCATAAAAATATCATTAATGGAATTAATAAAATATAGATAAACATCATTATTCACATTTTTAACTGTTACGTCCGGATGAGAACCTTCAAACACACTTCATGTTTTTATCATAATTTTGTTCAGTGCGACGTATTGCAAACCTCTATCGAAATGGATCAGCCTTTGTTATACATTGATCACCTTCATCTGACATAACAAAATACTTATGTAACTTAACTATCACCTTACTAAGAATAATTCTAACCCGTCGCCTACCGTGAATAAACATATCGAAAGTTCACTATCACACCTATATGACAACCAAGGCTAGAATATCCTCCCGAAGAAATCATGGTATAACCAAAACAGTGAGCGCGTGCCCTCAATGTGGTCCAAATTTTATCGTACAAGGAAGGGGCTACAAAAAACAAACAGGAGATTAGGAAATGGAGGCCAAAAATCCGCCCAGTGACCGGGCTTAATAATAATTAGCCATAGGTGAACTGCAAATTAGAAGTCACCACGTAGCCAAGAATCATCTTGGTAAAGTCCAGTTGGACCTCTGATCAATTCCAGGTCAACAGTCAACACACAAGTTAGGAGTCGGAAGTCAAAAGGATTCAGTCAGATGATAAAGTAAATCGTTCTCTAAGAGTTCAACTTAAGAGAAAATTCTAAGTCCAATTTCCATATTCAACTTCTAATTCTTTAAATATTTCTAAGTCTTTTGCCAAGGATTCCGAATTCGAATCCAATCACTGAACAGCATATTACCAACCTATTTTATGAAACGTAAGTTACTTTATTTTACATTTAAATAGAAATATAGTGTTAAACCTGTTCTTACCCGAACTCAACCTGTCGAACAATTCTCTTTTACCTATCCTCCTTTGGGCCCTAAACTAGCGTCTATCCTCAATCGAGTGTACAGCATCGTAAGTAGAAATTCAGTTAATTTACTTTCGTATTGAATTCAATTTGTGGATTTAAATCCTAACCACTGTCAGTAACAATTCCTTCTGCATAACCAGTCTCATGACCATCAACGATACAGGGTGTAAGTAACTGGCCGATCCCGGGTAAATTTCCGAAAGGCTAGAACCTAAACAGGCCACCGTGACCATCCTCCTAACGTTGCCTATTGCTTATAAATACTTGGGAGTAGAGTGGATCGTATCTGACTTCCATTACTATCTTACCGATAGCGTGCGATCGTTCGTCGGGGATAGTAAGCGTTGTAAATATAATCGATAGGATGAAGTCTATCGATTCTCCATCTACCACTATACCGACCGGGTGCAATCCTCAATTGAATGTCACATAACTTTGAAGATTTGAATTTTTTGCTATAATAGTTTATACATAATAAAGACTAATGGTCCTTACACATGTTGTCATCGGAGGTATCATCTTCCAACGAATTTCATATTTGAAAATGATGTCTTAAATTATAACCAGAACTCGAAGCCGTGATAAAAAGAAATAAAAAAAGTGGTATATAAAAATTAAAAACCAAAATAAATAAACATGTCAAACGAAGTAATTGAGTGCAGGTATTATTTTTTGTTAACCTATTGCCATACAAAAGGAATAAACAGTGGAAATAAGATATTGCTCATAAATCAATGTAATGTTCCGCTCTCATACCCCTTTGGCCTCTATCCCCTTTTCAACTACCTCTTCTCGATGATGAATACATAAGAGTGCATAGCACATTGTGGATGTGCATAATTGTATCTGAGAGAACTCCTAAATTCTAAAATTCCTCAAAACTCCTGTCGACCTCTCACACCGACGCTGATAATGGAAAGGGAAAATAATATATTTAAATCCCTAACATTGCATAATTTTCTTGAAATTAGTCACAGCGATAATCATGTGGAAACAATATTAGAGATTATTACCTTTAATATTTCAAGAATCCAAAAACCAGTCGAGCGATTGGAATCAAAAAGAAACAAGTGCCAAGCGCTATTAATCGACACGCGTTAAACACAACAGAAAAACCAGTGAGGCGGTACTTGAAGAAACTGCTAATCCTATTAGTTAAATTAAAATATGAAATCAAATATCAAATAAAAAATTGATAGTAACACCTCGGGATAATAAAAATCTTTATCTCCACTAAATTTTTAGTTCTTTAACTTATTCCTCTCGAGGATATAAGCAGCTGCTTCCTTGACAGAAATTCTTTTTTGCAAATTCGACTTAAAAATTACATTTAGCACACAGAAAACCCATAATATGTCTTATTTAAGTCACAAGTACATTTTACAACTTCAATATAATACAAAATTTTATAATGAGAAAATCAAGAAACTAGAAAAATTCTCAGTTTTCTGGCCGTACATTTTTTTCAGAAACAAAAATATTGCAAATTGGACTCAAAAATTGTGTTCAGCATACAGCATATTCCTTATTATACCTTGTTTCAGTGATAAAATTATTTAGTAACTTTAACACAACAACATATCTTATAAACAGAAACTGCATTTTTCCGGTTGTGAATTCAAAGAGTCACCGTGAAGGAATTAAAGAGTAAAAATATTTTTATATAACTGTAAGTGGCGTTTTATAGCCATATCTACAATGAAACTGCGCATGCGCAAATCGGTCCGGTATTACTTGTCGCACGCACTTCTAGTACGCGCTCACGCACACCGCGCCTCTCGCAAGACGTCGCGACCCGTCATGACATTAGCCTACCTAACCGTATTTCAGTCAGGCCCTCTCCACACGTACCGCTTGTTGATCGTTATAATTACGGCAAGAAAAACTGTGCGAGACCAATCGGAATCCGCGAAGCAGCAAAAGAGGTCATCGACAATTTACTGGTAGACAAATCAGAACGTTTGTACAAACAATGTTACAAGGAGTTTCTTGGGTGGCAGAAACGACGAGGTATAACCTCAATCTTAGAGGGCACAATGTTAGTCTTTGACGAACTATCGAACCAGTTCAAGTCATCATCTTCGACAATATGGACAATGGCAAATACAAACAGAAGGCTTGTGTCGGGCTTGGCAAGGGTTTGTGTCGACGAAGTCGAAAATTTTGCAACCAAGTGAAGTGGAGAAATTTCTAGCTGAAGCTTTGAACCATCAGTATTTTGGCGATCAAGCTAAGAGTTGTAAGTCAAGTTTTGTAATGGGTACTATAATAACTAGCCAAAATACCGACCGGCAATCCCTTTGTAATTCTCCAAAGTTCGGAAGAGTAAGCTAATATCGCACCCCCCCCCCCTCATTGAAATTACAATCAAAGCACTTGTATGTCAAGGCGTTAAGAGGACTCGTCCCTTTTGTTCAACAACCGCTGAACAGGACACAGGTACTTTTCGTTCGCTTATAAGTTACTATTGACAGTTATTACTAACGATAATTTGTACATCTTATTAACAGGCGTTAGGGCTCTTTTATTATTTAATTTTTTCCCCGATACATCTTGAAGAGTTATACCATCTCATTCGCTTATAATAATTTTTTTTTTTTTTATTTATAAGCTTTTTTAAGTCTTACATATGTAAGTCTTATATAGCTGTACAAAAATAGATATAGCACATTATAATTACATTTCGTTATTGTTTACATTGTTTACTTGGAGCTAGACGTATAGACCGATTTTTTCTAAGAAAGTACAGACATATTTGCAAGCCTTGATGTGAGGCTTTTTGATAAGGCTTTCAATATTGAGCGGTAGGTACAATTTAATTTTCCTTAATTTTTCTATTAAGATTAATCTTTCAGTATCATAGAGACTGCATTGCCACAAGACATGATTCATATCTTCGTCACTTTGTTTGCATCGGCATTTGGCGCTATCTATTATATGCATTCTAGCAAGTGATGCCGAGAGGTTATAATGGTTCGCTCTGCATCTATTGACACTAACAATACTGCATCGCGATAGGGAAACATTAGCATACCAAGGCCTTTGATTATTGGAATAATACAGTAAAAAGTACTCTTTTCCTTTCGTTAAGCCTAATTCTTCAACAAACAGTTGTGTTTGTTTTTTCATGTTTTTTCTGAACTCTTCGTAGCGGTCCGTGAAAGGAATCAACACTGAATCTTCTTGAACCGCGCTCGTACTATCGTTAGCTAGTCTATCTGCCGCTTCATTGCCTGTTATGCCAACATGTGATGGTATCCAGTAGAATTTTATAGAGTAGCCATCATTGTTTAAGTGATAGTAGTTATATTTTCGTTTAATTTCCCAGATGTGCGGATTGGTTTTCGGTGTAAATTTAAGTGATTGGAGGCTTGAAAGAACGCTTAGGGAGTCGGAAAACATTATGTAGTTTCGCTTAGGGTTTTTAATGGCTAAATCTAGGGCAGTAGATAACGCAATGCACTCAGCTGTGTATACTGAACACTTCTTGTTTATAGCTTTACCAATACTTATTTTTAATTCCGGACAGATGCATGCTACTCCTGAAAACTCAGCGTTGTCCCTTTTACTTCCGTCAGTGAACACAGCCGTTACACTTTCGTTTGCTAGGAATTTGTCGAGTAAAGCATTCGGAGATTCGGTGGTTTGGAGTTTTTTCCCGAGTTTTGTGTTTATTGGTATGCTTGTTTTAATAGTTTCATATTCCTGCGGATATATATCATACAAGTTGTACTGTGTATCTGGCTTCAATATTTCGTCAATGCATTTACTTAACGTTTGTGTTTTTCTTTTTTTCTTTTCGTACTTTTCATTTTTTAGGACCGAGTTGTATCTCCGAACGCTTTCATGTGTTAGCGATTTATCGTTCGAAATGGCTTTTGTAACAAAACATTTGCATAAAAATTCAGCGCGATCTGCTATTAGTGGAAGCTTTGATTCCGCTAGCATAACATTTTTTGGTGTACTGATCCTATAGCCTAACGCCGCTCTTATAGCCGAGAACTGTATCTTCTCTATTTTTCCTCTAAGTGTTTTTTGGGTGGGAAAATAAATAAAGCTACCATAATTTACTATCGACCGAACATAACTTTTATAAAGCATGATTAGCGTTTGAGAATCTGAACCCCACCATATACCACACAGAAACTTAATAATATTGATTGCTTTCATGCACTTTTTTTGTACATAGTTAACATGTTGCGTGAAACTAAATTTATAATCTAACACAATTCCTAGAAATCGCACAGTTTCGCTAGATTTAATTGTATAATCTTCTATGGTTATTGATGTTTCTCCTGGTGATATTTTTCCACTGTTGAAATGGATTAGAACAGTTTTTTGAGGAGCTAAGCTTAATCCTACGTCTGCTAAGTTTTTATTTACAATGTTTACAGCTTTTTCGACTGCATTGCGACACTTTTTTGGTGTTGAGAAATTTGAGTATATTGCTATGTCATCAGCAAACTGCGATATTTTAACATTTTTGGGGAGGTTGTCTGTGATCTTTCTTACGTAGATGATATATAGCAGAGGGCTCAGAACCCCGCCTTGCGGTACTCCTTTGCCCACTGTTCGAAAGTTTTCCCCTGTAATTTCCGAGAATATGTTTCTTTCATGTGTGATAAATTTGACGAACCTCAATAAGCTTTCAGAGCAACCGATCTCCGCCAGGTTATCCAGTAAAATGTCACAGTTTACGTTATCAAACGCACCGCATACATCAAGGAATGCTGCCAATAGTGATTTGTTTTTTATTAGCGTCTCATTGACGCTTAGTGCTAAATTAGTTAGATTATCTATACAGGACTTTCCTTTCCGGAATCCTGTCTGACTTTTTGGTAAGAGCTCATTGGTCTCACACCACCATTGCAGTCTATTTTTAATTAGGGTTTCGAACAGTTTGCATAAACACGGCGTTAGAGCTATGGGTCTGACCGCTTTTCCATCGGGTTTATCTATGAAGTGTACATATGAATCTTTCCAGCTACTGGGATAATCGTTTGCAGAATACATTCCATTGTATATATCAAGAAGCAATAAGTGGTATTTAACTGGCGAATTTATAATAATCTCATAGTCTAAACCATCAATTCCCGGTGCTGACTTTATATTTTTAGATTCAAGGGCGCTATTGAATTCGCAAAAATCAAATGGCGCATCGAAAAACTCATTTGTGTTGCATTTCGGTATATACGAAGGGTTAGTAGACGCCCATGGGGGACTGATTTTTTCTAGAGCAGGTTCAACTTTATGGTATCTTGGCAGATTATCCGGGTTGTGATAAGGCGTGACTTTGACCCATTTATTTTTAATAATTTTGCATGTATCCCATACATATTTTTGACTTGTTCTAAAAGTAATTGTTCCGGCAAAATTTCTATAATAGTCTTTTTTAACCGTTTTAAATGTTTTTGTGGCTATAGCGTGCATTCTCTTATATTCGATTAAATCGGTTAGTTCCAAGGTAGTTTCCCATTTTTTGTAAGCATCTTTCCTTTGTCTTTTCACTTTATCACACTCACTACTCCACCATGCTACTGGATTGCGTATTTTTTTCGGGTTAACGAATTTCGACTTTGGGTTGCTGGAAATAATTGACTCTGTTAAGGTCGTTGTGAAAATATCGTATTTTTCATGAGGAGAAAGGTTATCGTAATCCTTTTGTAGAAACTGAGTTTATTTTTCGTTTAATTCTGTTTTATAATGATTCCAATCAGTCCTGACTTTTTTAATTTTAAAGGATTTATTACTATATCTATTTTTCTGGGTTTGTACTTCAAAAGAGATAGGAAAGTGGTCGGAGCCATAGGTCTCGTCGTGCACTTTTACTGTTATTTTATCAGCGATTTTCATGGTGGAGATGATCAGATCTAGATTTGATTTAATATTCTTATTAATGTTTACGTATGTTTGAGTGTCTGAATTGTGTATGAATAGATCGTGTTCCTCGATACTTTGAAAAAGTCTTTCGCCGTTCGAATCAGTTTTTGTGCAGTTCCACAACTGATTATGCGCATTGAAATCCCCCACTAATATACAATTTTTATTTTTATCTAAATTATTAACAATCATATCCCATTCGTCTTTCATTAGCGCGTTGCCCGGAGATCTATAGCAAACATACAATTCCAGCGACGGTTTTGTGTTTATTATTCGAATACCACACATTTCAATAGACGCGCTCGGAGTTGCTATGTCCTTAATTTCTTCGTATTCAATACCTTTTCTGATTAGAAGTAGCAGACCTCCTCCTTTTTTGTGTTGACGATCCTTCCGAAAGGTTAGAAATCCAGGAAAGCTGATTTTTCTTTCTTCGGCTGTTAGCCATGATTCGACACAAGCAAATATATCTATTTTATTTACCAGTATAGGTAGTTCGTGGTGGCGTTTATTTAGACTTCTGGCATTCCAATATACAAATCTTAATGAATTATTATGTGCGCTTGAGCTATCCTCTTTTATAGTGATTCGCCTTGTGTACTTTGAGCATCGCTTGTAGATCCTGAATCATCGCTATTGTAATGTTTGTCGTGTTCCAAGCGTTTAATAATTCTGTTAATTCGAGCTTTCAAGGTGGGATCTATGATCGTGTCGTGTATTTTTTGAAGCATAACTGATAGCGATGCAGTCTCTGTGGTGTAGGAAGATGCCAGTTCTGGAATTTTTCTGTTACCGTACGATTCACATAGAAACTCTGATATACTTTCTAAATTTAGTGGGTATGCGTTTGCATTTAGTTGGATGTGTTCGCTTACTGGCTGCAATTTCATGAGGACCTCAGAGACCTCAGGTTTTTTAGGGTCTTTGGTTGCATTCCCTGTCTTCTTTTGTTTCTTTATCACTTTTATTATTTTTTTGCTGTTTTCCGTCAAAGTGGAGGTGCTGCTCGGAGGTGGTCTCTTGTTAGAGATAGGAGGAGGCATTGTGAACAAATCTTGTGGAAGTATTCCAGCTTGATTGTTGCCCTGATGACTAGAATTCAATAGGGTATCATTAATTTGTGCTGGCGTAGCAGATAAGACTATTTCTTCGTGCGATGTGTTGTTATTTACTGTTGTGGAATTTATTGGACGTTGGCTTTGATTTGCATTGTTGTCACCGTTCGGATCAGGTTTGTTTTGGCAATGTTTAGCTATATGCCCCTCCATTTTGCATACGAAGCATTTAAGGGTTGCCGTACTTGGATAGACATAGTATGTAACATCTTCGTAGTTAATTTTCAGGAGATCTGGTAATTTTGAAACATCGTTAGGGTCAATATATGTTTGACGCCTAGAGCTTAGAACGTGGTTGAGCCCGTCCTTCGCAATGGATGCTTTGAGTGTAGTTATCGGAGCGCCACGCTTGATGTTCAGATTTTCTAAAATATTCTCAAGCACATAATGCGGGATTGGCGGTGCCACATTTGAGAAAATCACTCTCTGCTGTTTGGTTATTAAGGGTCTAATGTTCACTTTGATCTCACCTATTTGTATGAATGACTTGTTGTCAATCAGCTCACTGACCAGCTCTTTAGACGCTAAGTACAGACATATTCTGTTGTTTGAAATTCTTGTGGAATATAAAATGTTCTTGTTGCCTACTATTTCACCCACAGCACTCGTATAATCGGTCAGATTCAATTTTTCTACACAGTCTATAAGTAAACCTTGGTCACGTTTAGGAAACTGCTGATTTTGGGTGGCCGCTGCATAACTAATTTCACTAGTGCTCTGAACGGTGTATGTAAAAACTTTTGGGGAACTTTGGGACAATGGAATTTCATCATGAAAGGCCATTGCTGAATCACTACTGTGATTTTGCATTCTTGCGAATGCAGAAGCTGTATGGGCTGTTATAGCCCTGAATTATATTTGGCGCGCAATATACTACGATCGACTTATCGCTGAGCGTTTATCAACACACGTGTTCACTGTGTGAAGGTTCGCACAGGACTCTTATAATAATTTGATGGATTACTTGCTGACGCTTATTCGACAACTCCTCAACTCGGACTAATGGTAATACGCCATTCAACCACGTGGAGATTCACATTGTATATCCGATTCCGAAAAATACGATTATACATTCATCATTTACTGTATATGGTATGGGTCATGTGTCTGGTAAATAGGCTATGTGTGAGTATTTTTATATGTAATTTAAGAATTATTGTTATTAGTATTGATAGACAAATCGGTTATAATATAATTGATAAGTTATTTTGCATTTCTCTGTTTCCTTGTATACTACTGTATTTAATTTTCTTTAAAATAAATTGAAAGCAGAATTTATAATTACAGGTTTTTTTTAATACAAAAATACATATAACCTATAAATCTTGGTTTATATACTGTTGCATATAGCTAAATTGACAATATTGGTTTCAGGTGGCACTCATCCTTGGTATCACTGGCGCCTGTCACACGGAAGAGTTGAAAAACATCACGCTCAGTGACATTGAACACCACGACAATATCATAGTTGTGAAGATTCCTCTGACGAAAAATGAAATCCCTCGCAAGTTCATCATCGATGGAGAATTCTGTGCAATTATAAAAACATATGAAGCGCTGCGATCCAAGAATGTTAGTATGTACTGTGACGTTATTATGCGCGTCACAAAGTCTCGACTCTGAAACTAGCGTGTTTTAAATACGGGACGCATTACCGTCCCTCGGAAGAGTCTCGAAACGTACCGGCCAAGAACTCCAGGGTCCACGATTGTATTATAGTAGCCTA
>JASANN010000306.1:26234-37085 GCA_031762395.1 Calameuta pygmaea | reverse complement strand
TTGGTGGAGTTGGGCCTGTTCCACCCCAACTCCCAGTTCATACCGGCTCGTCAATTCCCGGTGAAACAAGAATTGGCCGGCGCCCACCTGGCATGCGGATGCATGAACGAAGCGTGGACGGACGGAGGTAACGTAGGTTGGTTCTCGCAGATCGTCGTTCTCGGATTTGCTATCAGTATCGGGTTAAGAAAAAATACGTTACAAAACATTTCAGGGAATATCGGAATTCACTCAAATTTTATTCAGCTTGTCTCTGGCCGTTCCTTTTCTTTTGGCCACTTTTAAATTTTCGTTATCAAATTTAAAGGCCTCGCTAGCCACGACGGCCAACGTAACCACACGGTTGCTCAGGATGCAGGTTGTGGTAGAAGGGCTGCGATCCTTTAGTCAATAAAATAACGTACGAAACAGAAGATCGAATTCTCGAACTCTTACGAGCAAGAACAATCATTCTATATTGGCTTGAAAGCCACGAGATCGCACCTGAATGCACCGAGAACGCTCAGCTGATCGAAAGATCGAAGCGAGCTAGACAAGAGCAAATTTATATGCGAGAACTTTAACACCATCACTATACCACGAGGAGCATTATCTTTAAGGCATCCCTTATGCACAGAAACGACAGGATAAAAATACGGGCCAAACGATGGCCGAACACGAGCGACAACGACAGGTACGGAAAGATCACTCCATCGCGGATAATAGGCCGACGCCAACAACACACAGGAGCGCGAGAAAAACCCGAGTTGCCTCTGGGGCTGTCTCTGGTAGAGTGAATTGTCTACGATAACATTTATATTGAATATTATGATTATTTCGAGAACCTTGACCGATAGCTACTGCCCCCTTAAACTATTTCACGACATCATCTACGTGAGAGCCGAGAACTGTAACGCGGTAGCTTATGAGAATCTTTGCGGCCGTTTCTCCTAGTCAATGCGCAAAAACAAGCTACCTATCTCAACTATAATGCAGCGCAACGTGTTCCATCCTTGCCTGACACTAAAACTAAATCTACGCCTATTCTCCAAGGCATTGCACATTTCCCTCATGGAGTGCCGGGATTGCACTGAACTTTAACGTATTCGAAACGAACGCTCGTTGAGTCTCTGAGCTTCTCACTACCGTGAAGAACACACCACTAAATGGCTTCGAAAACGTCAAATAATTAGAAGGTATGAGCGATTCAAGATCATCTGAATCTTCGTTGGATCCATCGATAATCAAAAGCTTTTCCTTTAATTGGAATACAGGAATTTACTTTAACAACGATAAAATTTTAACGAGATTAAACGCAATAAATAAAATAAAGCGCGGAAACTTCACGAATTTTATCTTAACGGGAATTGGGCGGTAACGTGAAAAGTTAACAAGAGGCGATCAATCGAGAACCATAGAAACTAAAGTACGTATCGGTACGCAGAAGGTAATTGCTTATTATTTTGTGACACTCATTCGAAAAATCACGTCACAATATATAAGATAAATATAGTTCCTGACTAGTTTAAAATATGATGTAAAGTATAATATTAAGAGTTTGTTAAAAGTACAGAATGTGCTATAGTTTATTGATTTTATTTTTGTTTCATTTTTTTCCGTTCGACTAAAAATTGCTATTCCGTTTGGGTAACTACCCTTAAAATAATATTAGAAACAATCATTGTACGATTCCGTAAATTGTAATAGTAATTAACAACGAAAGATGTTAATGCATTAATAAATGACATTACAATTGATTCGAGAAAACATTTATAATGGCTTTATAATTTTTTTTTTTCCTTGACATATTTTATTTTCAAAGTCATTCCGATGCTATTTTTCATTCGCACATTCCTCTCCGGAACAAAAATTCTGAACCGTTGCAATCTCATATTGAAGCATTTAAATGAATTGTTCCCTTCAATTATCTATCCGTATAATTTTTTTATATCAATGTAATACAAATTATCATACATAGGACAAAATATAATAATATATGCCTTGTAATGAAGATGTTACTACAGACTTCTCTCTTATGCTTATTTTAGTGTTTTAGGACCATTGTTATCAGCGCAAGGCCCCTTCCCTTCACCCTTCCCTCCTCGTTCCCCTAGGGCACTGGCTCGAAGCCATCGGGACCATCTACGAGGACTAACAGCCCCACCAGAGAAGGATCGAGAGAGCGACTACGTTGCCTAGCCAGCAGAATGTAGGGAAGGCACGGGCAGGAGAAGAGCTAATGGAGATCCCTACGTGGATTTTGAGACCAAACAGCCAACCCGACCGCATTAATACAGCCCCCGGTGCAGTCCCATCACGCGGGTAGTCACAGGACCCGTGGGACAGCGGTGGAGCCCCCTCCTTCCAACTCCACGGACGTGCCCTGGTGGAGATTATGGCAGGCTATAACATCCTAGCGTGCCAGCGAAGATAACACCGTACTACACAATAGCGAGATCCTGAGAGGCCCGCCAAGACTGTAGCCAGCAAAGACCCGGGGCTATATCCTTCCCGAACTGCGGACTAATAACGACGTAGCCCTTTCAGCCCAGCGGTCCAGCCAACCCTCGATGCCCTGGAAGCCCATAAAGACCGAAAATCGTGAAGTGAAGCGCGACTGATACGGACACACGAAAGTTTAGGGTAGTTACCAAAATTGGAACGTATACTCTCTGAGAGGAAGAAAATCGTGAAGACCTCTTCACTTTGAGCCAGGCGATCAGAGTGTAAGTTTGCGATTTCTGCGGTGTGAAAGTGCAAATATTTAACGTGCGATATTCTGGATTATTGTGTTGCGAGCTGTTTTTAGTGAGTACTTTGAGTGCTTAATTGCCTCCTTCTCTCCCCCGTGCTAGCCGTGCCATCGTGTCAAGGCAAGTAAACATTCGAGGACCTCCTGAGGTCACTCGACGGTGCTATACCGTCACCATAGCTGGCGCCCAATTATGGTTTTTTTGAGAAGATATTTAGCGCCAGTAAGCCCTCCTTTTCCTCCTGTCCCTTTGCCCACTAGGCTTTACACCTCGATTCCCCTTCCCTATGTCGAAATTAAAGCTCTTTGCGACACCGCGTGCTCCTTCGTGAGCCCCGTTTTGTTATTGTTTTCAATTAGTTCTGTATTGAGTATTTCTGGAGTTCCTTCTGTGTTTTGAGTATTGTATTTCGAGCTATATTTTCTATCTTCTGACCTAGTATATTTCTATTATCTTTTCGTTTCTTTTCTTTTTTGTTTTATTTGTATCGGCACTTTGCGTTATTAATTATATTCTTTCTTGTACATTCTACCCCGTGTTCCCTTTCTTTTCCGTTTACTCTCTCCGTTTGCGATAGATGTTCCTGCGACTGGCCAAGAAATAGGATACAGCCTATTCGTATTGTAATGTGGCGTTTAGACGGACCGTTACAAAAACTCGCACCGCTGACGGCACGGCAATGCCTCTGAACTCCATCTCCAAGGAATTCGTAGCTTCGGAATCCGGGAGAAGGAAACAAGGAAAAATAGTAAGCCGGTGGCGAAGGCACAGGATGCTTTTGGGCTGATAACCCGCAAGCAAGAGGTGCCAACTGCTGGGAACCACTGTCGGTACCTACCCCAGGAAATTTAACCGGCCACGGTCTATGTCTCTATAGGAAAGGTGTCGAAATGGGGCATTGTTTTGGTTTTAACTTACCATGGGCAGTGATGAGGCGGGATTCCCGAGCATCGCGAGTTCTCTAGGGAGAACTCGTGTGATCAGCAGACCAAGAGTGTTAAAATCTTCCTCCATGCTTGGGTGACAGCGAAAATTAAATAATCGTAGATAGCGATTATTGAGATTTCTTGGAGAAAACCGTCGCTCCTTATTTCCATGGATTTACGACCGAGTGTGTGGAACAACGAGTGTTCAATGGATATTCTCGTGGAGCCACGATGTAGTAATATGGGAGGAGGAAAAAGGGGACACAGCCGCCACACTTTGGGTTTTCAAGGGATTTAAGGGGCACCCAGGTTTTGGTAAGTACCCCGAAGACAGTCTTACTAAGAGAATATGTCGCATGAAAGGATTTGTATTGGAAATTTCTGTGTTTATTTAGTTGCAGTAGACGACACGCTACACTACCCGTTGTGCAATTATTTTGTCGACTCATAAATTCTCTTTTATCACCCCCACTTTCCTCACTATCGTTTTGCGCTAGCTGCGGTTGAGAAGCCGGGAAATTAGGAATTTGGCCGTCGTGAGGAATGTTGAAGCGGGAAAGCCGCACTTAACGCCCAAAAATTGAATTCTTTCATTTTTTATGAAATTCAGTACGTTGCGAGCAACCACGGATTATTTGTAGACTACGCCAGTTTAGGGCATACGTCACAGTATACATGTCGCAAAGTCGTCCTAAAGACGACTTTTTAAAAATGCCTTAAATAGTGACAACTCGAAGATATCTGTCGAAAGATGTGATAATTGAGAAATTCATAAATTGTTTTGAGGGGGGAGGGAGAGGGAGAAGGAGAGAGGGAGAGAGAGAGAAAGAGAGACCGTATACTCGAAGGTATTCTTGTCTTCCTGTCTTGTCTTCCTCGCCTTAGGACGGAGCAGAAAATACCAACCAGTGAATCGCGACATAGTTCTATCACTACAGAACTCACAATCAGTATTCTTGTCGATTACTTCAAATCAACATTCTGATCTCCCTCTACTTATTGGTGAGTTGAGCTATCATCCATAATCAAAGTTTTATAAACCCATACATATATCCGAAATCTTTCCCTCTATACTATCAGGGAAGTCCGTTATATTATCAATATTACTTTCATATTAATACGTAACTATAGTCATATAGTTACGCCTAATCATACATTCATTATAACATAAATACATCTACACGGATCATACTCAACCATTCTAACGCTAACAACAGAAGTACAAATATTGGACATACATCTTGCCACTGAGCGAGTATCGATATCAGGCGATAAGAACACCCAGGCCGTTGGACGCGCCTTAGAAGAAATGATCACCAGTTTACAATTGTTTGTAAACTAATCACTACCAAATCTTTAATATAGATATCGTTTCACAATATTCTTCCGTTTACTCGAATCATTTCTAAAATACCAATTCCCTCTATTTTCATTGTGTACCTAAGATTCTAATCGCGATCATAGCTCAACACGCAAGAAATAAGCAACAGAACAACAGTTGGGTGTACTCCAGCATTGGAAAGCGGCAAGAATCCCAAAAGTAATGGATTCATCCTCCACGATCAGTCCTTCGGTCTAAAACGTGTCGGACGTAATAACAACACATAAAAGGTACTCACAGTAATATGAATCCTTGTCTGGCTTGCTCGCTTGTTTATGTTGCGAGCTGCGACTCTTTGGTCTAAGAGACATCCATTTCCAACCTGGCCGACCAGTTCGAGTCAAAAAATGAAGAACACGCTCTTCTGGGGTGAAGAACCATTTTTCGGATCCTGCATTATATTCACAGTATACCCAATCTGGGTGTATTTTCCACTTGTTGCCTTTGAAGTATTCAGTTACTGTAAACAAAGAATAACTCATATTATAAGTATAATTATAATATAAATAGTATAGTAATTATAATATAAATATTGTATGGCTCAAATTTATTTCTACACGAAATTATGTCGTCCGAGCTCCTCACGACATTCCACTAGCGATATTTCACCTGAAAATTACTCTTAAGGTTTGCGTTTGTGAACGTCTATTATCGTCCTTTGACGCTGCCTGCCTTATCTTTTTTCTTTCTATTACACTATACTGCAATATTCCCAAATCACCTACTGGGAGAAGGGATCGCACAGCAATACCTACACCTCCAAGCGGCCTAATACAGCAACGAGCCACAAAAGGGATCGGCACAAGCGGAGGCGCGTCAACGAGCCAATAAGACCCAAATTTTATTTGTTAGAAAATCCTGAAGAAGAAACGAAAAGGCGATAAAAACTACTACAGTACAGCATCTAGTGGTCCAATACATCGCACCGCTTCGATAACACCCTTACAATCAGCAAACGAACTTATAATTTGCAGGAAATCCTCCTACCCTTTAAAGGTAACGTAGCGGTTTTAATCCCGCTGCTGCACCGATTTCTATTTTTGCTAGCAGAGTACGTCTAAGAGTGGTATTAATAATACGCCTAAGTTACCACCCGCAACTATTACCTCACATTATCTATCAGGAGAGAGCATTAATTCCCTCTCTGCGGTGAAACTCTGAAGTTTTCTGTGACGGCTTGAATGGGTTTCAATCCCCATTCCTGACCTGATAACCGGTCAGAGCAGAGATTCCAGAGCAGACTAACCAGGTATTAATTCCGGATTTTCTGCTGCAAGGGATTTTCCCTTAGAATAGCCATGGACGAATATTTAATAATTAATAAAACTTTAGGTGAAGCCTTATCGAGTAATACTTGGCGGGTCCGTGCATTTCTTGATATAAATTTGCGTTCATTATGCCAGTCATCAAACTCAAAACCAGTGTCAACTTTCTATACAGAGCATATTAACATTAATCCGTTAAAGATAATCACGTTAAAAGCTTAATAGCAAAACCTATAGTATTAGAATACTATTAGTACGTTCAAAGTAAGTACTTTGGAATTCTTGGCACGGACCCGCGAAGTAGTAATCGATAAGGAATCACCTAAAGCTTTATTAATTATTAAATGACTATTAAATCATAATCAACTGCGGGAAGTAGTAGTAATATGTAAAAGAGTAGCGAAAAAGCTGTAGGAAATTTTTAAAATACAATTAAAATGATGGGCCAGTGCTAGATCATATAATAGGCAAACATATAGTGACTTATGTACTTAGCCTCAATAATATGTAAGTGTTTTTTGGGGGATATTACACATTTTTGTTGCTCAACGGGATATAGAAGCTCTAAACACTGAAATCTATATTTTTACTGATATAAAATGTAATTGCATTGTGATATCGCTAATCAGAAAAATATATTACATTGCCGAAAATGTTTAATGGCATATAAATTTACTTTGTAAGTCCATTTCTTTGGGAATGCATAAAGATATATATAAATTTTTTTTAAATATGTATCGTTAATGGTGTCCAGCTAGTTGAAGCTATGTGGTAAACGTAAGAAAGGAGAGTGTGCCGGATTATTTACGTAATTCAGGGCCGTGCAGAGAGGATACTATGGTGTGAGCGAAACGCCAAAGCGTCGCTCGTTGCACACTTTTTTGGACACCCTGAACTTTCACGTCCCATACCTAGATGCAGGAAACTACGGAGCGAAAAACCTGAACACCTTGGACTTCCATGTCCAATACCTAGATATAAGAAACTACGGAGAGGACCACCTAACATCCTATGTCTCTAAAAACTGTCACCTAAAATACAAAGAATAATGTCGAAGCACATACATACCTACACCCATACACACGCGCTCTGCATGAATGCTATTCAAGCTTAACAATTCTATACTATTGTGAAAGCAGCCATATACTAACTGGAAATTCGGAGTAAACAGTAGCTTGATGTACCAAAGTGTATTTGATTGCGTTGTGTATTCGTAAATTACCAACATCATTCAGAGGACAAATAGGTAAAGAAAGCAAAGTAGTCAGCGCCATCTGTCGTGTAAAAAAGTAGATGGAGGTGCGAAGACGACGACGGATCTAAAGTATTAGATGTGTGCATGAATTTTGAGGGATTTCTAGTAGATGGCGTAACATGTACTCTATCGCATAAGGCTATTTTGAAACTATATTTATATGAAAGCTACGTTTTACGACATTACTTTTTAGCATGCATCATTTGGTCAAAGTCTAAAGAAGGAATATTTTTTGAGCTTTGAAATTGGGTCGATGTCTGGATAGCTGAAAAAGACGAGGAATACTTTCGACGCGGAATCCACAAACTATCAGAAAAATGGCGCGAAGTTATAGCTAGCGATGGCGAATACATTGGTTAATGTACTCATTTATTTTATCATTGAAATACATGTTTTTTTGAACAGAAAAATTCCTCAAAATTCATGCACACACCTAATAAAATCATCTCGCTCGCCATATGAATACGCCCTTTTTTGGGAAACATTGAGAACCATCTACGCGGACGAAGTACTAGGGAAGGATCGAGAGAGAGTGGCTACATTGCCTGAGCAGCGGAACACGGGGAAGGCATGGGCAGGAGGACCAACTGACCCAGACCAACACGTGGGGATTGAAGACCAGCCAAGCACCCTGACTACGTTTATGCAGTCTGACTACGTTCATCCAGCCTGTGATGCAGGACCCGTTACACGGGTAGTCACGAGGCCCATTTGACAGGGGTGGTGCCCCCTACCTCCAACTCCGCGGATGCACTCTGGTGGAGATTTGATAGGCCACGGTGGCCACCATATTGCCCAGCGCGTAGTCGATACACCAGCGTGCCGGCAATCGCCCAGCACAGTACCACCGAGTAGCGACGCCCCGAGAGGCCCGTCAAGACCATATCGAGAGAAGGCACCAAACCCCTGCCATGCCTGAACTGCGGACCAATGTCAAAGCGCGTAACCCTCTCAATCCAGCGGCCCAGCCAATCCCCAAGGCCCTGGAAGCCCATCAAGGCAAAAGACAAACGGAAGTTCCGAAGATTTCACCACATTGAGCCAGGTTACAGTAAAGAGCGATTGCGAATTTTGTGATCTAAAGTGAGTGATTTTTGAGTAAATGTTTGGATTATATCTAATGCAGATTTTGAGTGAGTAGGCTTTCAAGTAATTGAATTATCCCTTTTAACTATTTCCCTACTCCCGTTTCTTTTGCGCCCTTATAGTTAGTAGATCCCTTCTAGATTTAGCGAGCCATCCCTAAATGGACCGGCATTTTACGTTAGTGCTTTTTCAAATTAGACCGATCTTCTGCCCGAAAGCTTGAGATCGAGTAGTATATTGTCAGCCTGCATCCTTGTACCCTTCTTCCTCCCCCCCCCCCGTCCGCCCGCCTTTGAGATCATTGTAAATCTGAGGTAATTTTTAAGAAGCCATTACATTCGAGAACCTTCCTTACTTAGATACCCTCCTCCTCTCCCTGCTGCCAGCCATGCCGTCGTATTCATTAGAGTAAATATTCGAGGACCTCCTGAGCACACTTGACGGTAATACACGATCACAGTAACTGGCGTCTATTTGTTGTTTTCGCGAAGATATTTAGTGCCGGTAAGTCCTCTGTTTCCTCCTGCCCCCTCGTCCACAAGACAGTCCTTCTAGGCACTTGAGGTCTTGGTTATTAAAAGTAGTTTTATAGAAATAGATAATTTATTATGGGTAAAAGGTCGCGGGAAAGTGAGAGTAAAGAGGAGCGAATAAAGCGATTATACAAAAACTTGAAGAAAATTAATAAGGAATTTGAAACAGTTGGAAGAAGTGAAATACCAACCAGTTCTAGCGTTATAGTTGATAACAGTAGCAGCACTTCCCTACCTTTCATACATTCCTTTACAGTAAAGACTTGAACACAAGAATAAAGGAAACACAAGCCATAGAAAAGTTAAGTACGAAGTTAAAGGATCAGCTTCTAAGCAAAGAGCAAACGAATCAGGCATTTAGAGAAAATTTAAACTGGAGAGACCAGCAGGAAAGACGGTTCTTCACCAATCAGGCGAACTTTACAAAATCATTCGGAAGGGGCCGACAAATGCTGTTTTAAAAAAAAAGACAGTATCCATCGAATGTGAGAAGACAGAATCTGCAAAGATTCCGGCCGAGACTTCAGAACAGAGGGAAGTAGGTGTAAGTATATTTGCAGGTACATTAAAATTTTTCATAAATGATTGAAAGAAATGATAAATTTGTGTTGAGTATATTAAGAAGTTATAAATTGTCCTTTTACATTGACGTGGATTTTTCCAGAAGTAGTTCAGTGAGTTATACAGTGTCTAAGGGAATTGATGCTAATGAAGAAGCCATAGAAGTATTATTAAACAAAGAGGCAATTGAGTCCTGTTTACCAGAATGGAACCAATTTTTATCACCTTTTTTTTTCTAGTTCCGAAACCTGATCTACGTACTGTAGTAAATTTAACTTTTCCTAATTATTACATGAACAAATTACATTTACAGGATAATGTACTTTTTAATACCCATTCACGAGGAAAGTCGAAAATACTTAAGATTTTGTTTTAATGGAAAACTCTTTCAAGTCAGGGTTTCATATTTTGGTCTATGCGCAAGTCCATATATTTTCACCAAGGTGACGAAATAGATTATTCAATGTCTAAGAGCTAGAGGATTATCATTCGTAATTTATTTAGACGATATAATGTGTATTGAGGAGAGTTTTGATATCATCGGGGTTTCTTTTGAATTACACGTAAAGTAAATTAGTGCCTTCAACTAGGTGTAAATACCACGGATTTATAATTGATTCGGCTAAATATTTAATTCATTTAACAATTACAAAAAGAATTAAATTAAACGAATTAATATATATATTGGGATGATATTTTCCTGGGATCAGCTCGAAAGCAGCTATCGCAACAGGGAGGGAACGCAAAAAGACAGGGAACACGAGGCATAATGCAAAAGGAGTTATAATTAATAGAAAATAGGTGCCGATACAAAGAGATGGAAAACAGAAAAGAAAATAAACCAAAGATAATAGAACTAGAAATGTGACACTTACAAGGAACATCACTTTACTGTCCCCCTCCGATTTTGATGAAACTCAACTATATTGTAGTGCTTGAAAAACTAAGAGACACGTATTTTTTTTATCGGCGGAAAAACGGTTTTAGGGGATGAAATCAACCCCCAAAGTTCGGCATGTGGACGGGTGGTAATGTAGTTTCACCTAGAAGGAGTCGACCGATTTCAATGAAACAAAAACTAAAATGTTTCTCATCGCGAGTAATGAAAAGTA
>JASANN010000306.1:0-25718 GCA_031762395.1 Calameuta pygmaea | reverse complement strand
TGATCGCTTGTTCGTTCGGGTAGATTTATAAAAGGCCCTTATCGCTGCTATAGTATCGCTCACGCTTCGCAGTCGAATAGGGGCCATTCCTGACACGGTACCAAAATATATGGAGTATGGCGAGGTGAGAGGGGAAGCGATTACAATGATCTCTATTAGGAATCCGTGAAGATACAAATATATCGGTTGTCGGTACTTCTAAGTGAGTATCACAGGACATCAAGAGTTTACAAGACATTTTTCGTACCTAGTTCTATTCTATCTGTTTAAGACTGGAGAAAATTGGCAGTAAAAGTCATTTGTGTCCAATTGGCCAGTGGTTCCCCACCATTTCAATCTACGTTGACCCAGATAAGTCACTCTGAAAGTTAGCACTATAAACTAAAAATCTATGTTTCGAAAGCCTCAAAGATAGTTTCCTAACCTAATCTAACCTAACCTAACCTAACTTAACCTAACCTTATGGCTGTCAGCACGTGAACGAAGGACAACAACAAGGTGGCATCCAGATATCATCAACGCCATAACACACCTATGGACAAAGGGGTGACAATGTATGGCCATTGACCTCACAGAAGGGATGGAAAGGACTTGTTGAGACACCACCCACATCAAACGTACGTCAGTCAAGTTCAAGAGATGGAAATGGGCGGCGCCTTCGCATCACCAACCCTTACCGACTATAACGATAAGGGACTATGCAGAAGACCATTGAACGAGTAAAAGGGATGCAGAGGTGAAGGACAGACTGCGCTCTCGACCCCTATCGTCGAGGTCAAGAAATGGAATGGGGTGGGAACCCCATCACATCAACCACACAGAAGGGGAAGTTAACACCAGGCAAATGGTGGGGTCCAACAACGGCGGACCATTCACCAACCAGAAGCCGAGGAGACACGAGGATGACCTCTGAGGACATGAAGTTCAAGCACAAAGGAAGTTTATCGACTGACTTTGGAAGGTCGTGCTTGGACTTCAAGGGCACATTCACCGAGGGAAGCAGCCACAAGGTCAAGCCAAGGTTAATCGAACCCAAATCCGATTAACGAGCACAAGAAAGCGAAAACTTTTTGTTAATAACTTTTTATGAAAATATTAATTTTTACAGTAGTTCAATAGTCCGATGGAAACCCGAGTGGGGAGTGGGGAGGACAATATTATATAAGAAGCGGGAGTCCACTAGGGAGGCAGTAACAATCCAACCGTGAAAAGTTTATAATAGTAGAAGTAAGAATAAAGTGAATCAGTGAAGTATTACGAATAACCTTTTCACCTTCATTCGACCTTGTGTATTAAGTGCGATAATCAATCGAGAGAACGTTACAATGAAGGACACGGGATTAATGCATCGGGAAAAACCAGCATCGAAGAAGCACCAAGGAGCTTCGCAGTACCAACATCCGGCATTGATTTACTTCGAGGGCCCCTTACAGTGATAAGGGCCTGGGCACCAAAAGTATTGGCCTGCCGATAAGGTCATTAAAAGCATCGGCTGGAGATCGCAAAGGTAAGAAGTGAAACCTGGCTAGAGATCATCACTCGCCTCGAGCGTTGATTATGGCAAATGTTGATTAATCGTATTATTTTAGTATTTTAGGACTATTGTAATTAGATTAAGGCCCCTCCCCTTCACCCTGTCCACCGTGCTCTTCTAGGCTAGAAGGCTGCAAGGACCAACCACTGTCACGTTCCGTGTACCGTTTCTCATAGTTCTACGGTTTTCTTACAGCTGTTAATCCTCACCCTTCATAAAACTCCGCACCCCGTTATTCTCTACATACCGCTTCCTTACCGTTAATCCCCAACCCTACTTAAACACTCCGTTCATATTTTTCTAATATTTCCTACATCATAATTTCCAATACTAAAACACTTAAAAACCCATACCTTTGCCGATTTCTATTTTCGAATCCCGTTACTCCCAAACTAAAGTTTTCCCGCTTTTCAACCCTACCTTACACTACTCCTCTTAGTATAAAAAGACCCAAGTTAAGTAGTATTAGTCTGGACATTGTACATGACACCTCTCTCGTGAAATACATATATTCTTTGCACAATCTAATCGACGGTTTACTGAAGAAACCAACGAATACTTCCTGGAGCTCGCAAAAAATATAAATTTGTTGATCAACGATCACCGAGTCAGATAGTAACACCACCAGAGATGTGACGACCGACAGAGAGTGGCTACGTTGATACGAATGTGGAGAAGCCATGGGCCAGGAAGAACAGCTCATTGAGACCACGAAGCGAGATTGAGGTCCAATAGCCAGTCAGCCACCTCAAACAGTCATGGTTGTAGCCCCCAGTGCAGTCGCGTCACGCGGGTAGTGTTCACGAGGCCCATGTTTTAGCGATGGAGCGCCTCCCTCCAACTCCGCGGATACACTCCGAAGGATTTTGACAAGCCATGGAGACCGCCATATTGTTATGCATGCAGACGACAGACCAATCCGCCGGCGAGAGTCCAGCACCATACTACCATCCAGCGAGGCCCGCCAGGACCGGGACCAGCAGAGATACCAGAGCCTTGCACTGCCTGAAATGCGGACCAATTCCGAAGCACGTAGTCTTCTCAGTTCAACGGTCCCACCAATCCCCGAGGCCCTGGAGGTTCATAGAGGGAAATGACGAGAACCAGAAACCCCGAAGATTTCTTCACTTCAACCTAACATATTGTCGCAAAAGCTTCAGAGTGAGTGAGAAGAGTGCATTTCTTTTGGATATTGTATGTCCTGCGGATTTTGAGTGAGTACCTTCGTACGCTGATTGAGTTTCATTTCACACCGTTTTGTATTTAGCAGACTCCTTCTGAATTTTAGCGAGCCGTCCCACGCATACCGTCATTTTCAGTTATAAAATTCTTAAATTCTAAACCGGGGTTCTGTCACTATCACGACGTCGAGTGATGTACTATGTGCGAATTTAAGATAGTGATTTACACCCTTTTCAGCTAACCCCCTATGTCCTTTGCTCCCCCGTTCGCTTTTCAGGAAAATTGTAAATCCGAGATAATAACTAAGAAACCGTTGCATTCGGGAACCTTCTCCCTGAGATAACCCCTACCCTCTACCCCTCCTCCAGCTAGCTGTGCCATCAAGTAAAGTAAAGTAACCATTCGAGGATCTTCATAGGTCAATTGACGGTGCTACACCGTGGCAGTAGCTGGCGCTCAATTATAGTTTTAAGAAATTATCTATTGCCGGTAATCCCTCCTTTCCCTCCTGACTTCCCTTACCACCGGCCTGTTTAAAGCACAATTGCGACACTGCTTGCTCCTGAGCGAACCCCCTAGTGTTATTGTTTTCGTGTCTAGCCTATTATTCCGTATCTAGAGTCTATTATATTTTGAGTTATTGTATTTTGAATCATTCTATCTTCTGATTTATTTTCTTTTCTGTTTCTTTTGTATTGGTATCTATTATCAATTATATTATTTTAAATCATGTCCCGAGTTCCCTTCTTTTGGTTGCCTTCCTTGTAACGATTGATTATTTTGCAATTGACCCCTGTTCTGGGTTAAATCAAACCGAGAATTAGGTCACACAGTGTACATCATACTTTAAAGTAAAAAATTCTACACAAAGCCAAGTGTAAGTCTATTCGAGATTTCAGTTCTTTATCTGTAACAAAAAGTATTTTATTCGTAGATTGTCTATAGATATGTAACTGAATCGTATCGTAATCATAGGGGTAGTGAGATAACGTTCACAAGGCGACTACAGCTACTGATTCAAATAACGTTCTCGCTTTCTAGTTCCCTTCGAGTCGCCACCCTGCTCAAAAGCTACACTCTCGGGTTGATTCGTATAGTTATGCTAATGCTCTCAGAAGATTTGATATTGTTTAGTTGAGGTCGAGGTGCTCGAATTTGCCGTAGGGAGATAGTCTCGATGTACCGACTTGCCTGGCAGTTCTCGGCCTTCAGAGATTAGCTGCACCAACTCCGGTGATGACTCCCAATTTATTAATTGGTGGAGGGGTTTCGGTTTGGTAGTTTCGATTCGTTCTATTGGTACAAATATCATGTATCGCCAAGAGGTAAAGGTGCGATGATGAAGAGTGCAACAATTGGGGCTGTACTGCATTAGATACTTCACCATTTGAGAAATTCAAATACCTAACGAATAATAGTGTTTTTGAAAATTTACTTACCATGTTATCATAATGTATTTTCACTGCGAAGACTGTCTCTCCTTCTTTCTGATCGATCATATCGTGCCTCAACTGCAATATTTTAAAACAAATTAAGACAATTAGTTTTTTTATTGTAGGTTACTGTTTAAATAACTTAAACGTACATTTATTCATGGCTACAAATCTATGTTTAGCACGGATATTGGGACGTCACAGGCTTGTCATTATGCTGTAACATTGCTGATCATTTTTTATCTCTTGCATTTCCGCTGGGGCGCACTTGCCGCCCGAAAGACATCACTGCAACCACGTCAAGACACTTCATGGTCACAATTAATAAATTGAAAACAATAAGGCTAGATAGTTTACATCTCTCATTTTCTAAATACATAACCACGCGGCTGATAAGTAGGAAGAACCAGCTGGACTCACTCACAGAGAAGCTAAAAAGGAAAAGAGGATGAATGCAATTGACTGCTGTTGAGAACCCTGCTTGATACCGTTTTCTCGCTCGACAGCAGAGAGGCAAGAGAATTACAGGTACCGTAGTGTTCTATGCAATTGCACAAAATGAACCACCTTTGAATTTACGATGAGCGGATTAACTGTCACGTACGCATCAAAATATAAACAACTACCAAATGTACCTGCTCATAAAGATCTCTACACGGAACTGAAACAGCAATACGACGAGAGACCTCAAATCCCACGGGCATATATAGCAATATACAGCGGAACTTAATATCACGATATAAACTATCTATCCGCGTTTAGTACACCCTATACCACCCTAGAACCCGCCGAATATGGATATAGATTTTCACATCGCCCTTGCAACAAAAAGAAAAAAAGAACACCACCGCAGACGAGTATAAGAAACTCTTTGACAAACTCATTGCTGACAAATATGCAAACCACATCAAAGTATACACGGACGGCTCGATTAATGATGGTAAATGCGGATGCGGGATAGCTATTGATGACCAAGTGCTATCATTAAGACTTCCTGATGCTTGCACGATATTCTCTTGCAAAATCTACGCAATAATGCAAGCTCTGAACGTCATAAAATACATATATTTATCCAGCAGCTATCTTCACGGACTTAAGATCTACCTTAAAGGCAGTTAAAAATGTACAATGTGCCGACAAATGCGTCCAAGATATTCAATTAGAACAACAAAAACTTCAAGAAACATATAAGACGGTATCCTTGGTATAGGTTCCATGCCACCAAGGTATCGTTGGTAATAAAAAGGCGGACGACGCGCCCAGAGCAGCTACGCTGAAAGCAAACATTGAAGATGTACCAATCACCACCCCGGAGTTAAAAAAACTCGTATTCGACAAAATAAGAAAAAATGGAACGACCCGTTCCTATAAGCGTTCGATCCCGAAGTCCAGAAACACACGCACGCACGCACGCACGCACCACGGGGTGAAGCTGTAACACCTACGTGGCGCGTCTCCAAGTGGCGGATAGGGGAACGCTCTCCAGATATGGAGGGTAGGGCCGATAAAGTAGGCCCCGCGGACCAACAGCAGGGGTAGGGCCCATAAGAAACCCATTTTCTTACCCTGGCACACCAGAAGGAAAATATGTTTACGGTGCACGGATTCGGAAGCCCAGTACCGGCGTCTTTTGGAAGTGAGAGCGTGGGCTCCCAGTCATCGTCATCGAATGCCTGCAATGAAAAATAGGTAGTTCACTTGGCTTCAAATGCTACAAGTGAAGAAGAGAAGAAAATCGTATGGGACCGACAGGAAAAGCAGATGGCTGACCTGTTGAACCTCATCAGCGATAAGCAGCGCAGGGCGATTAACGAACAGATGAGGCCGCTGATGCGGAAAATCAGTACGACATTCCGGCGATTGCGCAGAATGGAAGAAGAGGAGAACGAAAAGCTGGAAACCAGGACGGGAGTACCAGTGTCCTCCCAACCTCCCCAGACGCCCCTGAGAGGACTGTTTCTGAGACGATCGTCGCTCCACCAGGTGCGATCGGAATCAACGCTTGTGGACTCTGAGATCTCAGACTGTGAGAGAAACACAGTTGGGCCCAGAACACCGGTGTCAAAGCGGAAGGAGCGTTCTCCCCCTTCGGTTGAAAAGGGGAAAAAGCCGAAGACTGCGAAAACCCCGAGAAGCACAAAGCAGAAGGCTGGCAACCAGGAAAAATTGAGTGCTGGAACCAAGAACAGCCAAACCAAAGGTGAGGAAGCTGAGTGGCAGAAGGTGAAAGGGAAGAGGAAGAAATCCGAACCAAAACCACAAAAGCAAAGGAAGCGCCCGACCAGACAGGCTGCGCTTATTATCCACCCAGAGAATAAGGAGAAGTATTCTGAGATCCTCAAGCGGATAAAACAAGACCTGGATGCTGCGCGGTCGGCCCAATGCGTGGACAAGATCCGTAGAACGAACACAGGAGACATGTTGATCATCCTGAACAAGGAGAATGCCGACAAGGGGGCTGGTCTGAGATGACTGTCGCCTCGGAACAGAGGCAACACCCGAAGAAGATCTCGATATTAAAGACCTGGACGAGACCACGGCCAAAGAAGAAGTCCATGAAGCACTGCAGAGAGCAGTGGGAGAGGACTTTCAAATACCAGCGGACGCCGTCAAATTATTGCGCAAGGCGTACAGGGGAACACAGACCGACCTAGTGAAGGTACCGGTACAGGCGACAAAGAAACTTCTCGGTGAGCACGGGAAAATCAAGATCGGCTGGGTCAACTGCCGTATTGGAGGAGTGGTGAGGCTTCTGAAATGTTATAAGCGCTGGGACTTCGGGCACCTTGCTAGCAAGTGCAAAAGCACAGTGGACCGGTCCAAACTCTGCATCAGATGTGGAGAGGACGGACGCAAAGTGGCAGAGTGTAAGAACGAAGCCAAATATGCCCTTTGTACAGAGAAGGGACGCACGGACTTTGCCCATATTGCTGGCAGCAGCAGATGCCCAGCGTGTAAGGAGACACCCCAGCCGCTGAGCAAAAACCGACGATGAGAGTGCTACAGTTCAACCTCAACCATTGTGAGGCTACATATGATCTGCTCTTGCAGACTGTGAGTCAGTCCAAGATCGACGTGGTGATGATCTCAGAGCCATACAGACATCTCAGTATGCTACCATGGGAGACGGATACCACTTCCAAGACCGTCATATCGTCCTGCGGGAAGTACCCCTTCCAGAGTGTTGCGAATACTGGAGAAGAATGGTTCGTGAGAGCCAAATTGAACGGGATGCATTTCTACTCCTGCTATGCTCCACCTAGCCTGACGATGAAAGAATTCGAAGATTTCCTGTACCGACTGGTCGAGGATGCGAAGCGGCACTTCCCCGTGGCAATCGCCGGGGACTTCAATGCCTGGTCAGTCAACTGGGGTAGCAAAGAGACGAACGCTAGAGGACAGGCACTGCTAGAGGCCATGTCTTTGCTAGATGTAGTCTTGCTGAACAGTGCCAACAAGCCAGCATTCACAAGAGGAGAAGCGAGTTCCATTGTGGATCTCACCTTCGTCAGTAGCAGTCTAACAAAAAGAAACAGCTCCTGGGAGGTTGCGGATAAATACACCGCCAGTGATCATCAGGCGATCCTATGGGAGTTATCCACTAAAGGGAGAGTCAGAACTGTACACAGAAGAACCCGGACAATATGATGGAAGTCAAGCACATTCGACTTCAGTATGTTCCAGGAGTCACTAGACGACTGCCCAATCAGTGGTTACGATGCCACGGGCACAGTGCAGGAAGTCATGAAAAGAGTCACCGCAGCCTGCGATGTTACTATGCCACGGAAGCTTAGAGGAACAAAGTCCCCACCGATATACTGGTGGAATGACAGTATCGCTAGCCTTCGCAGGGAATGCATCAAAGCACAGAGAGCGGCGCAGCGCGACCGGAAGAAACCTAACTCCGAGAAACGGGAGAATAGGTACAAGGAGGTGCGACAAAAACTGAGCAAAGCCATCAAGCGCAGCAAGAAGAACTGCTGGGCTGAACTAATCGAAGAAGTGGAGGGAGATACATGGGGCAAGCCGTATAAGGTCGTCATGGCAAGGCTGAAGAGTCAACCAATGCCATCACTTACGTGTCCCGAACAATTGGAGAAGATCGTCAGTATGTTGTTCCCACAACAACCGGAACTTGACTTCGCTGCGGAGCAGTACGATACTGAGAGGATCCTACCAGTGACAGTGGAGGAGTTACTGGAAGCCAGCAGCAGATTCGGGAACCTCAAAGCGCGAGGCTTGGATGGAATTCCTAACATCGCCTTGAAAACAGCTATTAAAGCAGCGCTGCATCTATTCCTTAGCGTATATAACGCGTGCGTGCAGGAAGGAACTTTCCCGGAGAAATGGAAACAGCAGAGGCTAGTTCTTCTCCCCAAAGGGAAGAAACCCCCAGATGAACCATCGTCTTATCGACCGCTCTGCATGCTGGACACAGCAGGTAAGATCTTGGAGCGTATCATTCTCGGAAGGATTGAAGAGATAGTTAAACCACAGCTGGCGGAAAGCCAGTATGGATTCCGCAAAGGCCGATCTACCCTAGATGCAATAAACCTAGTCGTCTCCACGGCCCGGGAAGTGATCGCCGGCACCAGATGGAAAGGAGGGGACAAGGAGTACTGCCTAGTCGCAACACTGGACATTCAAAATGCCTTCAATTCCGCTAGATGGGATTGTATCATGACAGCACTGACGAACGTGAATGTACCAAGATATCTGAGGAAGATGGTGGGGAGTTACTTCACCAACAGAATCCTGAGATATGATACAGAAGGTGGACCCAGAGAGTACAAGGTCACCGATGGATTCCCTCAGGGCTCAGTACTTGGCGCTCTCCTCTGGAACGTCATGTACGATGGCCTACTGAAGCTGGTACTACCGAGAGCAGTGAAACTCGTGGCATTTGCGAACGACGTGGCCATGGTCATAGTCGCGAAACACCTGGAGCAGATCAACATACTGTTCGACGTGACAACCCAGAGAATCCACACGTGGATAGTCTCAATGGGACTAAGCTTGGCAAACCACTAGACGGAGGCCGTTCTTGTCTCGAGCCGAGAGATAGAAACGGTTACCTTGAGGATGGGTGACAAGCAAATCACATCTCAACCGTCCCTTCGGTACCTGTGAGTGACGGTTAACACAAGACTCAGCTTCAAGGATCATGTCAAGGCAGCTTCAAGGACCATGTCAAGGCAGCTTCAAAGAAAGCAGGGAAGGTGTCGACGACATTGGCGTGACTAATGCCTGACATTGGTGGCCCAAGACAAGGCCGACGCAAGCTCCTTGCTTCAGTCGCGATGTCTGTACTGACGTACGGCATACCTATCTGGGCGGATGCCACCAAAATTGACGAAAACCGAAGGAAGATCGCATTGGTTCATCGAGCCAGCGCCCTCAGAGTGGCCTGCGCCTTCCGCACTGTGTCGAGCGATGCAATATGCGTCATAGCAGGCATGATATCAATGGAGATACTCGCCGTTGATAGGAGACAGCTATATCAACAACGAACGACTGATACAGCAGAGAGAGAGGAGCTTAAGAGAACGTTGAAAGAACACGGCTATAGACGATGGCAAGAGAAACGTGATGCATCTAGTAAGGGGAGATGGACGCAGCGCCTAATCCCTGAGGTGGAAGGTTGGGTGAACCGCAAACACGGAAAAGTCAACTACTACCTGACACAGATGCTGTCGGATCATGGATACTTTAGAGCATACCTCCATAGATTCAAGTATGAAGACATACCAGATTGCCCAGCAGGATGTGCAGCATTGGAAAATGCCGAACACGTATTTTTCCGATGCCCACATTACGAGGACGCGAGAAAAGAGCTGAAGAACAGACTCGGATCGAGGCTCGAGCCCGAGACGGTTGTCGAACGCATGCTTGAGACGCAGGAAGCGTGGAACTCTGTCAGCACCTTCGCCAAGACTATCATGACGAAGCTGCGGGAACAGGAAAGGCAGAGAAGGGAAGCGAGCCAGCCTGAAACAGTAGCTCCTCGCCAAACACAGAGAATGCTGACAGACTTCTTTGTTTAGTGGAAGAGCCAATAGGCTAGGCCGCCCCCGTGAAATAATGCTTTGCGGCAGTGCCGCGGGGGTATAACACAGGGCCAATGAAGGAATGGGAGTTTTTAGTCGGTAACAACATCTGAGTCCGGCACACAGGTGTGCCCCACCACACCTACGGTGCCTAACGCATTTCTACCCTCAGAAGACACACACACACACACACGCGCGCGCGCGCACGCACGCGAACACGCACACACTGGAATATCGAATATTCCAAGGAGGGAGAGGATATATTCAGCAGCGCATACCTTATTAATTTAAGGCGTAGATGTTGTAGGTCAACAATTGTTATATTGAATTCCAGAAATTTTGCGACAGCATGCATTCTTATACGAAGGAAATTTCAACGGAAGTAGCAAGTTTAAGTGTACAATAATGGTAGGTCTTATATCAAAGCATTTCCAGGAAGACCTTGACATTTTTATATAATTACCCTTCAATGAAGTGCAACTGATTGTTGTTATTCAAACCTTCGAGTATCTTATTATTAAGGAGTATAATATGAATTCTGTAAAGTGTAAGAAATTGATTGATATCATGGGAGGAGCGTACAAACTTTTGAAGAAGGAATCACCGACCGTGGAAATCGAAAAGTGGACGAAACTTGAAATTCAAAATATTAGACTTTTAAATAAAATTCTGATAAACGTTACACGGATAGTCGGACAGAAGTTAGAAATGTCAACGACTATTGGTATGCTGAAAACTTTGAGCGAAAAATTCAAGAAATATCAGAAGGAAGGCGATGGAACGGCAAGAGACGGAGAAGGAGCGACAGAATACGATGGAACGATTTGAAATCGGCCTCCAAAGGACGAATAACGACTGGAGTGATAGCAAATTTACAACACGAAGACTTAGAAGGTTTTTCGTAAGATTCAGGAAAGCTATTTACAGCTAGAGTGAAAAGTGCGCTTCAAAAGGATGGCAACTTAAAAGTAGTGTCGTTTTGTCTTGTAAATATGATACTATGAAATGTAATGAGATTATTAAAGAAATTAAGTTCTTCAATGCTAAAAATGAAGCAATTCTCTCGTCCACGAATATCAACGATTGGTTTAACATAAGCATCAAGGAAAAATTGTTGGCTAAAATTGAAGAGTTTCAAGAAAGAGAATCAGGTTGGCCGCTGCTCGAAATTATAAACTTGGCGATGAATATTAACAGATGATCAACAATACGTGTTCACGATGGTGGCCTATCAATCTTTGTCGAACTACCTGAGGATGTGCAAAGTAAGAAAGCGGTTGTAAACATTAGAAAGGACGATCTGTTGTTTTCTCTGGTCCGTTACGGCAGCCCTTCATCAAGCCAAATATAATGTCAGTTTAACTAGTTCATATCCACACTTCAGTTCAATGCCAAGGTATGAAGGTCTCAATTTTCCCATTGCTTTAAAGAATATTACAGAATTTGAAAAGTTGAATGACTTAGTGATTAACATTTATGCTATAAAATGCGCTGAGGATAAGGATGATTGTAGTAAGATAGTGCCAATTTATTTAAGCCAACAAAAATCAATCTAAGAAACAATTCATTTGCTTATGTTAGAAACGAAAATCCATTCGAATGGTGATGACCTTGATATGAATGATTTCGACGATAATAATGTTTTTCATTTTCGATGAATTCCAAATCTGTCCCGGTTATTAAAATCACAAATTACGGAGCATAAATGTTTTATTAGGCTGTGAGATAGATGTCTGTCATTTTTAAACTGAAACCTCTTTCGAAAAATATAGGCTTGATTGCATGAATACCAATAAATGTAGAGTAATTTTGCCAGATGAAAAAGAAAAGATATTCAAATTGTAAAATTACAAACACAGAAATTGTACCGTTTGTAAATTATGCTGATATTGACTATATATCACAACTGGTTACCGGTGTACATACCTGAACCGGCAAACACGAAGCTGTATCAAAAGCATGTTCCTCATAGTATTGCGTATTATTTGCACTGTGGCTTTGACGAGTCTATACAAAAAATGAACTTTAATGAGTCAAATATCTTCTATTCTGTTCGATAGCCTTTTGCCATCTTTCTGGTAAGTTCATGATTCCGCGCTCATAGAACTTCTGGTCCTTATCAGCAAAAAACTGAACCAAGTGCGATTTGAGGTCATCATTATTACTGACATTTTTACCATTTAAAACGTTTTGTAAACTTCGAAATAAGTAGCAATCCAATGGTGCAAGGTGTTACGATCAAACTCAGTGATCGTTGACCAACGAATTTATTTTTCTCGTGGGCTCCAGGAGAATATTGGTTGGCTTCTTTCAATAAAGAAACCGTCGTTCAGGTTGTACAAATGTATGTATTTCACGAGAGAGAGGTGTCGTGTACAAATTCCACACTATTACTAAAATAATCTAGAGAAGGCCTGTCTTTTTATACTAATGGTAAGGGGTGCTGTAAGGTAGAGGTTGAGAAGCGGAAAAACGTAGTTTGGGAGTAACGGGACTCCAAAAGTGCAATTTGGCAGAGGTATGGGTTTTTTTGGATCAGGATGCATGGCGTAGAAGGTAGTAGAAAAATATAAATGAAGTGTTTTATTAGAGTTGGGATTAACGGTATGGAAGCGATATGCTGGCAATAACAGGATGCAGAGTTTTATGAAGGATGGGGATTATCGGAAATTAGGAAAATACAAAACTATGAAAATGGTACACGGAACGTGGCAAAGGTTGGGGCTATATGAGGGATATGAAATCATTTTCAAACCAAGCTTCAATAATTTTGTACGTATTACTAAAATGTATGACCCCTCGCATTGTCAAGGCGGAACACGATTCCTTTCCGATTTGCCAATTCTGGCCTTTTCTCTTTGATTGCTTTCTCCAATTTCATAAGTTGTTAGCAGTAAACATCTGAATTAATCGTTCGCTTGCTTGGAAGCAGCTCAAATACACAACACCTTTATAATCCCACCAAATTGACAGCACGGTCTTTTTCTGATGCAATTCAGCTTTCGATGAGATTTTCCGTCAGTAGTGATAATTCGTTTCAAAAAAGGGTCGATTGCATTGTATTTGAAATGCGTATCACAAATATTGATTCGCTGTGTTAAATGAATTTCTTTCAATTCATGCAGAACCCAAATATGGAGCTTCTTAATGAGTCCAGGACATCTTAAATGATTTTCAATTGTTGTGTATGATACATTGAACCTTCTTGTTATATGACAATTCGACTCAATTATAGCTTTCATTTTGTCATCGGCAACTTCAGAAGGTCGACCAGAACGTTTTAAACCAATTCTGACACATGCATTCTATTAAGCTATCAGCGCCATAGCCGCTTTGCCGCTTCTTGCCTTTATGAAAATAAAAAAGTAAAATATGTTGAAAATGTTTACTTTTGCACTCCATGTTAAAATTGACCGTAAACTAACAGTTGTAAACAAAATTACACAGAATTTGTTTCTATAGTAACACTAAAAGTGTCAACTACCGAATTTCAAAAGAAAAAATTTGTTGTGAATCGCAATAATGGTTTGATTACGTGCCTACATCAGAGGCGACGGAATGGTCAAGCTGCGACGCGACACATTCCGCACGCTTAAAAGATTATGGAAACAAGGAAACACGCTGCCAATACCGTGGCGAAATATGAAAACAATCTCAGATTGTTGTGTCTCCTAAAAATTCCCATATTGAGATATATAAAGCAGACGGCCTTTCGGCACGTCAGACGAAGTAAGTGAACTAAGAGTGAAGTGTTACTGCGGTAACTTAGTCGAAGTACTAACCTCAGATCTCGTGACCTTCGTACTCACCACGTTAAAGGTTTTGTTTTTAATAGTGTATCCTAACGTAACTTATTTTGTTTCTAATAAATCTTATACTTGTTTTCGAGAGTTAAGTTCCAACTTTTTACTCGGGCAACGAATCTCAAAATACCTGACTCCAGAAATCCTTTTCGGTAGTCGAATCCTTGAATCCAGCATTTGGACTCACAACAAATTATTAAATTGATAGAAGAATAACAGCACAAACATAACACTATCTATTGGTGCCCACCTGTGGAACGCGGAAGGGGACCTGGCGAACGGGAAGAGAGAGGACTCCGAGTCCAAGGGGGGACAAGCTAATTATAATTTTCGCAGTTAAGTTTAGTTTTCCTTTGTGCAGCAAGCAGTTATCGTCAAGCTGTAACATGTAAGTCCTTTTAAAATATAGTACCCACACCTTTATCATAGCGTTAAATTCGTGCCTTCCTATTTGACTAGACAATCATTCATTCTATCGACATACTGAAAGGAACAACTGAAAGGAACAATGTGCCAAATGTTTACCTGAGAAGGGCATACACCCCGCCCCTCTTCTCTCGACTGCGTCTTCGAGGAGAAACTACTTACCTGCGATTAGTATAATAACAGTACACATTCGGTATTACTCTTATCGAGAGTTGTAGTTGACTGCTCTGATATACGGTTTTTTACAGCTGAGAAGTGGGATAGTGGACTCATTTTATCACATTATTAATTGTTGTATTGATAAACGATAGTGATATATACTGTCCCTGTGTATAGTGGAGTGCTATATTCAGATACTGTGTAGTGTAATATAACAGTGATATAGTGTGCGAAACAGTGAGGTGACTTGGAGGGTGCGAGCGATTTACAATGAGACATTCACGTGATATACGTCATAGATCTTATTCGAAATCTCGCTCTCGAGAGACGTCATCGCATTATACGCCAAAGCCACGATCTCATAGCAGGCATCGTAACGAAAGAGAACGATCGTCTCGAAACAGACAAGGTGATGGAAGAGACTGATCGTCGCGAAGAAGGCGTGATCGTTCGCACAAGCGGTCACGAGTTTCGAGTATGAGCGGCTCATCGGATTGGCAAGGATCGTTTCAGAAACTGCTTGAAACAGTAATCATAGCTGTGGATAGGCTAACACCACGAACATTGAACGGTCTCGATGGCAAGAAATTGATCCCACTGTTTGACCCAGATGAAAAAATGCAATCAATAGAGGTGTGGATCCAGAAGGTTGAGGAATTACAGAAGCTTCGCCACTGGGAAGATAGAACTGTTTGCACCTTCGTTTTGGAGTGTCTCCGTAATACGGCTAAAAACTGGTACAGTAGTTTGCCGTCTGTCGACTTTACCTGGACACAGTGGAAAGATAAACTCATCGCAGCCTTCACCGATCGTACGGAGTATTTGGATAAACTTGCTATAATGTTGGTACGAGTTAAAACCAACGACGAGACCATGATGAAATATTTTTTTGAGACGACAGCACTCGTGAATGGGTGTGGTGTAGAAGGGAGGAAAACTGCGTCATGTATAGCAAATGGAGTGACAGACTTGTCGTTGCGGATAGCAATCAAGCGGAATGATTTCCAGACCCCTGAGGAGTTGTGCATGTATCTGAACAAGATAGATGTACCAGTATAAATTCGGATGGAGAAAAACGCCGAAAAAAGAGACAACGGTTGCACTAAGCACTAATCGTACGAGAGGTCTAAATGGATTCCGAAGCAAGATCCATAAGAAAGAAAACAAAGTAACGCAGCGGGAGGCTCTGCAAGTAAACCGAAGATATTTAAATGTTTTCGGTCCAACGAAACGGGGCACATTCCCAGAAACTGTGTGAAGACAAAAAAATCTAAGAAGGACTCTGAGAGACAAATGAGAACCATTGGCATTAAATCGGAAGAAAATGGTACACGATTTCGTGAGGCAATAGTCAATCGCAAACTTCTCCGCGCTTACGTCGGTAACGGAAGTGAATGCGTCACCATAAGGAAGAATGAAGTAGAAAAAATGAATTTTTTTTTATTAATAATGTGTGATATTTTTTAAATACTTTGTCCCAACTCCAAATTATATGTCACTACATAAAAACTTTTCGATGATGCGCAATTCCTAGAATCGGACGTAAAAATCCTGGAACCCACCATGAATTACCAGAACCGAAAACCTCCATGACGTAACTTCAGAAAATCATGAGACTCGACGACTTCAAATTAGTATGGACACGAACCTTCGAAGGCTCTCGAAGTGTCGGTAAATACCGGTGCAGGAATCTACATTTGGAAATCCCAAATTTATACTACTCATTCTGATTCGGACAAGTAGGACGAAAGGGAGAATAGCCATACGGCATATAGATTCAAAAGGTTCTGAATCTAGTAGAGCGTAGAGATAAATACACTATTTTATTGCATGTAAGACATTATTTTCTTCGTCATATGTAACATATAAACTTACATCCAGGAGAAGAGAATTGTTGAAAGGGTGTGCAGGACCATCATACTCGGCTAGCTCGACTTCCGAAAGGTCCACGCTCATATACCTGGGCTTCAGAGTTTCCTCATACTGTAAACAGATTAAATAATGATTACTGATTTTGTTTATGCAAATTAATAATCATTCACCGCAATGAGATTTCAAGTACCTTGTATTAGTAGTAGGCGAAGTAACTATCTACCGATCTATTAGTCGGTGCAACTTATTAGCATATAAGGGCATAACAGGAGTAGTTACGGACCACTTTGACGAGACAGACATCCTCCATCATGCCACCCGAACGCTGAGTGTCGCGCGCGAGTGGACTCCCCTCCCGCTCTACGCTATGGCGCCAGACCCCTCGCCAAAGTGGTCCTAGCGGTATTGCCGAACTGTGCCCCCACCTTTGTTCTAGTGGCAGTCCCGAAATCACGAGTTGTTACTCCCCGTCACATAGCGCTCGTCACAGCGCTATTGACCATCGGTATTTATGAGCTCACCAGTTGCCGATAATTGTTTTAATTACCCTAAGGCGGTACGGTAGGTGTGTAAAACAGAATATTTTTTATGTAAAAAGTGTTTATATTATAAAAATCATTGTGAGGAATACTACATTGGTTTGATATAACTAGTCGTCCGCTCTTGGTTCTGGTCCCTGAAAACTCTGTAACAACACGTTATCCGTATTCACTACCTCCGCTATTTTTTCAAATGATGCTCATGTGATAGGTAGCTCAGGGTCGCAACTGCTGTTAGGATTCCAAGAGTAGTGGATAATGCGGTTTCCATGCGATTGCATGTAAGTAATATAGTACAATGAAGCCTTCCGCTGAACAATGATGTAATCAGGGTTTAGATCTCTGAAGAATGCTCTTATCTCGACGAAGTTTGAAAATTCGCCCAACTCGTTTTCGGTTTCTGTACAGATCAGCAGGTTGACATCGTTTGCACCATCGAGGTGGTAAGTGTAAGTAAAACGTTGATCCGGTAAACGCCTCTTCATAATATATTTTTGATACAGCAACGACTCGATACCCACCCACTTATACTTTTCCACAGCGGTGACTCGCTACAAACTGGTAATTGTACAAAGAAGAAATCTCTGCATTCGCTTCAATTTTTGCAACTCCCCCCCCCTCCCCCGCTACTACTCCCAGGACTTATAATTATTATTATCAAGGTAGGACTGGGGATAAGGTTGAGAGAGAGATGGGTAATATTTGCATATTATGATAAAGTAACGTCCGATTGAAGTGGAACACTTCAAATTGAAGTTTGAAAATTGCTTTAATTAATAATTTAAACAACTTCTGGTATACTCCATTGTGAGCGCGGCGGAGTGTAGGGTCCTGAGTGGTTGCCCCGTTGCACGTCTTTCCGCACTTCAACGCCTTAAAAATTTCATTTTTGGATGTTTAAAATTGGGATTTAATCGTTGAAATCTCATTTACAATATGGGATAAACATGAAATATCTATTTCATAGTATTCCTAATGAAAAATGGCGGTTAGGTTTCGCGTGCGTTTGCGATATCTCGAAATCTCAGTCACGGGATCGTCTCCGAAAATAATAATTTTGCGAGAATATGGGATAAAACCTTTGGGATTCGAACGGGAGGAAAATTTCCTAAAAAATATGTCTTTGGCTTTCCGAAATCGGTCATAATTTCACAGAAAGTCTAGTGTTTCACTTCAGTTGGACGCTACTGTATACAGAGATAGTCAGTAGAAATACACCAGCAGAAGTTGGCCGCAAGCGGTCGACACGGCAGTGTGGCCTCTTCAAAAAATTACAGCTACGCACATGTGACCGTGACCGATTCACATAAGCGCACAATGACAGCTCTATAGCAATCAGCTAAGTTATTGAAATATGTAATGACAAAATGTAATATCAGTTAAGATTTATTTTTGCAATAGATTGCAATTAAAACAATTTAAAATTTAAAACATTCCAAATTTTCAGGAACAAATACTAGAATACACTTTCCAACTAATTACCACGACTGCAATTCTGCAATACAGTTCTACAGTTCTGGGTGAATCATAGTAGCAATAGAATCAATCTTGCGCATCCAAACTAAAGAACTTCTAAGTACTTCTAAAACTTCTACTTCTAAAACATCTTAGTCAATCGTAGAAGGATGTGAAGCAGGATCACTCTCCGGACTATATTAGAATATCTTAAAAAGATTCATAGGAGCATTAGGATATTTCTGGAAATTTATAAATATTCATAACTAGAATATGCACCCGGGAGAAGCATATTATCTTAGACAAATCTTCATCAGAATCGCACATCCCCATACCCGCTCGCCGGACCCAGAATTGAACATGCTGCTCCTGATTAATTCACAGCAGTCCTTGATGTGTTTGATATTTGTACGGGTGGATGTCGATGGAGGATCCTACACGCGCTTGACTGCGATACCCCAATGCAGCGACCCAGGATCGTGGTAGGATGGTGCAGATTTTTCGCAATGACATTCAATGCCACCCGACAATTATCATCGCCCGTATCCGAACGTACTCACAGTGGTACGCGATTGTGCAACGACCCCGTTTGTACCTTTATAGCCATAAGTCTCCTGAATGTCATATTGGCGCATTAAAGATCCGGGCAGCTTACCGTGCATTATTATTTGTTTAGTCATAATATACCAGCAACTCTGCTCTCTGCCCTTCCGTGAACCTCATGTTGCAACAACACAAATCGCAAAACGCACAACACAAGCAACAATAAATAAAAACTCTTAAAAACTGAACAAGTAAAAAGCAAATTAAATGAAAAAACACGAAAAAGAAATGCATAGAAATAAGGGACACAATAATAAATTCACTGGCTGCGAAATTGACAATACAGCTTACTAAACGATACTGACTCGTTATAACGGCGGCGTCGTTAAACAATTGTTATTACCATAGAAGCGTTAGAATAACTTTCTTACAAAACAGTATTATGCAGGTGTGCAAGGAATATATGTATTAACGTGGCATAGTATTTGTATTCGCAAGAAACTGTACGAAATCTTAGAAACTCCATTCTAGTTATAAAATAAACATTTTTGATACTTAATAGATTTAAATTGCAATAAGTCATCAAAAATGTTTGCAGATTCCTAAAAGTTTTATCATTCATATTTAGGAGTTTTGAGAAGGAATACCTTCCACTTTCTGGAAGTTGAGAAGGAAGAATACCCTTCTATTTCCAGGGAGCTGGGGAAGATTCGATCTCTACTCGAAGCTTGAAAAGAATCAATTTATATTTCTACAAAGTTGAGAAGGAATCTCTTTAAGGTATCGCGATACAGTCCAGAAAGTGAGCCTGCTTCATCTCCTTCTACGATTGACTAAGATGTTTTAGAAGTAGAAGTTTTAGAAGTACTTAAAAGTTTTCTAGTTTGGATGCGCAAGATTGAATCTGCTGTTACTATGATTCACCCAGAACTGCAGAACTGTATTGCAGAATTGCACTCGTGATAATTAGTTGGAAAGTGTATTCTAGTATTTGTTCCTGAAAATTTGGAGTGTTTTAAATTTTAAATTGTTTTTATTGCAATCTGTTGCAAAAATAAATCTTAACTGACATTACATTTTGTCATTGCAATATTTATTAATTATGTCAATAACCTAACCATTTACATATTTCAATAACATATCTGACTGCTATGCAAACTGTCATTGTACGCTTATGTGAATCGGTCACGGTCACATGTGCGTAGCTGTAATTTTTTGAAGAGGCCACACTGCCGTGTTGGCCGCTTGCGGCAAACCTCTACTGGTGCGTTTCTACTGACTAACTCTGTATAAGAATAGACCACGTGAGAGATACGCTGGCGCGTAAGTGGCTGCAACAGCGGGATAAAAAGAGAATACTGTATAGGAGGTCCTCCTGCCCTTGTCAAATCACAATGGCTACAATAACTCAACAATTTCAGCGTACTGGGTTCAGTGCGCCTATTATGTGTAGTTGGCATTCGCGTAGGTTCAGTTTGACAAAGATAGAGGCGGACCATAAGATGTTGTCTCGTTTTATTCCGGTGTCAGTTTCTTCGCCCACTCCCGTGGTCCGATTCTTATACGTCTATGAAAAATACCACCAGGCCCAGGAGCGGGCAGAGTTGGGCACCCCTTTTTTATTTTCACTTAAGTCGGACATTTAGTTACTTGATATTTCAGTGTCAACTAACAAAAAGGAAAAGTTATAGTTGCTAGTCAGATAACAAATAACCAAACCTGATATTTGGTGTTGGTAGCTAATTACCAAACAACTAGAACTCAGATTTGGTATTGGTACCTAGTGTACCAAATATGGCGATAATCCATGGAATTTTCAGACTTTTTTGTACTTCCGAAGAACCGATTAAGTGATTTTTAAGATTCTTGGGATAAAAATGTTAAAAAATATTTTTTTTAATTTAGAAGGAGAGAATGAATCAGTTCGAATTTGAATACCAAAACTACATTTTATACAATGAAAACATACACCAAATTTGGCTGCAATCCGAAAAGATGCCGAAAAGTTATTGTGTTTCCAGAAAACAAATCTAGATACAGACAGACAGATAGAAATATCTAAATGCGTATTTTCGCCGTTCATAATCTGCTGATAACCGTTAATACTTTAAGTCGCCGTTGACAGTTTTCCCATAGCCGAAAATGCCCCGAGAGGGTAGCGTCGGGCGTCGGGGATTTCGATTCTTGTCAGTGGCGGCATATAAGACTTTCGAAACTTACAATATTCTAGGCCGAATAATTTTGAAAACTTCGAATATTCAAAACAAATAACGGGCGATCATACGTCTTTATTTTCAATCCGTAAAGCACGGGAATGAACTTTTTTCACGGACCGATTAAAGCTATACCGACACCAATGTTTTGAATTTAAATATTTTAGTATTTTGCTATCAATATCAAATTCATGTTTTTGTTATTTGGTGATTAGCTACCAACACCAAATTCACCGTTTTGTTACTTAGTATCTAGCCACCGACACCAAATTTTTATTTTTGCTACTTGGTAAAAAAGTATCAACACATCAAATAACTATTGGTTTATAATGTGCCCAACTGTAATCAGGACCGGGAGAGGGGAATGAGGCCGCAGGGATGGGATTTAGATGCGGTCAGTGAAGAACAACCAATCATAGGATGCGGGACGGGGCGTACATAGAAGCTACCGGGAAACAGTCAATCTTAAACGGCGGGGCGGGGGGAAGGGGGCACAATGGTCTAGAAACTTTAAGGAAGCAAGAGGGGCCTGTCCAGAACCCCCATAACCCTCCTACTGACGTTATTATCTCCTAAGAATATTAACGAGAACTTGACGTCGATAGTTGCTAAAATCGTGTAACATAAGTTCAAATTGGTGATTTATTTTATTATCTTTTCTTTAATTTATATCACTCGAACAAATTAGTATTTTATTTATAAATATTTTAGAAATAATAATCAAAAAATTTAACTAAAATATTAAGTTCAATTAAGCCCAATTTTAGGAGCATCCCATGTAGAAATTTCGATTGTGTGCCGACTTTGACGAAAGGCATTGCATTGGGCCGACTTTGGCTACCAGGCTTTGCTGAAAAATTGGGCCCAATACTTAACCGATAGTGGGTATAATATATTGCCGGTACGGACTCGATGGTGAATCGTAGTACTGATTTAAGGCATTTTATCAGCGTTGGCCCGCTTACAAGTATCAGTTCTGGCACAGTATTAGTACTTTGTTATGTATGAACCATCGGCGCAATGTCACACCAACATTGGGCCGTTTGTGCACAGTACGATGGCCCAACATCTTAATTGTTTGGCTATGGAGCATCGACCCAGTATTGAACCGATATTGAGACGATGACACATTTTGATATAGGCCCAAGATTGCAATTTCGTTGCTAGACAACGTGCATCCTATACAGAGACAATATTGAGCCGTTTTTGTTCATTACTTGGCCCAGTATTGGCATTGATTGTCTATGGGGCGTAGACCCAACTTTGGAATGTTGGACCTACTGTGGCTACGACGCTAGTTGAGCATATTTGCGATAATTGTCTACGCAGCATCGACCCAATGTTGGGACAACACAAATTATCATAAATCCCGAATCTGATATACTACCGGCATCTAACAGTGTGGACTGGGTAGTAGCACATCTCGAGAATATAGAACTTTAGTTAGAACTCAGTTGTCACGGTGCACAGTGGTATCCGTCCTTGTGCTAAAAAATCTCTGTACAGCAATAATATAGAAGCATATTTCTAAGAAAATCTCCTCGTAGTACCGTTTAAAAAAATACAGAGAACTTAAGAGGAAACGTACAAGCTCATCGAGTGAAAGTAATAGTGAAACTACTTCTAACCCAGGTGTATCAAACACATGTAATGAAATTGTTGAAAACATTCCGATCAATCATTCCACCGATGAATACGATAGAAACAATCCAACAGGAACACTTCTTTCAACTAGTTCAATCTCACCTATTACCTCAGTGTCCAGTGAGATAACAAACTTTTCTCATAATTCACGTGATAATCTTCAAAACATTTTAGGCAGAAATATAACAACTAAATTGCAATCCTGGGCTTTGCGGAACATTAATACTTTAAATCACCTTTGTATAACAGAATTATTAATGATTCTTTGCAGTGAAGGACATAGTGAGCTTCCAGAAAGTGCTACAACTCTCTTGCGTACAAATAAGCAAAAAAATGATATCCAATCTTTGTTGAGTGCTAGAGGAACTTACGGAAAATAAATATATATATTTTGGAATTAAGGACAGGAAAGGATAATTTCTAATGTATACATAGAGGATCATATCAGTGTTCTAATAAGCGTTGATGGTCTTCCAATTTATCGACACTCGTGTTCACAATTCTGGCCGATTTTAGCCCAGGTGCACCACGAAGATTACGACGTACAACCTTTTATTGTAGCACTGTACTGTGGGGATTCAAAACCTCAATCGGTTAACGATTATTTGGATGATTTTATTACAGAAGCTAAAGATGTCATTCAAAACAATTTAATAATCGGTGACAGGATATATCGTTTCGAAATTCGTGTTCGATACACCTGCACGCGCAATTCTCAAACGTTCTAAAGGTCATGGGGCTTTTTATGGTTGCGAAAGATGTGAGGTTAAGGGTATAACAGTTAATAATAAGCGAATTTATTCTAAGCTAAACGCACCAAAAAGGACGAACACATCGTTTAGAGAGAAACGACAGCCAGAACATCATTTAGACAATTGTACATCACCGCTTATAAATATTCCTGGATTTGACCTTGTCAAATCAATCGTATTAAATTATATGCATTTACTGTGCATCGGGGTTTACATTACTTGAAAAATTATTGCACGGTAATAACCAAGTTAGAATTAGCTGTAGAAATCGAGTGTTACTATCTGATTTCATGAGGTGTATTTCTTCAGATATTATTGTAAAATTTCAAAGGCGAAATTTTGATGTCTATTAAAAAATTAGAACGGATGCTTCGAAATCCGGCAGCGCAAGCAGCAAGACGTTTACATAAATTACAATCAGGTCCCGATGCATCGTTAATTAAACCACGTTGTCCACTCATTCTGTCTGTTACAAAAGAGTCGAATTCTCTAGTGCGTTTTGAACAATGTAATGTGAATGAGCTGCGTGATATAAGTCTGAGAGGTATGACGAGAAAGAGTGTACATCCAGATAATGTTGTTCAGTTACGAAGTAGGGAAATTACAGAAATAACAAAAATTATCATACGGTGTGATATTGGCTGTGCTACTGAAAATGATATTTTCATATAAAGATATAAAAGGACGATACGTGGAAATGCATTTACATACATATCCATGCCGTGTCTTCACATATTGGAATATATCACCTTGATTGGCCTTTTAGGGGTCTTAAAAGATATCAGGTAAAAAATATCTTAAGCAAATGTATCGTATTAAAAATTAAACGCAGGCGTTTCACTGTAACTTTACTGCACATATAATGTTATTAACTTGATACGAATATATGTGTCTAGAATATATTTATAAATTTTAATTACATATAATATATATAATATGAAATTGAAGAAGGACATATAAATATATATACGGGCCTGACGACCGACGTCACACGAACGTTCGCGAGAACGACGGTAGCGCCACGACCTCGTGCACCGATCAGTTTCCCAGTTTCTTTGTGGCATGAACAGAGGATGAATTCTGTGACAGTGATTACCGGACGTCGTAACAAAGAAGCTCTAGGAAGTGGAACACCAATACGCAGTTAGTGCATTATTTTATAATAGAAACGATAATCAATTGACTGCTTAAATAAATTAAATTGCATAAATCTCTTCATTCTTTATGGTGATGTTTCATAACTTACTTCAAATACTGCGCACATTGTCGTATTTCCTCTTTTTCCATAATATATCTGAGAACGACACAACATTCTCCACAGTACTTGCACTGAATTAGGAAGCACAACCTATATAATTAATTTCAAAAGCATTATGTTTCTTTGTTTTAATTTCGATAAAAAAATATTTTTCGAGACATCTTTCTTACAAAACGGTTCTCGAGTTACACACGTTTAAATTTTTGGAGGCCATTACACACAAAGACACGCACACATACGGATATTTTCTCCAAACGTGTTTTCTCGAAGTTTTGGCATATTCTGAAGATGGTGACATGAAAATCTCGATAGGAAAATTTTCCACCGTCACATAGCTTCCTCTATGAGGAAGCAAACAGAAAAAAAATGTACTTCAATGCAACACCATGCACGTGCATACCTTATAAAGAAAATTGTATGCAGAGCCATGTACATATGGTTCGCTGGAGACTTCATTGTTGCTAATCCGTCAAAAGAACACATACGACTTCTGGATCGACTATATGTCCTCTGCATTCCAAGGATCACGGACGAATATTTTCGAATAGCAATTGTTCCCAACGTACACAATCGCCAAGGAATTCGGAAAATAAATAAAACTACAAAAAAAAATCGAAACAACATGCGATTCAACCTCACACCAGGAAGAGGGGTACTATAGGCCGGTATAAGAACAGTATATAGTGAACAGACACAGTATATAGTGAACCGTGAACAGTGAACGTTGTACACTGAGCGTCATTAATGGTGTCCAGCTTGTAGACGCAGTGCGGTGAGGTAGGAGAGGAGATTGGGCGGCGCCTACTCACGTATCTTGGCCTGTGCGTGCAACGCAGAAAGAACTACGGTGCGACCGAG
>JASANN010000304.1:0-20770 GCA_031762395.1 Calameuta pygmaea | reverse complement strand
AAGAAGTTAGCCCTTGGGTTGCCTGGATACGCGAAGGAATCGCGTAAGTTGTGCACCGGTCCGCCTCATATTTTCCGATGAGGTTGATCGCGTGAAAATTACGTCACAACTTATAAATATGCAGAGTTAAATGAAAGTCTAAAACTCTATATCCCTTTAAAAAAGTGTAATAAAATCAACATACAATTGCTCGTACTTTCAATCCTATAATAAACCAATCACGAGAATTTAATATTGTTAATCCAAAAGCTCGAATCCTGTTATAGATCTTTTGTCAACTTCCTTTTTTTATAGTTGCAATAAACAGGAATTCTATAAATGTCCTTTGGATATTTTACAGAGACAATGAATGTTAACGATTTGTTGGAAAAGTCATGCAGGCCGATCGGTATTGGACAATAGTCCTCACTTGTGGGCATCGTCGATGCTCAATGTATTAGCTGTAGTTTGATATATTTGATTAAATATTTATAGTTGGGCTACTAGGTTTGGAAGGCCAGCTCCCTACGAGTCATAATGTGAAAGGAGTCCCTTGAATATGGCACTAATGTCGTCGACGATTATGCCAATAAAGAACGTATTATTTTCACTAATTATCCTCCGAAGAAACTAGGTCACGTCCCTTGGCACTACAATCGTGCGGACTAGATGCATATCGATAGATGCATGTTGAATGCCAGCTATCTAAACATTTATAAATAGGAAGAAGCTATAAAAATTCAGTTAGTACGTAAAATAATAACGTGTTACTGCATTCTTTCAAAATGATAGATGTGAACGAAGAACATCCTGGTTCTACGACATCCAAATCAATTTCTACAAAACGCCTAACTCGGCCCACATTAATTGCAGGATGGGCTGTCGGTTTCAAAATAATTGAATGGCCTGAAAACCATCCCCGAAGAGCTATGAGTTTTTTGTATATGGCATCGCTCTTAGGACTGTATTTTTACTCATACGGATATGCAAACGATATACGTTATAAATATCTGATGTGCAAGATGAAAAGTTTAGAATTATTCGTGATGAATATCACTTTTTACGGGAACAGCGCGTTCACAATATGGGTTATTGTATACAATTGGATTCATCAAAAGGTTTGTTGAGATTGATATATCCTATCATTCTTTTTTTATATGCAAACTAACAATATTTCTGTTATTGTTTATTAACCCTTATTTGCTTTCAAAGAGTAACGACATGTGGTATTGCCAATTGGATGAATTAAGGTTGAAAATAGAGCAGATGGGCCATTATGAGGATCATCATTTATTTAAAAAGCAGCAAATTGGCGTGATTATCTTTGTGTTTATTATTACTGCAGGAACTTTGACTTTTGGATCTGTTCCTTTTATAAAATTGCCACTGCCACTCTTTTTTATGGCATTATATTTATATTACTATCCACTAATTATTTTGTGCGTTAGCAATATGTCGTTCTTCAACAATGTAAGGTATGATGTCACGATATCACAGGAAATTATATAGTATAGTCAAAGTATTATTTTATATTTTTTATATAATATATCATTTATAAGAATTATGAAAATTTTATTTTAATTAAATATGCATTTCTTGATAATAAGAGTTCTCCATTTGTATAATATGAAAATTAAATTGTGAACGTAAGTAATTTCTAAAATTTTAAATTTTATATATCATTCACTATATTTTTATTGTGTATATTTAAACAGTTATATGAGAACGAAATTCGTAGAATTGAATAATGAACTTTCTGCCATGTTGAAAACACAAAAATCCGTAAAATGGCACATAACAGCTGAAAGTACTATTCGTTCGTCTCAGCATTACTTGAAAAGTATAAGAAAAAGTCGGTAAGTTATTAAATCGATTACATTCAAAGAATCTCCACATTAATTCAACAAGTTTTACTAAATTTTAAGGACAGTGCATTTACAACTAGTACGAATATTGTCGTGCCTACAAAAAGCATACGAAGTACAAATTCTGCTATCAACAGTAATATCTCTGATAGTCATCACTGGTTGCTTTTACGAACTTTATATAGATTTAATAAATGGACCATTCTCTAAGTTCACGATTACAAAAATGTTTGTGATCGTTTTTTATAGTATAAATATCATTACTATTAATTGGGTGTGTTCTTATACAGCAGTAGAAGTATGTAGCCTTATTTTCATTTATATATCATCGCTTTACAGTGATCTGATAACAATATTTTTTTAAATTATCCTAGGCCCATAAAACAGGAGGTATTATTAGCAAGTTATACGAGTCAACAAGAAGTACGGAACTTCGCGCTGAGTTAAGATGCTTATATATCATTTTTAAAGCCTTATCTACTTGTATATTTGTATACAATACAATGATTTTAACTAATTTTTTTTATTTTACAGATCCGACATTTTACCATCCAATTAATACAAAATCCTTTGTCATTAACAGTCTGCGGATTTTTCACTTTAGGTCGAGTATTTATTTCTACGGTAAGAAGAGCCACAACAGTATAATTAATTGCAGTCTAGTGACGCGAGGATGGTAAAAGTGTTAACACAGATCAGTTTTCAATTACAATGTCACTAAATAAATGTCGGTAACAGTCTATACTAATTACGATTTAATCTGTTTTTAATTGGCAAACACAATAATTAGTACGCGCGTGCCAATTCACATTAGGGCATAAGTCGAAAATAGAATGCACACATAATAATTTCTCGGCTCTATTCCCAGAAATAAATAATTTTAATTTATCTACATGTTAATCTAGTATTGTCAGATGGTGGAATATCTCCCATATGTGGGATTTTTTTTGTGCATACATAGTTGATTACCCCACCACTAAGCCGCCATATTCGTATTACTGTGCTCACTTTTCTCGATATTATAATTTAATTTTTCAACTTTCTATCAAAATTATCACTACTATGCAATTGAATATTATTTATCACTACAATCCCTTAAATCTAGTTCTTTTATACCGTTTAAATTTACGGCTCAGAATACTTCTTTGAATATGATCTCGCCGGTTAACCATACGTATTCAAACAGAGAACATAAAATCTGACGTGTGGAATTTTCTGAGTATGTACTTTATCGGCATTCGCGTCAAGGTCTAGGTCATAGTTAACCATCACTTTCTGGCAACACTCTACTACCCTGTGTAAGCTTACAGTTACGATACACATTATTTTTTAAATTAAAGTCTACTATTAAAAACTGCTTATCTATCCGTCAAACATAAATTTATCTATTATCGAATGGTTACTAAAATTTACCACCATTCCTTCACTGTAGTATTCTGTGATTGCATATATACTATTATAACGTTGAGAAATTTACTAATGATGTACTTTTTCTGCAGATGATTGGATCCGTTACGACATATTTAATTATCTTGATACAATTAGGTGATAAAAATTAATTTGAAATATGCGGAATTAGGAAATAAGCAATGATTAATGATGTGAGAAAAAGAAAAAATCAATCTTCTTTTTGTCTAAAAAAAAATTATTATTACGCAATTATTATAAAATATTATCGTACTTCATTTTTACAATATAGGTTAATAAAAAAAACACGATATCTACCAAACCTTATAATGTTTATGTTTAAAATATATGCAATCTTAATGTACAATATGTATAATGTATATCCTACGTAACACAAATCTGCTCCAAGCTGGCTATCAAATTCCCCACGATAAATGATACAGTCGGTTCAACAAGAAAGGAATCGCGATTTTTCAAAAACTATGAGATATTTATTTCCAACTTTTTTGTTTGAATTTATATTAAAGATAGTAAGGCACATTTGGATTAGTAAACAGTGAAATTACCGTTACTGCCAATAAGAGCCTACGTCTGGGCATATTTTCAACGAGTTTTTCCGTATAAGAGGCAGAAAAAGAACGCCATATTATACGAATGATTTGCGAGAGCTGCCCCTTTATGTCAGGTTTCAGACGTTTTACGGCAGATTTCAGGAATGTTACGTCAGGTGTCAGGGGTTTTACGGCAGATTTTAGAAATTTTGCATCGGACGTAATTGAGTACTCTCTAACTCCTTCTATTGCGACTCCGACTCAGTTTCATCCATGATACATTGACCTCGCACGTGGAAGCGGTGGATTTCGAAGAGATGATCGGTAACCCTTTTTACGTTGCCGAATTTTGCACTTGCAATCCCGCGGCAGCTCTCCCGTTTCCCTTCACACGCCCCGCAGACTAGCGTGTGGAGTCGGTGGAGATGACGAATGACCCTTTGTATGCCACCGAAGAATTTTGATGGCATTTTATCATGATCATAATTCCGCTGTTCCTCCTTCGCCTCTATCGTCCCGCTACGATACATTGGTCTTGGAGAGAAGGTAAAAATCAAAGGAAGTGTCAAATAACCCTTTGTACGTTACCGAAAAAACTGTTTACAATAATTTAATGTGCACTATTTATTCGAGGGGAATTGCGCATGGAGACCGGCGGAGCTTTGATGCCAAACAATTGAGCAAACCTTTGTATATTACCGAAATGTAGATCCATGAAATGTTTACTTAATTAAAATTCCTTCACATTCTTAAGAAGAGTGTCCTGTATATAAGGAAGAGTTTGGTGTTCTTTCGTTAATTCACTGTCACAATTCGTTGAGTTTGCAGAAGCAACGTGAACTGAAAGTAGGACTAGATTTGAGAAGATTTAATCCAACCTGTGCGAAAATGGACTTTTCAAAAATTAAAAAAGTGGCACGTCTGGAGGGTTTCCTGCCAACGAAAAAGTTATCAGAACTTGAAGTTGAGAAAGAATACAAGCTTACCAACATAAGGAAAATTCAAACGAAATTTGGAGCAAGACACATCGTTGACGTGGAAAATAGCTTTTCCGTATTCCTGCCAGCAAGGATCTCGAGGGTTCTGACGGAAGATAAGGATTCCTTTCATCGAATGGTTTTGGTTACCGCTGAGAATCGGATTTGTATGCGCTATCTCGGTGGGAAGTTCAACCTCATCGAATTTGCTTCAAAGTATTGAATACTTGTAAACGTTCATACTCATGATTTAAATAAACAGATTGTCACATACGTGATAAATAAAATACAACTGATTATTATTTCTTTCACTTATACTTTATTCTTAATCAAAAAATATACATTCCGTCATCCAAATCCTTAACAATTTAACATTTTCCATAGCATAATTGAAATGCGGAGCATGGTGATGCGTACTGTGACGTGATTTTTCGAATCACGGTCACAAGGCGACTCCGGTTAGCAATACAGATCACGTTCTCGCTTTCCGGCTCCATTCGGGTCGCCACCCTGTTCAGAAACTACGCTCTCGGGTTGGTTAGTAAAGTTATGCCAATGCTCTCAGGCGATTTCGTTATGGATTAGTGGAGGTCGAGGTTCTCGAATCTGCCGAGGGGAGATAGCTTCGACATACCGAGTTGCCCGGCAGAGGAGAGTACCCGACGGAGGCGTCTCCACGGACCGACAGAAGCCCGGCTGAAATACCGGCGCCCCGCTGGAGATGGGCAAAGGCCTGTAGAGCGGACGGTGATAAGGTTTTGATAAGCTTAAGGGCAGGGGAGAAACCTCCTGCCCGAGTTAAGGATGAGGTGCCCAGCTGTCGCCCGATACCCTGGGGAAGCGGCCGTGGAGGCTCTCCAGTTATGTTACGTACCGATTCGTTAAAGAACGCTCTCGATTTGGTTTAAAGGGACGACTCGAGGGAAAGGAAGAGTTATCGGCTATAAGGATCTCGACCAATCAGAATGATTAGTTTTCGAATTGGGCTATTGTCAAATTAGTCTGTCTCGGGACACCGGCTGAGGTGTCACGAACTGGCTCGCGCTCCCGTGCTATCTGTTGATAGTTTTTCTAACCGCGTTTCGATACGGTATAGACAGTTCTCGCTTGTACAGTTCACGCGATATCCAGGAATTCCTATAGATTTCCTGTGAGTGTTCCGGACGTGTGGTGCTGTGCTCTAGTGCAGTGCCTACCGGAGTGTCCCCTTGGATACGGTTCTCCATCATCACGGATTAGCTGCACCATCTCCGGAGAGGACTCCCAATTTATTAATTGGTGAAGGGATTTCGATCTGTTACATTCTCGATCAGCTGCTCTCCGCATCGCCCACTATTTGCCTGACGCTCTCTCTGACCCTCTTTACCTTAACTTAGCAGCCTGAGCGGCCGTGCATTTCCGTAACCGTCCGCTCCCGTTCGTGCGTCCAGTTGCGTTTGCTGATTTCACGCGTCCCCAACAATCGAAAGGATCCGCTACGCTATCGCCTTTCTGATAGATTCCGTCAGAGCTTTCGTTTTTGGTAGAGTTGGGCCTGTTCCACCCCAACCCTCAGTTTATACCGGCTTGTCAGTTCCCGGCGAAATAAGAATTGGCTAGCGCCCGCCTGGCTTGCGGATGCATGAACGAAGGGTGGACGGCCGAAGGTAACGTAGGTTGGTTCTCGAAGATTGGTTCGTTCACGGATTTTGCTTATCGGTGTCCAGTTAAGAAAAAGAAAAAATACGTTACAGTACATAGGACAACTGCATTTTTCGCCACTTTTGCAGCGAAGGGCAGCCCAGTTCTCCCAAGTTCACGATGTTTACCGATTGCCCCATAAAATTCTCCGAACAATTTGTCTCTTCCATTCCTTTTACATAAATTCTGGTAGCATCTCGTAAAATGAATGGAGGAAGGTTTTAGCTTGGTTGTAAAATGTATCGCCGGAGTTCTAACTAAACGTCTTGACGGTCCACCCGTGTTTGGATGGTATAGGGAGTAGAGGATACTCGTACCGTTCCCAGGTGCGGAAACTCATAGCGATGGATACATCCTTCTCCATGAATTTCAGCAGTTCTATCTTTCGACGATCTGAGGCCTTTACGTACGGTATCAACCATTCCAATTTTTGAATTGCAACTTTGCATTCTTCCGGAGCAGTTTGCACAATGGCATTGACGTTGCTCTTTGCCCTCGTTAGGATCAACTCGTGCTTAGCGTTTACGACGATCATGCGATAATCTTCAGCAAAGCCTAGTATCATGCTCAGCGATATGGATACGTCAAAGTAACCAGCTGCGTCGGCCAATTTCTTTCCCTGCGTCCAACCAGCGTTATCCATCAACGAGCGTTGACCAAGAGTCAGAGAAGGTAGCCTTTCATGAGACTCGTGAGACCAACGTTCTTATTTCGATCGATCTCTATACCATTGATTTCATAGCGAATCTCATCGAAAAGATGACAAATGTCGTTATTAACCAAGGTTGTGTTTGCAGCCGGCGTAGAACCATCTTCCTTGACGAGCTTTCCCTACACATGCAGCGAACTTCTACTCGGTATTAAACACAGGTCTTGATGTTGAACGGAGGTTCGTATTTCATCACTGTTGTTGAATGTTGACGATGCGTAAGGCTGGTGTGCATAAGTTTCGCAGTGCGCTATAACTCATCGAAGGTGATTGGTGTCCGCATATTTTTTAAGTTACTTCCTCCATGGTGAGCAGCTGATAAAAATAATGCAGCGCCAGCAGAATGAACCTTTTAGTTTCCTCTTCCGACTGGTGTGACCTTGGGCCCCAGATTTCTCAGGAATAACACGTTTTGAGGTGTTAACGCTTTGCAGCGCGGACGATGACTGATTCCTTTTAGACATATCGGTTCATTATTATAGCCGCTATTATAACCACTACCAATCTTTCTGTTATACACGATCCCCATTATCAGATGGATTTCACGTGTAGTCTTATCGTTATGAATTCTCCTTAAAAATTCACCAAGTCTCCATCCTGATCGACAATTCGAAGCTGTAGATGATCTATTGTCTTGGTCGTTACTAGGAGGTAAATGACGTGCGACGGCACCTCTATAATCTTATATCCTGGTGGTACGACCGGAAAGAATTCGTGGATGGTATGTACCTTAAGGTCGTTTATGTAAGCACCTGTAGTAATGTTGCATTCGACTCGCAAGGCGTTCAGAATGGCTACAGGCACATCGGATGTATGTAATTTATTAGCTTCCAAAACGCGTTGAGTAAAACCCAACAAGCGACCAATCGAATCATCAGGTTGAAAATTGATGTCACGGTTACACTTAATTTCGCTGCACAGAGTATTATTGTTAGGCTTAATGCGAATTATAATATTCTTATCTGTCAAAACACTGTGCACATAGTTTTCGATATCCTCTATTTCATAGCTACCAATGGGTATAACGATAACTTCATCCCCCACGTAGAACTTGTTGTGACCAGTGTCCACGTTAGGAATCGAATTAAAGGTTAGTAATTCAATGAGTACTAGAGCATGATTTTTATCTCGGGAAAGCTCGAAAGGGGAAAAGTACTGAGCTTCGAGTATAGAAGATATGCCCGATAAAGTTCATGTGAATGAATCTTCCATGATTGCGAACGTTTGACTGACGATATGAAATTATGTAGCATGTTTATATAGACGATACTTATTCTTACGATTTAACTGTCCACAGAAGAACTTGGGGCACAGGTGACCACATTTGAAAGTATCATAGTCCTGATAACGTTCATAATTATATTTTATACTATTAACGTTGAGATACCTGATGAGATCTAATGAGGGCAAAGATTACAGAAACTTTCAAAATAAATAAGTAATTGTAAGTCTTTTTTCTTCGTGTAGGCAACCCAGTGTGTTCCGGAACCATCCTCATCGTCGAGATTGACGATTGCCGATTCGTATTTGTACGATCCACCCTTTGGCATGGCATTCCGCATAAAAATTCCACGAAAATGTGGAATGTTCATGAGCCTGGCGTACTTGAGTAGATCTGCATCGGTTAACGCTCGACGTGGTAGTTTCACTTCAAGTTTTTTTAATTTTAAATGAATGCCCAGTCTCTTTTTGTAGGGTTTTAAGTACAATCCTTTGCCGAGCGCAATGGATTCCATCGTTTTATTATGTCGTTGGGTTTCCTTCAATTGTTCTTTGGTTGCCTTGGCATCGTTCACGGCTTTGGCTATACCTGCTGCACCTCCTTCTGACGTTCCAGCAGCATTCAGACCCGCAACATAGGAACGAGAAACGGCAGGAAACCTCCGACTTTCGATGGTACGGGTAGAACACGTGGTGCATGTATATTACTCTTTCCGCCCGCCTGTTTGACAGCTCTTTGAGCACCCTTAAGAGCAGACTGAATTACTGCCTGTGAATCGTTGCTTTGTGTCATCGATCGTTTAGCTGCTTCGATAACTTTTCTCAGCGTTATCTTCTTCTTTTTCGTGATACCCAAACCGAGGTTTGATTTAGCGTTCATTATGTTCGCTACAGACCAGGCAGCTACCTTCTCAGCGATGCTCGCGTCCTTCGCGAAAACACGTTTCCAAGCTCTGACGACAAGTATCCTGTCAACCGCCCCTCTTTGTTCTAGGTTTTCCCGATTCTTCGAGTACGCAATATCGTGCTCCTTGCAAGCTGCGTCGAGGGGATTGATACTCAAATCACCTTGTGCGAATCTTTTCACTTGTTTGGTACCGAGTCCACAGTATTGATAGCTAGAGGTATATGTAATTCAACTGGTAGACTGTTGATGATTTTGTTGACTAAGCCCGTGCCACTATGACCCTTATTTTTGCCCATGCACGTACGTTTAACATGCATAATCATGTCCTCGCCCTATCGTGAAACAGTTCCGACTGACCGATGATCTTTATAAACCTGTTATTCATAGTTTTCGCATTAGTCATGGTCAAGATGAGGTTTGAGACAGAGTCTATCAAGTTACCTGTACCGAACTTTGACGAATTAACGCGAGTTAAGAAGAGAAAGAGGACGAAACGTCATGGTGAATTACTTCCAAACAGTATAGGCGCGGTGTTTTGCGGACCGTCAAACTGCGGCAAGACAAATGCATTGCTCGCTCTCATAACACAACCCAATGGATTGAGATTCGAAAACGTCTACGTATATTCAAAATCACTGGATCAACCAAAGTATCAGTTTTTAAAACATTTACTCGATTCCGTGGATGGTGTTGAATATTTTCCATTTACGGAACACGAACAAGTACTGCCACCAAACGAGGCACAACGCAATTCAGTAATTATTTATGATGATATAGTTTGCGAGAAACAAGATAATATGAAAGCCTTCTTCAGTATGGGGCGACACAGAGATGTTGACTGTTTCTATCTTTGTCAGACCTACGCTCGCATTCCCAAACATCTCGTACGCGACAATGCTGATCTGCTGGTGCTCTTTAAACAGGATGAAATGAATCTAAAGCACGTATAAGATGATCATGTAAACACTGATACGACGTACACGCAGTTCAGAGACCTGTGTTCGGCATGCTGAAACTAGGGCAAATGTTGGTTTTTCGCAATAGACAAGAATAGCGAAATCAACGATTTGCTTGGGCCATGCTGACTGTTATGCCCCTCTATTATAAAATAGCCATTAAGGAACCGTTACCCTGAAAATTCCCTACCTTTCCTATCATATAACTATCCTTAATCCCAAAAATATACAAACCCTTGTTCCCTGCATTTTTAAAATAGGAATTTTCCAATTACACAAAAAACCCTCCATTCCTATTCCTCGTTCCCGTTAGACTAACAAGGAACATCACTTTAGTGCCCCCTCTGATTTTGATGAAACTCAACTATGTTGTAGCGCTTGAAAAATTAAGAGACATGTATTTTTTTTATCGGCAGAAAAACGGTTTTAGGGGGTGAAATCAACCCCCAAAGTTCGGCATGTCGAGGGGTGATAATGCAGTTTCACCTAGAAGGAGTGGACCAATTTCAATGAAACAAAAACTAAAATGTTTCTCATCACGAGTAATGAAAAATACACCTAGACAGTAAAAAGAAATTGTCTCGTGTGGGGGTAAACCACCCCTCAATTATTCATTTTTTCATCCTATTTAAAAAAATTACAAATTGAATTTCATGTAACACGTACCATTTGAAAGAGGAAGTAAAATTACAGTTTACATCTTTTTGCTTTTTTGCGGAAAAACACGTTTAAGGGGGTAAACTACCCCCTGCATATCGATGTATGCATTTCCATATAGGACGACTTCTCGCACAATTTAAAAGTGTAAATTAGTTTAAAATATCCTCGTTAATGAGAATCAATAAATGGTAAGTGAAAATTAACGTATTACCCGTAATTAAGGGGGTAAACTACCCTTTGCATACCTACTCCCTATATACCGATACATGAATTTCCATATTACAAAACATATTTTTAAGGGCTAATGCTTACCATTTACGCACCAATATGGTGTAATACTTCTTGGTAAATAAAAGAATACTTTAACATGCTGCCCGTCATTAGTGTGTACATACATACATACATACAAGAGATGCGTGGACTAAAGAGTCTCGGCGGGCCGTGCCCCGTACGGCGGGTTGCCTGTAATTGGCAAGAGACTCGACCGAGTCTCTTGATAAAACAAATTGCATTACTCTCTTGTTTATTTGCGTTACTACGTTCCTTGACCTATCCACCAATCACTGTTTTTGTGGGGAAATAAATGATCGGCTATCCCCAGTGGGAGGAGACTAAGAAGGAGTTCCCAATTCTCACGCGCTGATGATTGGCCTACTTTAATCCGTAATGATTAAAAAACTAATTAAAACTTTTGAATTTTGTTGACGCCACTATTTTTATTTTTGCACGTCGGATCTAACGGTATGTCTCTTGTCCGGGGTTTAAGAAACACCCTGTATAGAGAACACCAAATGTAATAAAGCACTCAGTTCACAACTAATCACGTGTATAATTACTTTACAATATCACCCACTGCCCAATTAAAAGATTATGGGCCTTAAAAACTTTGATTAGTGCAATGGTGACAGTTTTGTGAAAAATTCTTGTTAAGACAACGTGATTTTGTCAGGTAAAAAGTGCAAAATCATAGCCATGGCGTTAGCAAATACAAATTCCGGCTAGTCAGCCCTTCAAGCTATAGAGAAACTCCAGGATACAAACAATTATCATTACTGGTCAGTGCTAATGAGACACCATTTACGTCAAGAAAAGTTATGGAACACTATCGAAGTCAGTGCAGGCGAAACTTTAAATACAAACGCCGATAGCATGAATTCCACCATTTCCCGAATTTTCTTCACGCTAGGGAGAATACCTCTCGGCTATGTTGAAAACGAAACCGCGCCTAATGAAGTCTGGAGAAAACTCAAGGACACATACGGTGTTTCCGGCCCAAATCACACAATGCAAATACTGAAAGCTCACACTATCAAAACTGGAAGACTTCGAGTCAGTGGACGAGTACATAGTTTACGTCCAACAAAACGCTAATCTCCTCCAAGAAATGGACTTTGTTAAACTGCGCGACCAACTCTTTTACGGTTTTTTTATGTCCGAATTACCTGCTAGCTATGAACCGCTACGGCAATCCGTCGACAATTCAAAAGAAGCATTAACGTCGGAAGAGATAAAACGTCGCATAAAGGAGACATATAAGCGCATAGGAGCCGGCAACAATCCCACAGACACGGAGTCAGACGCGGTTCCGGACTTCTTCGGCAGTAAACATCAATCAACGTTCAGAGGTCAGTCACGCAGCCGAAACCGTTACAGAGGAGGCAGCCGAAACAGAGGTAACAAAGGCCATCGATGCTTCAACTGTAATCAGTACGGGAATTGGGCCGAGAATTGTCTAAAATAAAAAAATAACCGAAATTTATTTGGCCAAAGTCGTGGAAATTACCCGCGTGCCAACGCCGTGGTCGGTGAAGAAGAAACGCACCAAGAATCTGTACATGAGGCAGTCGGTAATGTAGTTCACACATTCGTTGTATTATCCGCATGCTCAGAACCGACGGGAAATTAGCGCGGGTAAATAAAAATTTATATGTTTATAATGCCTAAAAAATTGCTCCTTAAATGCTCCATATGTTTCCCTAATTGCTCCATTACTTCTATGCGATGATTAATAAATATTCATTAAAACAGAAAATTTTCAGAAAATTAAAACAGAAATTCCAAATAACGGCAGATTTTCATATGATTTTCTTGATAAATTAACTGCTCCCGATCTTCTCCCAATTGTTCCGCAATTAGTTTTTTCTTTAATTAAAGCGTCTTTAAATAATGAGTAAAATTTGATTTTCACTTAGCTGGATTGCAAACGTAAACAATCTGATTGGTTTGCGAACACATCTACGACAGTGCGTTCGAAGATCAGCCGAGAGTCCCCAAGCATCGTTGCTACGGTTCATTGTCGAACACACTTGTGATAGCTACGTTTCAATGACTACGTTTCCAAGCTCAGAATTTAGAGGAAATGAACCAATCATGCAACGTTTGAGAAGACGAACGTGATACGTCGATTTCACTTAAATCCTTTACGCATGAGTTTAGAAACGATTGAACAATGACGTGTAAGTTTATTCTGTTGAATCCATAACTGTAAACTTAGTAATTAATAGATTAATAAGACGGTCTCATCTGAATTACCCAGGCAAAATGCCCACGGCAAAATGGAACCAGTATACCTGACGACTAAATGCCCGGCACTTGTGTGCCCGTCGACAAATTATTAAGTTTATACGAATGGATTCAACAGGATGAACTTACACGTGATTGGTTAATCGTTTCTAAAACCCATGCGTAAAGTATTTAAGTGCGATTTACATTTTCTCTAAATTCTGAGCTTGGAAACGTAGTCATTGAAACGTAGCTATCACAAGTGTGTTCGACAATGAACCGTAGCAACGATGCTTGGGGACTCTCGGCTGATCTTCGAACGCACTGTCGTAGATGTGTTCGCAAACCAATCAGATTGTTTACGTTTGCAATCCAGCTAAGTGAAAATCAAATTTTACTCATTATTTAAAGACGCTTTAATTAAAGAAAAAACTAATTGCGGAACAATTGGGAGAAAATCGGGAGCAGTTAATTCATCAAGAAAATCATATGAAAATCTGCTTCGTTATTAGGAATTTTAATAAAAATAAAAATTTTCTGTTTTAATGAATATTTATTAATAATTGCATAGTAGCATGGAGCAATTATGGAAACATATGGACCATTTACGGAAGCATATAGAGCATTTAAGGAGAAATTTTTTAGGCATTATAAACATATAAATTTTTATTTTCCCGCGCTAACTTCCCGTCGGTCCTTGAAATACTTTTGAGTATACCGTCGGGAAGTTAGCGTGGGAAAATCAAAATTTATATGTGTATAATGCCTAAAAAATTGGTTCTTAAATGCTTTATATGCTTCCGTAATTGCTCCACCGCTACTCTGCAATGATTAATAAATATTCATTAAAACAAAAGTTTTTATTTTTATTGAAATTCCTAATAACAAAGCAGATTTTCATATGGCTTTCTTGATAAATCAATTGCTCCCGATTTGCTCCCAATTGCTCCGCAATTAGTTTTTTATTTAATTAAAGCATCTTGAAATAATAAGTAAAATTTGATTTTCACTTGGGTCGATTACAAAGTACACATGTGTCTCACGGATCTCAGGAATATCACGCGTAGTATATCTATATATACTCGACCAATCAAAAACGTGGGTATAGTTCGACGGTCCTCCGCTCAGGTGGCGCGTTTACGCCAAAATAAAATTGGTTTTAAGAATATCGGCCCATTGGCAGTCTCCCTACTCATCTCTGCTAACAGGTTATAGCACGGGAGTGCCGTGTCTCCAATAAGTGGTCTGTGGTCTGTGCTTAAGATCGTGTCTGTGAGCAGGCGTAAGGAAAGGAAGGAACGTGTGAATTTCTTGATTTCTTGAACCTCGTGTTCTCTTATAATCTCTAGTAAGAGTCAAACACACCGAAACTATGGCGCAAAGCAAATTCAACGAATTGGCTGGACGTTTGGGCAAAAATCCAAATGGATTAAATACTGGACTCAAATTCTTGGCTGTTGCTGGTGCCGCTGCTTATGGAGTTTCACAATCCATGTATACAGGTTAATGCCCAGTATTTCTACAATCTAATCTATATTTTAAGAATTAATAAATTATATCTCATAGAAACTTTCTATTGATCAACATAAATGATGAATCGACCATGCTTTTTATATAATATCCATATTTAAATCGTCGACGTTCGTTATGAAATATTTTTTCTCCCCACAAGTTTTAAATAATTTCTGTTATATAATTATATTATTTTATATCAAAATTTTAAAGAAATTGATAAACTTTGTTTCATTATAACAAATTGTCTGATACTGTATATCTGAATCCATTTGCTATTTTCTTTGTAATTGCATCATTTAATTAAATCGTTTCAAGCCAGAAGCAAAAATAATTTAACAACAATTTTTGTTTGTCCAGTTGAAGGAGGACACAGAGCTATTATATTCTCTCGTTTGGGTGGCGTTCAGAAAGATATCATGGCTGAAGGACTTCACTTCCGTCTTCCATGGTTCCATTATCCTATCATTTATGACATTAGAAGTCGTCCAAGAAAGATTTCCTCACCAACTGGTTCTAAAGATTTGCAAATGGTTAACATTTCTCTAAGAGTTTTATCACGACCTGATGCACAAACTTTACCTATAATGTACCGTCAGCTTGGTCTTGATTATGATGAAAAGGTAATTATAATATAAGTTATGCTTCTATCAAAGGACCTTTACTATTTAGTGATTTTCCTTTAGGTACTCCCAAGTATTTGCAATGAAGTACTAAAATCAGTTGTAGCTAAGTTCAATGCTTCCCAGCTAATAACACAGAGACAGCAAGTGTCAAATCTTGTTCGTAAAGAATTGATAGACCGCGCACGAGATTTCAACATTATTTTAGACGACGTTTCCATCACAGAACTTAGCTTTGGTAAAGAATACACTGCGGCAGTTGAAGCTAAGCAAGTCGCCCAACAGGAAGCACAGCGTGCTGCATTTGTAGTGGAACGTGCTAAACAGGAGAAACAACAGAAAATTGTTCAAGCTGAGGGAGAAGCTGAGGCTGCAAAAATGATATCCTTAAACATAAATCATTATTTAGCGACATTAATTATTAAATAAGATTGAATAGTTTTGTCCTTGACGCCAGTTTACTTAGGTTTAGCAATTGGTCAAAATCCTGGATACCTGAAACTGAGAAAAATCCGAGCAGCCCAGAGCATATCGCGCACGGTAAGCCGAATACGTTTAACACTTTAGCGCGAAAGCCCGAGTTAACTCGGGCATAAAGAATAATTACACTAAAGCTATTTATATGTACGTATCTGATGAAGGTAGATGATTTTTTTAACAATTTAGTTGCAAAAAACAGTGTGTAAAGAAGTTAATTAATACTTATTTTTTTTGAAGTTATGTTTATTATGCAAAAAATCTATTTTGAGTGTGAACTACCTTGTTTCAGATTGCCAATTCCCAGAACAGGGTATACCTTAGTGGAAACAGTCTGATGTTGAACATTCAGGATCCGACGTTCGATGATCTATCCGAGAAATTGAAAAGTAAGAAGTAAAAGCACGGAAGACTGAATTTCTATTATCTATCTTCATTGTCCTTTCCATATAGCGTACAATGCTACTCGTACAGTCTTCATTATATATATTAGTCACGAGATAAATATTCATTTGTTAATTATGTAGAAGTTACAGAAAATTTAATAAGATTCAAAGGTGATTCGCGTGGAATCTGAGATGCTGCATAGACGCTTTGCTTTCATTCGTCCTCAAAAATTTTCTTTCCCTAAATTTGCTTCATACTTGAAACATATTTTCCTGAAAAGATTATGACAACGCAAGCTCGCGAAAACCCCAGATCGTCTGTTTTCAGGTCGCGAAGGGATGGGTTGGAAAAGCTGGAACCAAACAACACAGCATACTGTTGAAACCCTAAAAGCAAATTCCCAACCAAAAATCCGAAACATTGAAAGGTCCTCTATACAAGCAACTTCCTCAGAAGATCCTGTTTCCCTAATAATTGACTCAGCTGATGATAGCGCCAAACTTATTATTCCCTGAGAGAAAACAAAATCGTTGAAGAAATTTGTCATAGCGAGCTTGCCTTGTCTATATATGAATCTTCAGTCACATCCTACTTCATCCAGATCCATTACTATTTGATAATGCTTGAAGGACTTCAGGTATTTAATAATTATCTTATTTTAGGTTAAACTAAAGTACAGAAACATGTAACTGATGGAAGGTAATCTAAATTAGTTGCAAAAACATTGTCAGACCATTGTCTGTATCAAAATACTGCATTGGAAATAAATAAAAAAGCATCTGTACCCTAGTTACCCTATATTTATTCGATAACATCACTGAAATAAACATAATAAACTGTTTAATTACCACATGTAGTATATTTTTTGTAAAAAAAAAATATTTTTTTATTTGAAGACAACACTTATGATTCTTCAGAGAAAAGTTATCTCTATTTTATTATGCACACCATTAGCACACACAAGTGCATTGAAAACAAAGAAAAATGTTTAATATATCTATTACATCACATCTAAAAAATGACAAGATTTCATTAGAAACTAATGGGTCTAACTTAACTAGACCAAAACCATCGGATAGGTGATGTGAAAAGGCACCTTAAATGTTATTACAAATTACTAAAATTGGAATAGACTATTATAGGGATAATGGTTCGAAAATCATTATTTGGAAACATTGGCCGCACAAAAAGAATCGCCAAAATTTAAATTGAGTCTGCTATTTTGCAGCTTAATTTTTTTTTGCGATTTATACATTTAGTACGTCTGTTCTCTCGTTACATACGCTTTCTATATTTCACAAAAAGAGGAAATTCTTATTCGATGGTATTTTCAAGTAACCAATGAGAATCTGCGCTTTTTGAAAATTGCAGAAAGTGTAGGTAATGAGAACAGACCTAATGCGATATCCAGCACGCTTGAATCAATCTTTTAGCCGCTCTTCCACTTCAGCTTGGCTGACTTTATATTGTTGTTGGAGAACTTCTATAAATTTATATTAGAAATATCTTTTAATGTATTGTTATTTCTCATTGCAATAAATACTCACTAGTAATTATTTTTGTAAAAGTGCATGATGATATCCTCAAAGTATGAGGGTTTAGCCCCGTCCACGTACAACGTGTCACTAAAACATCACTCATGATCAAGTGCGCCTTTTGAATATTATTGCCGCTTAAGTTACGAATTTTTCTTTCCAAAAATATCAGAAAAATAAGTATACATAACACTAATAATTAGTGGAGATTTATTATTACAACTTATAATATGAAGATGTCGAGTTTCACTTTCCTCTAATTCACGGTCAAAAACAGTCAGACCTTTTGTGCCGTTTGCTTGAGTGAATTGAAAAACGACGTTTTCGATGCCTTCATGGCCAACTGTCAGTCAATTTTTCATGTATTCCAAAATTTCTATTTGTTTCTGCAATAACAACAGCATCACTCGCGTACATTTTGCTGCATGAAGCAAAATATATTTGTATTGAAGAAATTTTATACTTAAGCTAATGTTTCATTGCGAAAATTAAACCAAAAGATATTTATAGTAACAATATTCACTATGCTTATCTTTATTACTGTTATTGGAATGCAACTGGGATAGATTTACCTACTACATCAGTTGATACAAGAATCATATTTCCATTATTTTCAGATGTATTGTACATTAAAAATTGTGCATCATACTTGTTGCATCCAGTCTTAAAACTCGGCCGTTGCTGATGTGATTGACTGTTGTTGCAGTATTCTGTACTGTTTTTTTTTCACAAATAAAAACCATTTAATAATTCTATAACACAAAACTACCAAAAATAAACTTCCAATTTATGTGTAGAATTCGCACATTTAGCTAGAAAAATATTAAAGATATTAGTGCAATTTTTTTAAGAATACACATTTTTTAATTTCATTGCTGCAGTATGATACAAGAGTTAATAAAATCGACTCAATATACTTACTGTTAATTAAAGTTCTAGTACGCATACTTTGTGGGATAGTAATAAATTTTCTATTTTTGATTACATCTGTGTTTACAAATGAATTTCATTAATTGATCCCTTTATGTTTTCAACATTAGTATTGTCAAATATGAATAATCTTTACTATCTCATTCCATTTCAGTAGATTACTTGAAAGATGTTTCGATAATTGATGGCTTTCTTTTTGACATATTGGCTGAGTACATGTACTATCGTGTTTTATTAGGAATGTCATAATAGCAAACTGTTATTACATGTTAATAAAACAACATGAATATTTTATAAATTTTATACGTTAGAGTGAAGAATTGGAAATACAAAACAAATATCTAAGTATAAAATAGCGAAACCTTTATTTTTTATTACATTTATACAGACCATGATTGGAGTTTAGAGAATTCAGCAATTTTTAAAATACCCAACCAAACTGAATTACAAGGACAATCATCCTCCATTGGTTCAGGATACAGAATTTCTTTTAAACAATAATAATAATTATTGGGCGTTTGATCTTTTAAATCAAATTTAGAAAATTGAATGCAATGGAAAGAATTTGTAAAACCTTGTGGCATTTGATTATTTTTAATTCTGTTTACGAGTTAACGAAAGTTACGTACAGGACATTGTGAAGACATCGACAATAGTTTTGATTGTTTTGTCATACAATTCGTAATTTGTGATAAAGGCAGTACGCCATTTTTTAGCATAATTTGTAAAAAAATTTCAAATTAAAACTAAATGAATTTAGAGGTCCATATTGTAAAACATAGCGAGCAATATGCATAAGATTGTGTAGATTATAGGTAATACTATGGATACTATAAATTTCTAGCATCTCTTAAAAAATAACTTATAAGATCATTTACATATTCATTATGTTTAACACATTGTTCAAATTCACAAACCATCCTGTATGCAAATCCAACGCATTAAAATGAACCATTTTTAAAAATAAAAATGAGCGTAAAATTACCATAGACATATAAGAATAGACCACGCGAGAGATAGGCTGGCACGTGATTGACTGCGGTCCCTGAATAGAAAGAGAACATTGCATGTGGGGTGTTACCATGGACATATAGTACTGAACTGCTCACTGTAGCCACATAAAGTGTAACAGGGAATAGAAAGAGAGAACGAATCGTTAGTACCGTTCTGTCCTTCTCTTAGGCAGAAGCGGAATCAGGAATAAGGGATCCCCGCGCAGTAAAATCTATGTTTCATGATGAACTTTATTTATATATTTTATAAGTTTATGAATTAAATTAATTTTATGTTAACCATATAATTTAAGTTTATATTTCTACTTTACTAACTTGGGAAGCTTATCATATTGGGCTCAAAATATAAGTCTAGAGATAGTCTACAGTTAATACAGCGAAACACCATTTTTTAAATAATACTGAATTATGATAGATTCATTTATGATAAACTGATCACCATCAGCTTGATCACCACAATTGTAGTTTGACTATAACGTACATTCTATTATAGATGCCGTAGAGTAATCTTTCACATAGTTCTTATTTTAAATATTACAGTCCTGAACTCCTTTCATCGAGAAAACTTTCAACCAATAGAAAAATGATAGAAAAGGACAGAATGGTACTAACGATTCGCTCTCTCTTTCTATTCCCGGTTACATTTTCTGCAGCTACAGTGAGCAGTCTAGTATTATCTCCCAAAAAACCAAACGCCAAGTACAAGAATGCTGTGAATTCCTGCAATAAAAAGTATTGATATCATATTATTCAGGCCAAGTACGTAAGTCACTATGCGTCTTCCTATTATATGATCTAGCAGTGGCCCATCATTTTAATTGTATTTTCAAAATTTCCTATAACGTTTTCGTTACTCTTTTAGATTACTACTGCTTCCCG
>JASANN010000303.1:17424-27652 GCA_031762395.1 Calameuta pygmaea | reverse complement strand
GACTCCACTGATTGGCCTCTTAATATTCAGTTATCGACCGCGGATGTGGAACCTGATTTCTCACGCGGACGTAACATATCTTATGCATAGGGTCAGCATTCGCCTAATGCTGATCTCGCGTCTGGAGATTAACAATAGCGCTTAATTATACCATAGGGCATAACAATCCATAATACCGTAGATCAATAATGAACTAATAATATTTCCATAGGATCTCCTGGTATATCCACAAAAAATATTAGATGTTTTGTGTTATGTAGGTTTAGATACTGCACCTAACATTTTTGACTATGCTGGTTGGTAAAATTTTTAAGACTTTGAAAATATGCTAGAAGTGTAATTTATAATCAATTAAGTTTGGAAAAAGTTCTAACCAATCACTAAACTAAGGTATGGTCAATAGCAGTTACCTTATTGAACAATATTTTATGTTCATGTATTACGTCCGGCGCAACTACGCCCCTAGATTTCCACCAAAAACCCCCTGTCCCATTCTTTTTTCCACAAGAACTCACCAGTAGGTGTGAGAATGTTCCCACAAGAACTCATCAGTAGGTGTGAGAGAGAGAGTAGCTTGAGTCTGCAAGAAGCAGAGAACTTCAAGACCATGGACTAAAAAGTACGTACCGATAACGTGGCAAGAGCGCGAGAACCAACAGCAAACCGCGGTGGTCCCACGGTTCCAGAATGCACCGAGTCAGCAGTTTTCCATTCCTTCTGTGAGCCCAGAGGTTCCTCAAGCCAGAATCGATCAGCGAAATGGTCAGTCTACTTAGAAACCTCATCAAAATACGTCATATTCTACTCTCATTAAAATTTCGAGTTATAGGCGAGACCAGTTGTGTTAAGTCAAGATACTCTAGGGCTTATCTTGTCATTCTCACCTTAGGGCTGAGCAGAGTATACCATCGGTTGACTCACCCCTTTTGAACTCAGTGCTCTTGTGTCATAGTGACCATGCATTAGTATCAATGTCTACCTTAGCGGCCGGGACAAGGATCATCTTTCGGACATCGGATTATTTATATTTACATCGAGAATTCATCTGAATCTCTCTTACCACTACTGGTGAGCCCATTACGTTACCATTACTATTACCATTTAACATATGTATATTCTTAATATCGCACATAATTATTATATTTAATTCACACATGCGATAGAAATATCCAACATAATTACACCATTAACACTCAACAATTATAACGCAAATAACACAAACACGACACCCACACAGACACAACACATACTTCGGAACGATTATCGCGTGCTTAAGAAACCGAATACGGGGCATAGCATACCCCGGCAAGTGCATGTAAAAACGAATTGTCAAACATTTGCGTCGTATCATAACGGACATCACGTATTCTTCAAAATACATTGTCATTAACCGAATCATTTCTAAAATATCTAGTTTTTCCTTTCATCATTTACATAAGAATCTTAATCTCGATCACCGCTCTGTACCTCCGAAAAGACCAACAGGAAGCAGCTGAGTGTGCGTAAGCACACAAAGTGGTAAGAATCCGAAAATATAAGTAAGTTCGCCCTCCACGTACCTCCTTTCGGAATTGGGCGTGTCGGACGTAACACATGATACACAGAAACAGAGAAATTGCTAGATTCCATATAACTTTTTCAGTGTATTCTATAACGGGGTGCCCGGCTCGCCCCCGCTACAATTAATTTATCCACAGAGCCGCCAGGGAGAGCTAGAGAGATAGGAATTTCCGAAAAATGAGAAGTTCTGATCGGAAATCTAAATTTTCTCTTAAATGTCAATTGCGATTTACATCTTTCTTGCATCATTTCGGCACTTATTTGAGTTTTTTTAGTTTTAAAGTGATCTCATTTTGCTATTTTTCTTCTTGTTTTAGAAAAATTATTTGAAATTGTAAAGTCCATTTCCGATTCAATACCTGATAACATAAGAATGGAGTCATTTACTATATTAAAACGGCGTGATTTCAAAAGTTCACGAAAATGTATGATTAAGCGATACTTCGTGAACGAAAACTTACAGTTGTCTATATCGGCGGATGCATTATTCTCTCCAACGAAAGATTCTCACAGTGAAATGGTCAAGAAGGATTGGCTAATGAGTCAAATAAAACATCATATTTTTAATCAAAAGGTAAATAATAAAATGTATATAGTATTGTATTTTCTTCACAAGACCAAAAATAAACCGTAAATATAAGCATCGTTATTGTCATTATTTTTAAGGGATCACTGGAGTTTAGAGAGTCAAAAACAAGGTGATTTTTTATTTAAGGCGGGTTTGAATATTTTTAGATAATTACTTTTTTATTCAAAAGGTACATATTTCAAGATATTACGGCATTTTTTACATCAAAAAGTAGCGATAAATAATGGAATTATGAATGATCCCGTGAAACCCCCAAAAAAAAGGGTGCCAATTCCCATTTTGGACCGGATCATCGCAAAGCAAAAAATCAATGTCAATCTTAAGTGAATGATATCAGGTAGGGATGGATCGTAGCTTTTTGAAAAATGTTAACCCTCGGCCGTCGCACTGTAATTTCACTGCTTCCGCCGTCGCACTGGGTCATCTATGTCCGCGCACATTTTTCAACGGTTGAAAACGGTTAAAAAAATCTGAACAAAATCGTGAATACTTCTCAATAGTTGTAGAATGCAAATCGATGTTCATTGAAGCCTAAAAGTTATTATTTTTTATGCTAAAAATAGATATTTAAGCGAAAATGTTCGAAAAACGTGTTTTTGTTCAAATGTCAATAAAAAAAAACGTGCCATAGGAAAGAAAAAGTTACCATGGATTATCGTCATGGACATCCTAATGTTTAAGGAAATCCGGGCTACAATCATTTCTGGCGAAAAAAGTATAATTATTCAGTCATCTGAAAATAGACGATTTCAAGAAGAGGAAAATCGATGATTTTTTGAAAAAAAAAATTATCATATTTGTTACAAAAAAAAATATTACTTTTACTTAAAGAAACAAACAAAATATTATTTTTATTACAAAAAAAATATTAGTTTTATTAGAAGAAACATTGAATGTAGAAAAAAATTACATTACCTCCATACAAGGTACGCAGATGCATATACGATGCTCTTCTTAAATTGGTTTTTTGCATTTTTTTGGAAAAAATAGATTCAGAAGATTATAATATTATTTTACATACCTTGACACACTATTTCCTGGGCCTTGGACCGAAAAACAAAGAATTGCTCAAAGACAGTTTTCACTTACTCGTCGGTCGCACTGGGTCACTCACGATCCCTGTTAATTTTCATTGTTTCGTAGGTCATACACTAATTGGCAAAGAGCAACCAAACTTTGGGTGTAGGACCTTACCTATCCTAAATTTGTTTAGGGGAGGGGTAGCAGGCCTCGCCCTTTTTCCGTTTGCAGAAAATTCAAAAGTGAAATTTCGCTCTGGTCACAAATGACCCAGAGCGACGGCCGAGGATTAATTTTTTAACGGGAACTATCAGAAGGTGCGATAACTTAACGGATCCTATCGATCTTTGGGATCGCGTAAAATCAGAAAAGGCAACTCGATGCACCAACAGGAGCGGACGGTTACGAAGCGGACGATTACGGCTGCTAGATTGAGGTAGAGACGGTCGGAGTAAGCGTCAAGCAAATAGTGCGGGATACAGAAAGCAATGGATCGAGAACGTAACGGAACGAATCGGAAGTGTGAAATCGAAATCCCTCCACCAATTTATAAATTGAGAGTCCTCACCGGAACTGGTACAGCTAATCCGTGAAAGCCGAGAACTGTTTCTAGAGAACATTCAGGTGGGCACTGCACTAGGACACATCACTACACGTCCGGAATACGTATACAAAATCCATAGAATTTCCTGCATATCGCGAGAGCAACGCGGGAACTTCCCATACCGTGTCGGAACACAGCTGGAAAAACTATCATGGGAGCGCGAACCAGCTCGTGACACCTCGGTCGATGCTCCGAGACAGACTGCTTTGACAACAGCCAAATTCGAGAACTAATCATTCTGATTGGTTGAGATCGTTATAGCCGATAACTCTTCCTTTCCCTCGAGTCGTCCCTTTAAACCAAATCGAGAGCGTTTTTTAGCGAATCGGTAAGTAGCAACTGATGATCCTCCACGGCCGCTTTCTCAGGGAATCGGGCGAGAGCTGGGCACCACATTCTTAATTCGGGTCAGCGGGTTCCCTCACCTGCCCTTATTCGTATCAAAACTATATCTCCGCCCGCTCTGCAACCGTCTGCCCATCTCCAGTGGGGCGTTGGTATTTCACCCGAGCTTCTGCCGGTCTGTGGAGACGTCTCCGTCGGGTACTCTCCTCCGCTGGGCACCTCGGTATTTCGCGTACCAAGTATATAATCTCCCCACGGCAGATTCAGGCACCTCGACCTCAACTAAACAATATCAAATGTTCTGAGAGCATTGACGTAACCATACGAATCAACCCCGAGTATAGGTTCTGAGCAGGGTGGCAGGTCGAAGGGAACCAGAAAGCGAAAACGTTGTCTGAATCGTTAGTCTGAGTCGCCTTGTGACCGTGAATCGAAAAATCACGTCACAGTAAGTTTTGAATAAAAGAATTGAGCTTGTTTTAGACTCTCTAAACTCCAGTGACTCCTTAATATGGATAATTTATCGTTATACTGTTAATGTTTATCAGTCATATTATTCATTTGTAGGTTCGGATTTCTAATAAGAAATACTTATTGATAAAAGGCCTAGCCCAAGGAGCTTTGCTTTCTGCAGTTTTATGTGACATTTATTATAGTCATATGGTACAATATGAGTTATCGAAGTTTCTAAAAACTGGTATTTTGTACCGATACGTTGATGACTTTTTGTATGTAACAGATAACGAAGATACTGCAAAAGGGTACTATCGCTGCTTCATTCTGAGTATAGTATTTATATAGAATGTTAATATGTAATGCAGACTTTTTAAAAATTAGTAATAAATTTACAGTTAAATACTAATCTTTAGACGCCCTAATTTTTTTAAATAAGCATAAAGGGTGGTTCTGTGGAGACAAATCGCATTTTTCTCTTTTCTTTCCCAAGGTTTTATGCTACAAAAGTACAATGTGACCAAAATAATTTTCGCTGCAGAAACGAAAGTTAAATTACAGTGGTCCTGCTTCAATATGTATTATATGTTATTTATGCGTTGCAACATTTTTTTTATTTTTATATTCGTGGTACACCGATACAATGTAGATACTAATATCGTTTCAGTAAATGCGATAATTACTCTCAATAATCTGTATTGTATATTATGTAAATCATTTTTGATGTATAATATTTATATTTTCAAGGGGCCTGTCTATCACTGGTGCCATGTTGGTAAAAAACATGATTAACAGATGGAGATTCACAGAAATTCTCGTTTTGATGTTAATAGCTATCATGACAATGTTAGGTTGCAAAATAATAGACTGCCCTGCACAACATTAACATATTGCCGAACGATACCATATAATTGGGACGTTCCTCTCTCGTTTCCAATCAGTTGTATAGTTTATCCATTTCGAGCGTTTGGCAGTGGATGGGTTATTGATAATCAAGATATCAAAAAATAATGTTTTGAATGTTCACTCGTGAGATAAGGTAACACTATTCAACGTCACGGATGAGCTGTTCTTATGTATCTTTTAGTTTATACTTTGTCGGTTAGATAGCCTTATAGTCAAAAGTCTCGATAATAGCATCAGTCCTAAAATGTACAGTTAAAGGATATCTATGACAAGAGTGTGAGATATTCCCGGTATCTGGAAAATGTACAGGGTGACAAATGGGAAGGTGTGAACACTAATTGATTGCTTTTTCTGAATAGGTACAGGAATCAAAAAAACGAAATGATGATTAAATAGCAGAAACTTTGAGGTTTTATTAAGGAATACAATTGCATGATTTCAAAAGTTTTAAATATTTTAGAAACGAACATCTTAAAATACCGAAAATTCGTAAGGAGCAAAACAGTTAATGGTATAAGTTTCCGAAGTGTGCACGATCTGAATTGGCAAAACAATAAAACACACACTATCTTGCAGTATCAGAAATATCGTACACCGCTTTCTAAATAGCCGTGTTGAGTTGCTCTCGGTCTTTGAATTGGTCGACGTTACCATTAAGTGTTTTGCTCTTTACGAATTTTCGGTATTCTAAGATGGTTGTTTCTAAAATATATAAAACTTTTAAAATCATGCAATTGTGTTCCTTAATAAAACCTCAAAGTTTTCACTATTTAACCATCATTTCGTTTTTTATTCCTGTACTTGTTCAAAAATAGTAATCAATTAGTTTTCACATTTTTTCATTTGTCACCTTCTAGTACAGTAAATTGATCAAATCTACTACTCGCTTCTATTATTTCCGTCACTTCAGCAACTTATCGGTCAAATTACAAATTCCCATGCCCAAATTCCAAATATATATTCGCTGCAACTTCCATATAGTTAATATTGGTTAAAGGTTCTTATTTGAACCCTTTATGCGATAAGCAGAATTAAGAGTCAGGATGTCAAAAAGGCAGGGATAAAAAAGTTGGAATGATGGAGTTTAAGCATATAGATTACGAATTTCATAATTAAGAAACGAAAATCAAAATACCGGCCTATAACGCCCGATAACTTGATCTTAAATACTTCCCATGATTTGTTTTTCGAAAAACATAAGGAAACATTAAAATAATACTTTGGGATACGAGTGCAAAATAGCGACCTTTCGACGAAGGTTGTGAAGTTGGCAGTACGAACCGGAAGCGACTACCACAGCAGCACGAGCGGAATGCGAGTGTTGCCTGTGGTATGAATTGAAGGCGAGTGCTACCAACTTAACACATTTTGCCGAGTGTCCTTTTTTGGTACGCGTGTCACGTAATATTTTTTATAACATATGCACAAAAACTCCTTCTTTTTATGTCTTTAGTGTGGCGAAAAATATACTAGCGTGTCAAAAGAGTGCGCATAAAAATAACCAGTGTGATTTACGCATGCCCAGCATTTTTTTCTCTGCCTTACTACTTATTTACTTATGACTTTTTGTGCATGTGTTAAAAAAAATATGTTACAAAATGAAAAATGAAATGTGAAATTCTATCATACAGTCTCCTCGTGGCACACTTCAAAGTCGTGAAAAAATAACAAATTGGTGTCAGAGATATCTCAGAAAAATTCGTATAGAAAACCATTAGAGCGAAATTTACTTAAAGTAATAATTGTCGCAAGCTTTAGGCTTGCCATTTTGTATTCCCTTATTTGTTTCGTAAGATTCGTAATTAGCAACTGGGAAAACCGTTACATATTATTAGTAGTTGTTATTATAGTATTCTAAACTCATTTTTCACACCACCCACTATATGGCGGGCCTATCATATTGGGTCAAGTAAGCATTCCTAGCCATATTTCGGGTTTGCCATATAAAGGGTTAATATGTTACCATTCGGAAAAAGTAGGCTGTACAAAAAATCCCTGAGAACCACGTAAATCGGTTTATGTCTTTGAAGTACGGTGTATTAGCTCAGGAGATACACGTCTTTGAATTCAGAAAAAAAAGCATTTATTACAATTCGATATATTAAAAACTTCATATTTAAGAGTCTTCTGAATCGCTGAAATCGAATTTGATATAGAAATTTCGAAATTCAAAAATGGCTCAAAATCCCCCGAGTACTAAATTTCAAGTGTTTTGTATCTAAGAAAAAAAAATGTATGTTTCAAAGGGTTACAAAATGGCGTCGGTGACAGTCAGGCCACTTAATATTACTATGATACAGATAGGTTAAGTTGTTACGTTATCTATAGGTTAATAATAATACAATTGTTTTAGGTTTTTACACATCGTTGAGAAGGGCATTAGTGCGTACAACTGCCGCTTTAAACCATCGAAAACACAAACAAATCTACAACCCCATTCTGTTGGTGCAGAAACTTTAACATATTTAGGATACTATCTAAATATGAAAACTTTAGAGGCAACCCCAAAATATCTAGACGTGAATACACGATATACAACAACATTAAGTTACTCTATCTATAAAAAACCAGTGGAGTAAATATTTATTAGTGATTGTTTTATTGTTATTATCTAAATGATATTAAGCCTCTAGTTATTGTCAACGTTTTTCTCTATCCACAGAATCCTTCAGCTTCGGTTGAACAATATAGCGTCTCTTAAGCTGACCAATATTGTCTTGGATGATGAAATTAATTCTATGACAACAATATTTGAGACCCTGAGACGTGCTAGCTTATTACAAGCTTCTCGATGTCTTGCGCTTATTTTAAGAATATTTGATGACATACCCAAGAGTGCTTGGGATATCTTTAAAGCGATTAAGTTTTCTAACAATAAAATTATAAGAATCGTTCGTCATATGTACATGACAGGTATCTATTATTATATTTATCCACATACAATGTAACGTATTTTCTTAACTCGAGACTGATAACGAAAAATGCGAGAACCAACCTACGTTACCTTCGGCTCTCCGCCGTTCGTTCATGCAAGCGCAAGCAAGGCGGGGGGGCCAGCCAATTCTTTTATCACCGGGAATTGACAAGCGTAGGTGCTGATTTTTAGGGTCGTGAAAAATCTGCAAATGCAACTGGATGCACGAACGGAAGTGGACGATCACGAAAATATACGGCCGTTTAGGTTGCTAGGTTAAGATATAGAGAGCAACTGATCTATAACGTAGCAAAATGAATCAGAACTATTAAATCGGAAATCCCTTCACCAATTAATAAATTGGGAGTCCTCGCCGGAGCTGGTGCAGCTAATCCGTGAAGGCCGATAACTGTATCCAGAAGGCACTTAGGCGAGCACTGTACTCTACAGCCCTTTGCCTCTCTTCAGCAGGGCGCCCGTATTTCCCTCGGGCTTCTGCCGGTTCGTGGAGACGACTCCATCGAGCACTCTTCTCTGCCGGGCAACTCGGTACGTCGAGACTATCTCCCCACATAAAGATAGGCCAGCAGTAGAACAAATATCAATCGGAGAAACATAAACAAGTTAATCAGATAATTAATTGATCTATAGAAATGCGAAACGTTGACTTTTTATAATATACTGATTCTTATGGTTGAAAGGTTCACCAAGCAAAATAATATGCTCGAATGAGTCTACTGAATTATTAAAGAATGGCACAAGATTTTTATTTAACACTAGATTTATGCATGTTGGTTATATACCTATTTTTACTGAAATGAGCCAAGTTGACTCATACCAGAAAATTAAAGTTTTTTGTAAAGAAAATACTTCCAAATCTATACTTAACTAAAAACTCACGTATGTTTTTTAACAATTAATTTTAAAGTTTTATATATATATATTGTTATGCCGTGAGGATATGATAAAATAATCTTCAACACTTTTAACAAATAAGAAATAGCAAAACAAAACTGTTTTATTATGTCTCTGTCTCTTTAACACTGGCACAATTTCTAATGTACTGTTTTTCTTTAAACGAGTGGACGATGCTCACTCGGAGCCTACAGTTCGACGACTGTCCTCTTGTTGCATCTGCATAAAGGAGGAGAGCTCTCACGCCTTAGTATAATTTTGCTGACAAAGGGTTTCTTATTGTGTGGTACTAAGAATACTAACCTACGAAAGGGAAAGTACAAAACAAATAACTAAGTAACGCTTAGGGCATAACACCCCCGCCGTTAGATGAAAATCCCCTTTTTACAAAAATTACAATAAGGATTTTCATAGAACTAAAAGTATATTACATTTTATCGTCGAATTCTGATATGCGAAGTCTAGACTAGATCAAGAAACCTTTCTCTTTTGTTCTGGTTGTCTGAGGCTTATAGTTTTCCTTTGAAAGATTGGAGACACATCTAAACTCGATGAAATGGAACTAGAATTGACATGGGCTAATGTTTCCCTAAGCATTACTGTCGTACAGGAGTTTTGATTTTGAGCATTATTGCCATAATTAAAGAGACAATGATTATAAACAGAAGTGCAGGGCTTGAATGCCTCTAAAGTCAAGCATTTAAGAAGACAAAATATTTTAAACTTATTCATTGAGTACAATATTACTAATCCGGCTAAGATATAAATGGCATACGTGATCCAACTTATTGTTTCCTCATACAATGTTTTTATTCTTTGATGGTTTTCTATTTCTATTGCTTCTTTTGTTATTTCGTTTAATTGGGTGCCATATTTAGTTAGATCACTTATTTTAACATCAGGGGTTTCTATTGCGTGAATT
>JASANN010000302.1:1179656-1319039 GCA_031762395.1 Calameuta pygmaea | reverse complement strand
TTTGGGAACCAGCGGTGAGTAGCGGAGAACCTCTGCCCGCCCAAGCTACACGTTCGTGTTCACGTTTAGCTCGGCTATAACGGAATACGCGTTATCGACGGAGGCGATGATCACAAAATCGTACTTCCAGACTCGCCGCTACGATTTAGTGCCATAATGTTGGTATCGCCTAAAACCGTAGCGTTGTGCATCTCCCTACTCATCTCTGATCACACTTTAAATCTAGAAGATTCCCTAAATGATCGATATATTTCTTTCTGTTTAACCGTGATTTAATTTCATGATCTACGGTTTTGTTAACTTTCCTTTACCAAATATTATCATTTAATTATAACTGCGTGGTAATGTATTCAACAAATTTATAACACTAATAACATTATTATCCTCAGGAGCCAAAATCATATAAGAACCGCATAACATAAAAAAATACCATCGTGTCAGACCATATGTATTGACTTCCTGTATAGATATATATATACAACAAATCATTTTCTAACCAAGAAAAATCTAAAATAACCATAAAGAAGTGAGTGGTGTTGCAGATGTTGCCGGAAGTTTCGAGATTAACGTTCTGCTTCTGCTTCTGCAAAATCACGTTGGACGAAGAGGATTATTTGGATTTGGTGTCCCGATGTACTAGGATCGATTAAGAATATTGAGTGCCTATTTCGCATTTAAAGAATGAAATTATGATATTCCAGGAACGTCATATTCTATTTGGGTATAAAATAGTAATATTTGTATTCCAAGCCAGACATGGAATGTCAGTCATAAGGCCAATACTTCCTTTTTAGATAATCTTCTGACGTTACCGCCAGTGATATATGTTTCATTGAGTAATCCAATAAAATTAATATTTTTCCTTTAACATTATTATGCAATATTAATGCTCAGTCTCGTTCACATTTTAAAAATGATCAAATCGATGACTTCCGTTACATGATTGAAGTGCAGATAATAATATCATGTGGTCAGAACGCAAAGCAATTACACGTGTAAGTGATTCTCGCCTTTTGTCTGTAAAATCTTGACAATAGACGCTATTATTATTATTTCTGTTATTATTAATATTCGCGAAATATTTTCCTCGTTCGAACATCGCGCTAATCCTAATTTAATCTCACCTTTTACGATTCGACCATCGATCTCCAGTGACGTCAATGGACACCAAACTTGACAAATAAAAAAATCCATAGCCGAAATATTTTGCTGGAACAGGTCGATTTATTAAAATTTCGAAAAACCCATTTTTCGCAATGTATACGTTTGCAAATTACGTAAAGGTTGAGAAACTGTAAATGACATTGTGCTTTCAAGAATACAATAAACTAATTTTACCTCTCCGAATTACTCATAACACGCGAGTACATAACCAAATCGTAATCAGCAGCTCGTACGAACGTCAGGTATCGACTATATTAATTATCTAACCTTAAAAAGCGAACTTCTGCTCTTCAATCTCTGTTTCCATGACGTCGGGCACACTGATTACTCACTAAATTTCTTGATCCTTTTGTTCCTTATGGTTTCATGCCCTAATAGAGGACCAAGTGCCAGGTACACATTCACTAAATCTATGACGTGTACAAACGTCATACAGAAGGAAAGAGTTACGAAGAATTAAGAAATCAAACGAACAATAAATTAGTAAAAGAGCAGACGCAAGGATACCCAAAAAAAATGATTGTAATAAATAAAAACTTTATTCAAATTATTTTATAATTATCTTATGTTCCTCGACACTCTCCTATTACGCAAATCCACTAATCACCAAACTTCTGGAACGATAAATGCAAATTATTTGCGTATTTGATAAAAATTTAAGCGACTTGATTATTCCAAAAAATATTTATTATCTGCTTCATACTTTCGACTCGAAATTAAACACTCCACAAAAATCACTATATGAATAATAATAATAATAATAATAATAATAATAATAATAATAACAACAGCCTATATGATTTTTATGCAAAATGGAATTTCATACAAATGCAGTATTCTCGATCGACTCGAAACATGTTTGTCCGAATAAACGTTTACTCTATAAATAGCACACCGTATGTTTTTCCCATGTAAATCGCGTACTATAAATAAAAGTATTTTATATGCAAAATGCACGAGTTGCATGTGACGCGGCAGCAATCGTAGGCGTCTCGTGCGTAAGAGAATTCAAACCTAGCGGATTCGGCGAACGAACGTTTCACGTGGACTTTAAAAATGTCGAAAGAAACTAAACGTTCGCAAACTATAGGGAAATATTTTTGTAATATATGCGTCGAAATGTCGAAACTCATGGAAAGACATCGAGGACTAAAGTCCGCGTAGAATTTACAGTGACTTTTTCGGAATTTTAGGTTAAACCTTTTGACATTAAGAAATCCAATCTACCTTACCGACCGAGCGGCGTCTCTGCTGTCAGTGTTTATAGCAGCATTCGTGTGATAAACGTTTTACATTTAGTCACATACATAAATATTATATATATACCAATCGGTTGGCACAGTATTAATTATATACAAACGCATTATTTTTCTCTGCCGCACAGGAAATCTCACCGTACAGTTACTTTCGTTCCATCGGTAACCTACGTTTTTTTTTTTAATTCTATTTCACTGTCACTTTACCATTGCACGTTAGTGTACCGGTCCACTTACTCACGTTAAGACGTCAGCGGTCGTTCTACTGTTGTTTTTATTGCACAGAAGACAATGCACTTTTTGCACGGTAAAAAACGTAAGAATATCCAGATAATCAAAACCGGCTCCCCCCGGATATCCAGAAATAATAACAGGAAAATGTCAGCATTATGTAAAGCATAATTGATTACTGAACTGGAGGTATGCTGTGTTTATTCCACAATCATTAATGTATCATACACAAATTAAGGTTAGCCCACATAGGCATAAAGGATATTTTAAAATATCTTAAACAGCAGCGCCACGGTAAGTATTAGAATTACAGCGTAATATGTTTGTTTCAAATAAACTTTACCTTTTCGTGCGTTATTATAGGTTATGTCCACGCGCGTCTTCGTACGGTTCTAATCTAACGTATGTATATGAATAGTTGGCTATCAAAATCATTGGGAAACATTTCAATGTCGTAACAGTGGATCGATACGTAAAACGATCTAAGGATAATTATCTCTTGGTGGGTTTTTCTAAAAAAATTTTTTTTTTTTCTTAGAATATGTTTAGGTATAACCATCTTAATGCGGATAACGTTACGACTTTCCTATAAAGTTCTGTTGCGCTTGTGTGAGTAAAACCGTATTGAAATTCCCACCGTGCAGTTTACACATTTTTATCTGGAACGCACAGCGTAAAATAAGCGCCGCTGGAGTGTCTCGGTAATTCGAAGGAAAATGAGTAAAAATTTTGAGAAATAACAAGTATTTTCCATGAGAAAGAGAAGCAAGGAAAAAATTATGATAATTATTAACTGACAATGAAATATATATATATATAATTCAAGGTCAGCTCTTTCTGTCATTAATAAAATCATAAGAAATTGTTATCTAGAAAATAACTCGATACTGTATCGCACGTAAAGCACAGACCGTGTCTAAAGTATTTGTTATATGTATGTGAAATTGTATTTATAATATTATTAAAAAAAAAAAATTCAGTGATCAATGACGTCCAATTCGTATTAACGTGCTCATTGAGCAACAGTGCATTACCGCAAGCAATTGTTGCCCGGCAATTCCAGAAGACGTAAGCGTGGTATAAAATTAGGAAAAAGTGTAAGAAAAAAAAAAGAATGAGACGAGGAAGCATAAAAGATGAGAAAGATTTAATCTTAAAGCATTTTCCCTATAGTTTAACGTGACGAGCGTAAGAATCATTTGTGTCACATATTCACGCACAAATACTTCGAGACGATATAGAAATCGTTGGTGTTGTCGTGCGTGAATTATTTTTTCGTTCTATCGAAAGCGGGAAATTACCTTTTATCTTTGTGTGAAGTCCTACGAATACCTACGGGTCCGACTCACGTGTAACAGGTTGGCTGCAATCAGTCGCACGAAGAACCCACGTCACTTGATGACGTTCGTCTTGTCACCTCCACTCTGGCAAATTCCAGGAATATCGTAAAACCCATAAAGGAGACCCAGTTCGAAAATGATCCCGTTTACAGAGAAAATAATAATATGAAATTTATATTTTTCATCGTAAATTCTACAAAAAAATTTTTCTTTTGAAAAAAACAACCTCATTCACAAAATACATGAAAACAGACGCGACGTCAAGTTTAATGAACTTGAACAATGAGTCACTGATATTATCTTATAATTGTGATTAATTAAAATTAATTGATCGTCACAACGCATTGTACTTTAAAATTTTCATAGACAAATTTTCAAAAAAAAAAAGTGTTTTTCGTCGCAACTAATTTTTTTTCTAACCTTAATTCGTGTCTACGTAAAACCACTACTTATCACTGATTGTGTGTCAACCATTACCGTAATATCGGATGCGGAAAATGTTATAATATCGTGAGTACCTAATGCGGTCATATTGCAGTTTACAATTGAATAATTGAACAGACGTTCGCTGGCATTTCAAATACGTCAGATATGCATGCAATTAGATATTTCGTATAGGGGTCTTAGAATTTAGGAAATAACGCCATGAACTTTCCTTATACGAATGGGACAAAGTTTTTTTGTTTCTAGGGGGAAGCGAGATGGCCCGTTAGGTTTTGACCTTTGAACGACCTTAACAAGGTCATACGAAGGTCGAATTGATTTTTTCTTTTTTTTTTTTTTAATAAAAACCCATATATTGTATCACGTATTCTTGGAGCTGACATCGTAAAGTTTTCAGAACACTTGTAACAAATTATTTTTTTTAATCAGATTTCGGAACATAACGCATACGTCGTTATACACAGCGTCTTTCTATCGCTGCAGTTGCATACAAAATGCACTGCACGCTGTCAAAATTCACTAATGGCAAAGAGATATATGAAATAATGAATTCGAAAGATAGCAAGTCTCCTTTATCAGGATGTCTTATCGTACGATCATCCACATGATATGATTGAAAATTTTTATATATAATTTCATTGTATTATTTATATTATTATTATGCATCTTCTACAATTTAAGATTGCATACGCTTAATATTATGGAGTATAGGTAAAATATATAATGTAAAAATATAAGCTCATTAATCACTCATTTGCTGTTGACTTTTGCTGGTGCATTTGCCGTGAATATTGAGAGCATAAAAATAATGGAAAATGTATTTGCATATACATACCTTAAATCTGTTACGAAATTTGGATTAAATTTTATTCGTGAGTCAGGTAATTCTATATGCGTTATTCTTTTTTTTTTAATATTTTTATATTATATATTTTCACCGTTAATTTATTATTGCCATATTAAGCATATGCAATCTTACATCACGAAAGATGCATTATAATAATACAAAAAAAATAATATAATATCGCAATTCATTTCAAGATAAAATTTGGAGGAGAAAATTGATATTATATTTAAAAAATTTCTACATACCATGTGTGTTATTCTACGATAACACATTCTGATAAGGGAGACTTCTTAACTATTTTTCAGATTTATTATTTCAAATATCTATTTGCCATTAGAAAAATTCGATAAGTGATAATAAATAAATAGAAAAGAGCGCACGCATGCGTACACAGTGAAACGGAGACAGTGTGTGTAACGATACGTATGGGTATTCCGTTATTTTTCAAAGTTTGATTACACAAATAATTTTTGATTAGTGTTCTGATAACGTCTCGATGTCAGGTCTAAGAATAAAAACCGAAGAATAGGTTTGAGCTATATATCGTGTGAAAATGTTCTATTGTCAATGATTTTTGTGCCAAGGGTAACGCATGGCAAATCATGGCAAACGATTTATTAAGTTTTTACAAAAATTTTATTGGCTATGAGAAATTTTTTGCTCGAAGTTCAACACGTGAAGATAGCAAGAGGAATGTACACGTGTGTACGAACCGTCTGAATTTTTCAATTTTTTTATCCCTTTTCTGTGAAAACCCAACTGATCTCCTTACTTGTTCCTCCAAGACGTCATATTCCAATTTACTTTACTCCTCCTTTACCAATCCTGAAAGTCCAGGTTCGTCAGCCCTACGCAATGTTGAAACCCGGCAAAGCTATGCCGATCGTCGACATTCTTTGAAATCGCGGACATCCTTTATCTGGAAATTCCTGTCGTCATCGAATAATAATAATAATAATTTTTAATATCCCAGCATCAAGCCAAGTAATCCCCATTTTTTTCGACGCACCCTAATTTTTAATTAGGCTCGTTCTCATTGTAGATTGGAACGTCGCCTTGACAATATCAAATATTCTGCTTGAGCTCCTTTGTGTCGGGAATAAATTTGTATTAATTAAATTACATATAAAAATAATAAATTTTGTCAATAATAAAAATAATGTTTGTCAGCCAAGTGTAGATACGCACTGTCGATAATTTTCTAAGTGTCTTTGAATTTTGAAAATTCAATGAAATTTTAACCATCGACCACGTGACTTTTGACAGACGTGAGGTCAGTGTCTCGTTCATATATACAAGGAAGAAATTGAAAAATGTATAAATGAGTCAGTTTCTTTTTTTGATAACGATGAAGTACAAACCACAACTTCAAAACTGACAATGCTGTTACGCAAGGTATTCTTTTATTTTTTCTCCCTTCCTAAATCAGAACGTCGCTCCTTAAAATTTTGAAGTGGAAGTCGAAGTTTCAAAATTTTCATAAGACTCAAATCAGCAACCGTAAACGAATTAAAGAAAATTTTCTAAAACAATTATTATTATAATTATGACAGATCTTACCTTCCTATCGAAATAATTCTAACGCATTAAATTGGAACAATAAAGAACCAAAAGACATTTCCCGTACGTCAAGAAATATTCAGGAACGTTCGTAGGACATGTTTAGGACGTCTATGGGACAATAGTCTCTCGAATCCTTAAACTGTCACTATTAAACAGTATTATTAAAATTTATTAGTGCAAACAACATATGAATAACAGATATCATAAACCAGTCTTAAAAACGGCACTTTGATTTGTACAAAAATAATATTTCTCCCTAAAAATCCCCGAATTGTCATTTAAAACATCGATAATCCTCCTAACGTAAATACATCAATTTACAACGACTTGAGTTTTAGGAACACATGATATTTTATGTCCCCATCGAAAAATGCAGCAAATAAGACTCGAAGTGTCCACCTACAAGACACAGTGCAATAGAAAGACAGAGGCATCTTAGGTAAGTCGTCCCGAAGAGAGCGTTCGAAAAGACGATGATAAAAAAAGGGCGTCGCTAATCGCGACTAAGGGGAAACAAGTTCTTTGACGTCATGTCCGTCAAACAGTATAGCGTATTATCACAGACGCATTGCCCCTTCCCCCACGTGGGGTACAGCACACCTACGTGCAAGAGAGAATAAATAATCGCCATCGAGAATGGAAGAACGCACAGTTATCAAGTAGTCGCCGTGCGAGGTTAAATCCTGGAAAGGATCGTGAAAAGTCAAATCGTTCGCGCCGGCGAATCTTGGGCCCGTGAAGTGATAACAGAGCCAAGGAAGCTCGAACTAAAGAAATCACGTTCGAGGTGGAATTATAGAAAAAGGGAAAAAAAGATCCCCGAATAGGATCATCCGGAACCGAGTCCAGTTAAAGGAGCAATTGAGCACAGAGGAGCAAGAGCCGTGCAATAAAGAAATTAGAAAAATGACTCCAAAGTCAGGACTGGTCTTCCCACTCGCCAGCGTCATCATCACGATGACAGTTGTCCTAGTCGTCGCGGAGACTCGTCATCTTCATTCATCGCGTAGATCCTCAAGGCATTTAGATCATCCACATCGAAGAGGCAACCGGTACCTGGTTAACGAAACGAAAGTTCAAGATCATCAGGACCGGCACGGCCACCAGTCAGTCCAGGATGAACTGACGTCTGCCGCGCGCAGGAAACGTCAACAGCTGGAAGATCCGTTTGACTGGGACGAAAGGGAAATTGCTGAAATGCAAAACACAAGCTTGTGTCATTACCGGATTAGACAGGACTCTTCGGGCATAGTTCACGTCGATTGTGTCAACACGAATAAGATACCGTGTGGCTATGACGATAAGGTCCAGATGAACTCGACCAAAAGTTATTATTGCGTGCAAGCTTATCGGCTCATGGATATTTGGCACAACAATACCCAAACTCCGACTAAGATACGTATGGGCTGTGTTTGTGCATCGGATGATAAAAAACTCTCTTCGTTGCCGAACGCACGCAGGACCTCGAAAGACACGGATTAGGAGTCTCGATTTGATTTTTGAATTTTGCCGCCTTTTCTTGCCTACGATCGTTCGATCAGCGATCCTTCGTTACCGCGGTCCGTTTACGTTCTGCGAGACTCGTTACGAAGAATCATTGTTCGATTCGTTGACTTGTGATAATTAATTGTTAATCATAGTGATTAATGATACCGATCAAACAAATCCGTACGGATTGATCATTCGGTCAAGTTTTCGAACTTGATGCATTTCTGTGAAATGTGATTTTTTTTTTTAATCTTCATTCATACGAATTATTTTCGATTGGGTTATTTTTCTTTTTCGTCCACTTTTTTTTTCTGTGACAAATCTACAGGGTGACGCTGAAAAATAGCGAGAGTCGTTAGTGCTGAAGTATTGATAGTTTTTAATTTTTATGATTTATCGACTAACGCCCATTTGATAATTATTTATGACATTTCATTTTATTTATTTATTAATCGTAACGTCATTATTTATGTTTTCTTATATTTATATATTTATGTATTTATTTATCTCGATCGCTCGCACATAATTTATTGTTATTTATTGCGCCTGCCTCGTGCGACATTAATTTTTGTCACTTTCACTTGTACACGTATTCCTCGCTCAATATTGTTATTATTTATTTTATTATATTCAGTTCTCAACATTGTTACGTCAATGGCATTATTAATACGTGTAATAAAAATTCTCATTGATCATCCAAAAATCAAATAGTCATCGATATAAATATGAAATTGAATCTTTTTGTAATATAGTGAGGCATCGATTATTCAAATTCGATTTATACGATTTTCGCAATCATTCGAAATCGTTATCGTGAATTCTTGTCTTTACGTACAGATGCCGACCCCGTGAATCCAGTAGCCTCTTTCGCAATAGTTTCGAATATTTTTTAATGTAAATTGTGCTTTAAGTTTTTCAAGTACGAATTTTCCGAATCTTTCGATCATCCCAGCTAAGGTGGATCCACAATAGTTCGGATGATAAAAGCTTTACTGTATTGATTTTAAGAATACATCTCAAAGCGTTGTGACCATATATAATGAAAAACCCAGTGATTTATGAGCAATGTGAAATAAAAACAGTATTTCGAAAAAACATCCTGTTCTTTAAACATTTTTGAAATTAATTCCTTTTAACTATTTACTAACCAATGCTACTCTTATTATTATTATTTTTTCATCATTTTGAAAACCCATGAATTTCATACAATTTGACTGGTCTAGTACGCTTGAGCCTACTTTGCTATCTCACTTTGTAAGGAAAGAATTTTTCATTTTAAAAAAATCACGTTAATCGTAAGACACAGTTAGATTTTCAAAAATAGTATCTCTTTTTAAAAAGAAACTATCAGAACGGAGTAAAATTTAAGAGAGCACTTTTTTTTATACCACAGTATACATTTTTTTACTCGAATACGTACCAAATAAACTTGTAAGTTATATTCTGTTATGTAAATATATAAAAAAAATTCAAATTATTTCAATTACTGTATTAAATTTTAACACGAATTAAATTTTTTTCACTCATCGAGGCTAACTAAGAAAAAATTAGTGGATTCTCGCTAGCCTATGTTGAAGTCCTACTTACTTTGGCACAGTAGTGAGGACGCCATTATGTTTTTCAAAAAAAAAAAAACCAAAACCTATTATATATATATATATATATAGTCTTAAAAATCACATTCAAAATCGAAGATACATTTCACGAGACATTTGACTGTTACGAATACGTCATATACATATAGCGAACCGCCATTGCACATTCGGACATACATAAATCCGAAAAGGAAATCCTACAGACGTCATTCGTAACTCCATTTTTTCCAACGTACAAACTTCCTTTTTCCTTCCCTTGGAAATCCTCTAAAACATTCGCAGGATGTATTTTCGTCATTACTCATACAGTCTGGTGACTTAAATAAAACGTCGCGTCGGATTAACCAAAAGTCATATCTATATATATTTCAATATTTAAGGCAAAAAATATATTAAAACGCCAACTTCAAGCGTATGAATCAGGGCATTCCCAGATTTCCTCGCGCACTTGTATTTCCGTATGGAATCTTTGCCCAGCTCTGAATAAATAATTGGCTGCCATAACCTCAAAGTTTGATAAACAATTTAAAAAATAAAATCGTGCTTTATGCAAGTTATGATTATTTTTATGTGAAAAGTAAAAATTAAAATTTCAAAAAACCAAGCGTGGCACTCTGTAATACTGTTGTAAAAGAATTTTTGCATTATTTTATAGTACAATCGGTTAATCGTGAAACACTAATGCGGTTAGTATGTTTCCTTTAGATTAAATTTAAACAGTCATTATTTTTTTTCAAAGTAATACATGTTGTTTTTTTTTCATTTTATGTCTCATGTTACTTTTGACGTAGAAATGCAGGAAGTCGGAAGGATATTGCATAATGTGGATTAAATGGTCTAACGGGTTGAGTGAAATTCCGCAATTCAGGCATCTAGACAATCAACGATTCCGCTTATAGTATCCTTCATGTCCGTTAGACGTGACATGATTAATTTTTTTAATTAACATAATTATAGCTATTTAATAGCCTTTTTCTAATAAGCCATTAAATTAATTCAATTCCTCAATATTATATTGGTCAAATATAACAACTAATATTCAACGTCAAATCATTATCCGTACATATATAGAACATACCATAAGCTCTTCGGTTATCTGGAGTATATATTTATATATGAAATACGATAAATATATATTATCAGTACAAATTTGTACTATCTCATTATCAGTAGTAGCGCGTCATCTGTGGTTAACCACCGCGTGCCTGAAATGTAATTATTGGAATTGCGTGTGAAAATTTGTTTAATAAATCTTAATGATCTATGACTGTTTCCTATATAACGGTAGCTTTTTTTTTTCTTTTTACAAATAAAAAGCATACTGTCATTCTCACGTATATCGACCCAAAACCGAAGAGCGAAAATACATAATTTTTTGAATTCTCACGCTGTACTGTTTTTAATTATAAATAATTTCCTTCCTTTTTTTAAAAAAAAATCCACATGAGGTTCTATCGAAGTTTCCATTGTAGCATTGTTGTCGTTTTAATCGGATTTTGATTGGCTGTCGATGTCGTCAGTCGACCATTGTGAATATGCAGTTTAAAAGATAGGCTAACTACTTCGGCGAAATGTTAATTGGCCTTTGTCAATGAAGAAGAATGTTGAAATAAGCTGAGCAGACGAAAAAAAAATAACAATCATTTAAATTGGTTACTCGATGCACAAATTGCATTTTTCTATAATATACAGTATTATATTGTATTTGTTCAGAGCGTGACGCTCCAAGCGCCTAATTCTGGGGGATTGAAAAGATTTTCCTACCGAAATAGTTTTCAGCCAATCAAGTGCGAGCTCAGAGCTCATTTATAATATAATTTCTTAAATAATTACAATTTCGCCACTTCCAATATATCGATTCTCTCAAAATTGTCGTCTTATAAACTGAAACTCCTTTTTATACAAAAAAAGCTGCAGTGCTGCTCCCTGCTGTCGCGCGCGCGCGTTACTGCATTTGTCCGATAAACAAATTTGATGAATTTTTACCATACAGAAATAAATGACGTCTAATTAACGCCAAATACGTCTAGCTAGCACATAACACACAACACGCGTATGTACATTTATATACACATATACATTAATACGTGTCTTGTTTAAGGGAAAATAATGACGTTCATACGTATGCAGAAAGAAAAATATTTATGAAAAAGTTATTTGGGTCTGCTGAGTAGTCTAGATTGCGCAACGTTTCACATTTTTGTCATAAACAATAGGGCATTGTTTGCGTACTTTTTGTTCTTGTATTTGTACTGTACAGACTCTCTTATTGTTTACGAACAACTGACTTCACTTAATATTAAAGTTACGTGCGACATTTGCCATATGCTTTGGTTTATATAAATATTAAAAAAAGAATTTGTCATCTCAATCTCTATATAATTAATAATCTCTAATATAATTAAATATACGAATAACGTACGCTCTACTATGTCATTAATATAAAATATAAAATTTATATAAGCCCTACTAATGGATACCTTAATCAGAAAATTTTACACGAGTAGAACAGTGGCATATTAATTAATTAATATCTCAGTGTCTTTTTTAGTCATTTAGTTTTCATGCAAAAAAAACACACATTTGTTGTCGTTGAAAAAATATACCGAATTTGTCCTAAACAGTGAAACGTTTGGAAAAATTATAACACCGTGGAATTACGTACAAAAAAATGTTGTGTATAGAAATTATTAATTGATGCTATTCTGGCTATTTTCTGATTTCGATCCCAAAAAAAAACGACTGCAAAAACTCTCACAATTATAATTTAAAAAAAATCACTGATGGATCTTAGGTTAGGTATTGCAATAATAATAATAATAATACTATTCTATGTTTATTATCATTATCATATATTATCCTTATAATATGAATAATTGTCGCACAAGTATTTTCAAAACGTGAAACTTGAAAATGTACGAGCAGCGTGTTTCCAAAAGTATTTCAATCGAGCTGATTTAATTGCTAGAATAATTTCGAATTAATTAATTTGATTAATTAAATGCTGTTAAGTGAAGGATGAAAATCTATATCTTAATCCTATATAACAAAGGCCACGGAAGAAACACATGAGACCAACAAGCGATAGCAGCTCGCTCCAAATCGATACAGTATCGATATCCAAGTAATGCAGTAGCACTTTAGGATCATCAAAATGACAATAAATCTCAGTTTTAGGACATTCGAGTCGTTGACGGCCATAACCGAAAACTGCCAAAACCAGTCCTACCACACCGCAGCGAATAAAACTCAATCTCATCAAGGCATTCATGTACCAGGGTATGTCTTTGGCAAAATCAAAACCATAAATGGCCAATCCGAGAAAAGGTGCAATTGCGGCTGGTCCAACCGCACATCCATTCTGTTAAAGAAAAACATTATTTTTTCTTAATGCAAGTTTGAATTTTACATAGAAAACTATACATATATGGGGTGTGTTCCAAAATTTCCCTGACAGTACTGCAAAACTAGTAATGCAGACAGGTATAGATGAATAAGGATAGAGAGCTGGTTGCAGTACTTGTATTACACAAAAAGACAATAACTATTATTGTCAAAGTTCTCAAAGATTTCATTTATACACTGAGCAGATAGTCAAGCAACAAACTATATTCGTATTCAAGGGATTCTTTTATATTACAACTCCATATAGAGATGGCCCCTAGATAGTACATTGATGTGACGATCCAATTATGCAGAAACTATTGCGAAATAACTATAAAGTTTTATTCTTCCAAGGGCTCTTTTGACAGCCAAATGTGACAATATGTTAATCAATTTACAAAGGTCACGTACTACTACGTGACGCTACTTACTTAAGTAGCTTATTAAGTCACTAACGTATACGGGGATAATAATGTAATATTTGTATTCTGTTTTTGGGATTAAAGGGTTAACTTACTGCTTACAATCAGATAAGAAGGGTTGATGACAAAAAGTTTTACCGTAATATTGAATACCGATCCGATAGCCAGGCCAATACCTTCTGCCACTAAGGAAACAGCATTTCCAACTAATGAAAACATCGTGAAGCGAATTCCTTCATGTGGTAGACCTGTCATGCCGTAAGCCAGTGAGACAAAAATCATATTTAGGAATATCTGAAAGATGTGAAGGTTTTAGGATAATTATATAATTGACACTTAACAACTATATATTATTATTATGAGATTTACCTGCACTGGTAATTTTGAGACTGTTAGTGCAGCATAATATGGCGTCAAGTCGTACCATCTATTAAAGTGTTCCTTCTTAACCAGTTTTACTTCCATTGGAACTATAATAATTAACAACATCAGTATTATTAATATCTAATTTTTTCCATTATTGTAAATATACTACATAGATGTATAAACAGTTATTCGGTGTAAAGTTAATTTCATAATGCACTAAACTCACAGACTAAGACCGGTACCATCAAGTGAGTGTAGGCAAAGAAGATGATGACTCCGATGCAAAATTTTAAATGGTTAAACATCTGGGAACCATCCTGTGCTCGATTATAAAATACAATACCTACAGCTAGACCGCACAAAAGATAATGGAACAGCTGTACCCACAATCCAGTCTATGTATAACAAAAGAATAATAAAAATTGAACGTAACAAGTGTCAGAAGTAATTGTGTGAAAATAAATGTATTTCATCTTTATAAAGTTACCTTATTCCTAGAAATTTGTAAGAACATTCTTCCAAGAAGAACAGTAAACTGATGCCATCCTGAATTAGGATAATCATGAAATTGTTCAAAATTTTCAGCATCGATAATACATTTTTTTTCTTCCCTCGCTTCCATTTCATCAATATCTCTTTTGCCATTTTCAATATAATTAGATAGCAACTCAATATTGCTGTCATCCTCCGTTATTTCAATGACTGCAGATCAGAATGCATAAATGATTACAACATAAAGTTCTTCTAGCTTTTATAAAATGACTTATGGATGTATCATAAGTGAAAGACCTACTAAAATCTGCTGGGTTATAATGGGTAGGACATGGTCGATTAACTTCCTCCAGAAAGGTTATCAAGGAATCTGGTTTCCCTTGATAAACACAACGTCCATGTGCCATTACGTAAACTCTATCAAGTAGCTTAAAAAGAGATGCACTTGGTTGATGCAGAGTGCATATAACAGCACGACTTCCATCGTGCGCCAAGTTTCGTAGCAAACGTAAAGTCTGTGCAGAAGATACTGTATCCAAACCACTGCGCAAGTAAAAATTATAAATTAGCACTAATTAATATATTCCTCTTATACGAATAAAATAATTATTCCAAAACTAAGGGATCACCTTAAAATAACTTCTTCAAACTATTTTTTACTTCAATATCAATTAACACAATGCATCAGTATCTTATTCAGGACTTACCTAGTTGGCTCGTCGAGAAAAAATGCAGGAGGATTGTTCACCAATTCCAATGCTATAGATAATCTTTTACGTTGACCCCCTGATAACGATTCTGTCCTTACATCTGCACATTCCGTGAGTCCAAGTTTTGCCAGGACTTCTTCCACCTGTAAAACATAATTTTCTTTATTGACTTCTTAATTGCTCATACATGAAAACAAATCATCTGTCCGATTGTGTTTCGAATGTAAAATTAATTTTCGAGTTATTATCATACATTGCTGTAATATTATTGTGGAGTAAAAAAAAAATAACTCGTTTGAAGTTCTTGCACGTAGCTGTACGATGTTGCAAAAATGGTGAACCAATCTGGCGTAACTGGCTTTCTCTGCAGTAGAAAATTCTTAATACCACCGTAGCTTCGTGTTATTTCAGTGGAAAGAAAATCCGTAAATTTGGTATCGTCCAGCGATTAGAATTTTTTACTTCTAATCAAGTCATGCATAAAACCCTTTATTCGTAATACCGTCTGCTCGAAGGCTTTCTTAGTGGTTCTTGCAATGCCTGGAAGTTTCAATGCAGCAGCGACCCTGATAGCCTCACGTGCAGTCAAAAAAGGCTGAAGAAGATCCTCTTGCGTGATGTAACATCTGAGTCGACGAAATTCACGATTGTTACGAAGCTTTCCGTTTACAAGAAGACGACCCGTGACGCCTAAGGATCTGAAGAATGAAGAAGATTCATATTATTTTCTTTTCTTTTAATCGACTGCCATTAGCATTATTAAATAGCACAAATCTCGCAGTCCAAAATATTCCACGATTAAGATTTGTGAGTTGAAATGAAAGCAAATGCACGCTTAGCTTAATCATTCGAATTCATGCATTTCAATTGCTTATTAATATGTTTTCATCTTACCTGTAACCGGACACTACGTGAAGCAGAGACGTTTTTCCAGCTCCGGAATGACCCATGATCACAGAAAGTTCGCCATTTCGAAAATGACCCGTGACGTCGTTGAGAATTTGACGGGAACGAACTTTGATGAAACCAAAAAAAATAATAAATAATAATAATTCAAAATAGAATTATCGTGATAATGAAAAATATTGTTTGCGAAGTGAAAAAATAAGATCGGTTATAAGATCAGAGTGATTTGACAAAATTAACGAAACATTAATTCAAACTTTGTTATTTTGTAACGATCGACAGTAAATGTTAATTATTAATTACCATTAATCGTAATCGTTAAGGATCACTAACCTGAATGACCTCGGTCCCGTACCCTGTACGTCAGATTCTCGAATTCAATATTCATAATAAGTCCAGAATTTTATTGTCTTTGGCTTCGAAGTTGTGCTAGTGCCTTTATGTATTCACCTTTTAAAGTAAAGTCAATGAATCTCATTTGAATTTCTACCAGGGTTATCACGATATACTTTATAGGATCTGCGTACAGTGATAATACAACGAAGAGTTTGATCATGACTTTACGCTGATGTTTAATGCCATCGTCGTGCAAGTCACGATGATCGAAATTTCCACGGTAAAAGAAGTGTAAAGACTTTCAGGGGGAATACTAAAAAAAAAGCAAAATATTTGGAGCACGGAAACACGATTAGATTGCTTTTTCGACGCTCGATATAGTTTTTGCAGATACAAAAATATCGGTCGGAAAAAGGTTTTTGAAAAAAAACAAATTTTAATGATATATTTTCGAGTAAGAGAAGAAGAAAAAAAAGAATATTTTTTTTTAGCCACACGCATCCGTTTCGTTTTCACGTAATTTTTCTATTCTTCGTGCTATCATGCTTGTCTATGAATTTTACACTGAAATTGTAGACGAATATATCGTAGAGCCTTCTGCGCACATGTAACAATACATAATAAGATTAGTCCCACATACGAATTCCCTTATGCAGTGCTAAAGTTACAGCACGTGAGTCTAAATTTCAAAACACGCAATACCCTTATTTACCATTGTCTCGAATTTACCACAAAATACTGTCTCTCCGTTAATCACACGATATCGAATCAACAACGGAAGTGTTATACTGCACAAGTCGAGGCACTGTAGATTAAAAAACTGGATGATTCAGAAAATGTTTCCTGTGACTATAGCGAGAACAAAGAAGAGCAAAAACGAATAATCTCGCAAGAAATTAAACTCGTCAAAAAGCTTGATCAACGAGCATCTTATCAGATTTTCATTCGAGCGTTTGACTCTTATCGACAATCAATTTCTTTCGGCGTCGAAATTTTGTTTAAAGATAAATCCAACGACGGTTGCAAACATTTGTATTATTTTTCACTCGAAAAACAAAGCTGTCTCACCCTATTTAAAATCATTGAAAAATTAGCACCGCGCAAGGAATTATTTAAAGAAAATATATTTATAAGCACGTAAAACACCACGTAGCTTTCGCGAATCGTCCGTCTTATTCTTCCCGCCGTAAGTAACTGACTCGCGTAACAAAATAGCAGTAAGCCAAGCCTCCTGAGGTAATCGAGTAGTATGCTGTCTGATACTGTCGCTTAACTGTACGCTTCGCAGAACGGGCACGGCTAGGCACAACGGCCACTGAACGGACAAACCATCACTGCGTTCATCCCGATTTCACGTCACAAAAGAGAGCACGCCGTTACGTGGCTTCTCTTTGGCTTTGCCAACGACGGAATTATAAGAGAGCGTGACGGATGCTGGGGAGACGGTGAACCACAGGACGATTTAATCCCAGATAATATGAAATGAGAAGGTCGCAGGCTCCTAAAACAAAAACATGATATCTCTGAGAATGAACAGTGTAACTTAAGTTAAAAATTTGGTTGTTCCTTCTCTTAAAAAAAAGAATTTGTGAACGCTTTGAATTTAAAATGAGTAATAAAGTCTACGAAATCTTTGATAAGTATTATATTTTAACGGCAACGGGAAAGTTCTTAAGTGGGTGATAAAAATGAAAAACATTGGCATGTGCAAAGACTGACTTTTTTTTAAATAAAAGATACTGTCAGTGTCAAATGTCATTTTAGGGTAAGAAATTGCATAGTGTAATTATTATGTGAAAATAATTTTAAATGCATAAGCGTACTATCTATTTATATATATATATATATATATCGCACTGTGACTGTGATACACCAAAGCATTTATATTACTTAAATTTATCGAGGATGCAACTATTGTAATGCATCATTTTGTATAAGCGTAAGTCGCCAGATGCACGCGCACTTGGTAATCAATCGGGACATTCTCAGTCGGTAAGGAAGATCCCGTTTCGTGATTATCGATAGTTCAGCGCGATAAAAAGCATAGATCTTGTGAAGTCGTAATAGCGCGCGATTGTCAAATAAGCGTCAACGTCCTTTTCATTGATTCGACTGGGAGACAAATGCGCGGTTAAAATTTTTCACGGGCATTTAATAGTAACATGATATGAATGCTGGTGTCCGCAAAACAGTCGTCCGTGCGTATAAATTATATTAAAACTCGCAAAACAGGCTTCGTCTCAGCCAGTGTATTTTTCCAAATGGGGTACATGACATTTCGTCATCAACGTTTTATTATTTACTTACGCGTGACAGAAACTCACGATATCGGCTATCACGCTGAGAATCAATTGACAATTATTTCTTTTCGAGATCACTTATATGATTAGAAAAATTCTTTATGTTTTACCTCAATCTCCCGTGGCGATACAGCACCATGATGATACGTGTGATTAGATCAACGAGGCGCCCATCAATTACGGCCCTGGCAGGAATCCAAGTGTTCGGTTAAGTGGTGGGGGGTTTACTGGCTGGGTCACGTGACATAGCTTGCGGCATCTCACGACACGAAATGTTCTCACTCTTCCTCCATGAAATCAGCAAAGAAGACGTATTTATTGTATCCTCGCTCTACGCCACGGTGAAGATGAGTTTCTAGTCGGAAAACGGCTTGCACACGCAAGTGTGCCAACACAACAAATAATCATGGAGTAAGTAAATACACTCTGTGATTTTGAGAGGCTTTTATCGGTAAATAAAGACAAACGCTCGCAGAGCTATCGATTTGGTTGTCGCAGGCGAATCGCCATCTTGGATCCGTGTTTCACGTTGCAGAATGTAGCGAAATATTGACTGTTTGAAATTTTTTTTAATTTTCCTTCTTTTTTTTCAGTTTAAGGGTTTTGAGTTTTGCTTGTCATTGTGGTTTTTCGTTGTGCTTTTTCCTTTTTTTCTTTCTTTCACAATGACTCTGTACTTTAGACTTTACTGAACTGTAACGCTTTGCATGACGTCATTGATTATTGCGTCATATAATACTAAGAATCATCATCTTCGCTAACAACGAGAATGAATTAATTCAAGAATCCCGTGGAATCGTCTGCTATCCATTTATACTTGAAACGCTATGAATACGAAATGGGGGAATTTTTATCAAGAAAAATATACTAGAGGTCAATGACTTTGGAGTCACGATCTTCGCCTTGTGTAGAAAGTAGATCAGCGATCGATTTTTTGTTCCTTTTTCGTAAGAGAACACGGATAGGCGTAATGAAACGTTTGCTGAAAGAAATTGATATCTTGAATTTTTAATAAAAAAAAAAAAAAACCGTTCTACGTTAACTGATCTCTCTATAAATTTAAATAGTTCCCGCCAAATTTTACCGTAAATTAAAAAACTTTACACTTTGAATATTACAATTTAAATATACTCTAAGAAAGATCCGATGAGTATGTTACTTTGTTAAACACAATTTTTATCAAAAAAAAAAAAAAAGTTGACATTTGTGATAACATTTTGTATAACGATTGCTATACGTATATCCAATGTATGATTACGTTCAACACAAACTGCTACAGAAGGTCGGCATTTCGCAATGTTTCCCGATACGAAAAGTTTTTCAGTTTCATTAAACAATCTTTATTTGTAATCATTTGACTTCGCAATTTAGTTCGAGAACCGCAAAACTTTCTGTCATAAAATATTGCAGAATGAACATCCGCGTAAGAAAAAAAGATCGATTCGCAAATTGAATGATATTAAATGTCAATAAATATTATTACCCGATTATACCTGCGTTATAATAATATATAAATTTCGTCGGATAAAAAATAAATGCATACAAAACGCAAAGCTGTGTTTAACACAACCCACGTCTGATGCACAATTTTTTCTCTACTTTTCAGGGCCAAAATGGCGCTCATTTCGAGCTACGTCGCTACGACGACACAAATTTCTTTTAATCAATTTTTAACCCAACTTTATTGGACTCGCATCAACAATGTCATCCAATCAGGACCAAGAGATGTGGACGTGGAAGGTCGAGCCTGTTTCCCCTAGTGGGACGCCGCCACTGGAAACCAATGACGGCGAATGGCTTTCTTTTGAATATGAGACGCCTGTATCTACACCTAGCAATGCTACCGAACCACATATGTACGATGATCATCCGACAAGAGCACAAGTGGCTACAAAACTTTTAGAGGAACTAGACGAATGGATTAAAGAAGGTAATTGACATATAAATTTTTATTTCTTCACTCTTAACCACCAAATCTTGGCTGTTTATTAATCTGGAGCGACACTGTTTGTTTGAGGTATTTTTTAGGCAGAAGAACGTCTTTTTCTAACTGAAAATTGGACTAGCTGTAGTGAGAGGATCCTATGGAGAGATGGTAATTGATTTTGACAAAATGGCCACTCGATTAAAATCTATATAAAATATTAATTATTAATTCCTTTGAGAAGGTCATTTGCTCCCAGGCAAAGAAATATTTCCATAAAAGATTTTCCACGTGTCAGGGTCACTTTATTAAATTAACCTTCAATATCGTGATCATTCTAATAAAAATCAATCACTGTCTCTCCCGGTGTGAAACTCTCAGTAAATTCTTACAGTCGATTAACGATGTTACTAATTTTTATTGTGCTGCATTCTATAGTCGTAAGAACTTGTCATTCATATTCAAAACTTTACAGCTGAGAATTAACGGTACCTAAAACACTTATACGGTAATAGTAAATATGTAGATTCGCTGAAAAAATATATGTCACAACAAAAAACTTCCTGACCAACACATGGAGTACGGTGAACAAAAAATGAAAATGCACGTGTCGTTCCGGTGAATTAAGCTATAAGAAACAAAGGAGTAGAAGAAAAAACAAAAAAAAATAATAAAATAAAATCAAGGTCCCGTCAATTTGCAAGAACCGATAAGAAAATCGATTGGATTGCAATCTGCTTGATATTCGAAAAGACGCACTCAATCCACGAAGATACACTTAATATCCCTAAGTGCTATTCAAATATTTTCATTTCTGACAGACATTTGTCGAGCCGGAAAATGACAAGTATAAAAGCCTTGTCGTGACACATATACAATACAATAGAGTTCAATATGTCCTTAGAGAAATTGTATCCTGTGAAAGGATCAATGCATGTTCCGTTTATCAAGAGGAATTCTTTAAAATCAATCTTTAGACTCGGAATGATTATGTCTCATCCACAGTACAATTATCTATCTTCGTGTCACTTATGCGTTCGATGACCTCAGTTCATTTTATATCCGTTCCTACGTTGTACGTAGATACGAATACGAACGTCAATGCTTTAAGGTTACGTGTATGGGATATATTCGTAGGTGAAGGTAATTTTTAACCTTCGTCCGACAAACATACGTGTGTCCAAAGATTCGAAAGGCATACTTGATAATGTTTGTCACATGCCGTCGTAATAGTACCAGCGTGTTCGGCAGTATTGAAATAGTTTATTCGCATGAAGTAAGAGGGGGAAATACGAAGGACTTGTATTCTAGAAAATTACCTGTTTCCGATCCAAGGAAAAGTTGTGACCAAAGCGCTACAGATTGATTCAGTTGAAGTGTACTAATTGGAATTGACAGTTGGAGAGAGATCGCTAAAGAGGAAAGAGTGAGAATTATTCTCAATTGACAATTGCGACAAACGTAAGAATTTTAATACCGTGTTTTTCATACCAAATAACGCATCCTTCAAGGACCGTAATATCAATTTTATACGTTTAATCTGAATGGACCTGTACAACGTATATAACGTTGGACTAACTGCTACTGACTAAGGTATAATATTAATAAAATTTAATTGCACGAGAATTGCAAAACAGGAAAATACCTTGAGATAATTAAACTAGCTTTCCCTATTTACTGTTTTGAACAAACAAACAAAAAATAATGTAATCGCACTCTGACGTTTACCATTAGCCATTTATGATAAATACGACAATATTCCAAGAATCGTGTTTTGCCATAATTTAGAAAAAAATATAGTCTACGCGTAAAAGATAGTTTTTATCTACAATTTACCAAGAGAATCCCATAAGCCATAGTTGTAAACGTAGTACAATCAGGTTGTAGCAGCCAATTCCAATCTTTCACTTGGATTCAATCTCTTGGGTATCGAGAATGCACGTTGCAACTGTGTAAAGAATATAAACGACATGCATTATGACGGTAGAAAATTTTTTTTTCAAAATCTTTTTCATTCCACTAAAAAAGAGAGTGGAACAAACTGGTTAACCTCTAGGACAAGCAAGTCTATCCGCAAACCTAACAGCAGAGACATAAGCAAAGTAGGTATGGCCGGCTGCAAAGCATAACGCTGTAGGAGTAAAACCATTAGGAATAAAAAAAACACAGTGGCCAGAGAGAGGGGAGGCTTTGCCTCGAAGGCATGGTAACAGAGAGTGTCGGCCAATGGTAGTGGAAGCGGGTTCGTGTTATATCGAAAGCAAAGTGAGAGAGCTGCAGAGCGTTTGCAAAGAAGGGGGAAGTCCAAAGATAAGCGCCAGCCAAATCCCTACTGTCTGCTGGAGACACCAAGAAACGCGCTACACACTGCTACACCACGCTATACCATTTACCAGATCCCACTTCTCCTTTTCCACTGTTGGCACTTCGTATGCCACTTCAGTATATTCCCCGCCGAGGACTCAGATAGCGCTTCAGTCTGTCGGTAATAGTCCAGAGTCCCGTAGTGCATTTCTGATACTCTTCGACATCACGTGTCCCTAGAATCATATAAATATTTGCAGCTTCTTCCACAACGGTTTATGCATAAGTAACGGTGTGACTAATTCGTATCTACACAGTGAAATTCGTTTAATCGAGAGTGAACAGATATTCGTAAGCGTTCAAGCACGACTAGTGTTCAGCCTGGATATAAATTTCGTCGAGGATTATTATCTAGATCTTGTTTGTGTCCCTGTGTCTCGCTTAAATACGAGGTTATGACGATCGTACCGTAATCGAATATACGTTTTATGGAATTGCCAGCTTTCGTAAGCTTATAAAAGGCCCCGAGTCTCGTGTCTCTTGTGATACTGGCATCTTCAAAGGTGACACAAGTGATCGATCCAGCGTCTCGATGTTGGAGCGTGCTAATGTTGTATAATAGCATGCAGTTCGCCTATCGTTACACGTGGAACCGAGAGATCATTGTTGCATCACAAAAACTAGTGAAAAGACGTTGAATCACAATCGCCAATCGAAGGACTTAATCGTAACGCGCGTCGCTGCTAAAACAAGCCCGTCTTCTCCAAACAGGACGAGACAACATCTACTGACGCTATTCAACAACGCAGGATCTTCTCATACAACAACACTCTTTTGCATCCTTTCCTTGGCCTTTGCTTGGTTAATTTCCATCGTCCTTACCCATAAGAAACTGTCCCACGCTTCATACTAGGAATGATGGCTGCTCTCTGCTATGGCGGTACGTTTATGATACAACTGCTAAATGGAGATGCGATATCTCTTACTGCGTATGGCGAAATAGGTTTTGGGTAGAGATCCAGGAACTTGAATGGTTTTATTAACCGTCGCTTTGTGAACATATAGATTTTGTTGCTCGGCCAGGTAACAACAGTGCGTTGGCCTTCTTCCATTTTGTTTTTTTTTTGCTTTTAAAAGTAACTCCCAAGTTAGGTTAGGTTTGATTGGCGGTGGGTTATACTCTACATAGGAATTTCGTAGTTTGGCTACAAGATCCGCGTGGAAGGTCGAATGGATACGAGTTTAACCGGTATCGGAGAATGGCGGACGCAGTCGCTGCGATTGTTGCTATGTTTCGTTTTTTTTATCCTCTTTCTTCTCAGCTTGGTTTGTCATTACTTATTTTTAATTTTGTACTTTTTTTTTTTAATTCTCTCGAAAAATCCGACATTCTTCACGGAACACGTTTTTAATCTATATCGGACGCGCGACGAAGATAATTGCTAAATCGAAATATTTTCTTTCTTTTTTTTCTCTTTCCTCGTTGCATATTTTCTTTCCAGTTTTGCGTACTGCTGGGTTTGTCGATGAAATTTCTTGGATTATCGCGTTTCACCGTGACGCTTGTTGCGCGCAAGGAAAGTGCCAACCGCGTGAAGTTGGCTGCACTTGCAATTCACGAATGCAAGGGCTTAGAGTGCCGTCAGATGGAGCGTACTTAGCGTACCGCGTATTTCTCGTAGCCAATTGCGAAGCTGCATTCCGTTCTATTATCTAGCGGAAAACTAACAACATGTTGTGATTGGTTGGCGCAAATTAGCGCGTGTACGCCAAGTTCGCTCCATGGGAAATCAGCCTTAAACCTTCGTGTGTCACAATTGTATCTCCTGCCAAATTCTATGGGCATTTTAGCTGATCTCGAATTAACTTTGTTACATAAAACGCATTTTTTATTCCTACCTGCGTGAATCCACCGGAACACACGTGAGATTGTTGATCTCACGTGATTTTGAAAAATTTTGGAGTACGTAGTGCGAAATTTTTGAATCGCTTTAAACTTGACAAATTTATTTACACTGCCAAGATAATTTCGAATATTCTGATAAACCCTAAAACAAAAAAAAAGGACAAAAATCTAGATAGCGTTGCAGGGGCAGACTATTTTAAGCCGGCCAGAATAAGATATTTCAAAGACTCGTAAATACAAAAAACACTGGAAAAAAAAAGCATAAGGTAAGTATCGTCAGGCCAGAAGCAGTGCTTCAGATATTACATTAATCATTGTAGCGATAGTGGATAAAAAAAGGTCTTAAGGCATGTGCGGTCTTTTTGTTCCCCGTTTAAATAACATATTTCAAAATTCTAATCCAATGGAATTTAAATGCATTCATAACTATCATTAGTTTTCATGGAATCAGAAATTTTTAAAGAATTCAACAGGCTTCGCTATCTAATCTAAAAACACGTGGCAAATAGTTTTCTTACTATTGTCAATGAATACAAATCATTAGGTGACGAAAAGTTAATGATCGATTTATTGACTCATCGATTTACATGCATAACCTAACCTATCCGAATTTCAATAGGCAAACGATCAAATACGGTATTTAATCTATTGAATCACATATAAAAATCAGTCTTGAAATTTTTAAGGAAAAAGACGATCTCACTTGTCTCTATTGGAATATGATTATTCTGTTCACTGTAAAAAAAACTTCACGTCCACGAATGATGACTCGAGTATCATCAGACCGATTCTTCTGGAACATTAGAAATATCGTTTAGTTATATAGGTGCTGAGCAAGAATAAAAATTAAATTAAAAAAAAAGTTTCATTTTTCATCCGATAAATAATATTGAATTATTGTAAATTCAATAGAATCGTACAAGATTTAAAATGGCGTAGCAGTCAGGTAGCAACAGTGAACATATGTTTACCTCGGAATTACATATATATATCGCTCCACCGTATAGAGATACTAGTTGACTGCCGATGCAGAATACTGGCTTATCTAACCTCTTGCCCTCGGCATTTAAATAAAGATATGTTAGGAAGCATCAAAGGAGAGTCGTGGCGGGGGCAAAGTTTCTTACGAAAAGTAGGTCAGGGCCGGCAATTCCGAATGTAGAAATTCGTGCGTATCGGTGCACGGGGATCTGCGTGTGTCGCGAAATAAAAGCAAACGGAAACGCAAATATCAGCGGCGCTATAACATTTTTACAAGGACACGGCGTTCGTAAATTGCTATTAATTCGCCTCCATTGGGGGTACTTGCGACATCAATTTAATCGATGGGGAATAGAAAGTTTATTCGCTTATAAATAAATAAAGAGATGACATATGCTACACGTTGGTCTTGTTTGTTGATCTTATTTTTAGTACATTCCTTCGCTTGTCTTTTTTTTTTATATATATAATTTTTCTTATCACGCCTATACAATTCCTTATCGGGATGGAAGATTCTGGATGGTTGAATAATTTTTTTTTTTTTTATATTAAAGTCACTTAGTTTTTTTTTAGAAAAATTAGCCTTTTGAAATAGAGTAATGGCACTTGCGTGGAATTTTTGTATTTTGATTTTAAAAATACCTTATCACGAGTCGCGATACGCAACGCAACAGTGTAAGGAGATATTTTCTTTTTCCAAGAAGTCTAACCTTGTTCTTGATTATCGATCGGTCATGTTTATTAATAAATTTTGAATTAATATACTTTGCGATTTTTTTTTTTTTTTTTAACAATCTGGCGATCACGATCTACGTGAAATTAAATGTACTTAAAAGGAAAACTATTAAAAAAAAAAAAATTACGGAAATTTGGAATTTTAATTATCTCCTATACAGCTTCGCTCCTTTGAGATTTTAGTATTTGCGCGGATTGCGACGTGAGTTTGCGGCAAAGAAACCTGTTTGGCTCGTATTAGCATAACCAGTGTCTGGCTTATCGTTGTGATACGAGAGTGTATGAGATTTATAAAATCGTATATAGCATATTTAAAGAAATTTCCAAAAAAATCATTATCGCCCGACAATCCGTGCACTTCTTTTTTTTCAAAAGCAAAAAAAACACGGTAAAATTATATTTTAGATTTAAAAAGAATTTATTATAGCTATAATTCAACTTTCTACCCGGGAGTTGAAATGTTATCGTGACCGGCTTGATTAGATATTAAAAGTTTTCGGTTTTCTCGACTTTCTACTTCCCTGTTAGTCGGTAGCGTCGACCAACGGCGATTCAGTCTCACCAAATGGATACGATAGGCGAGAAGTTCTTTCGCTATAGTAAAAAACGCCGAAATTCAACGTTATCGTGTTGACATAGCCTAAATAATTTCGAATGATTATATCAAACGTCCACATAATTTTTTCTCCCTACACTCGATCAAGATTTGACGATATTATCGAGGCGAGAATAAAAATTTTGCTCTCGATTATTAGATAATAAAAAAAAAGATTATCACCCTCCAAGGGAACCAATAAATCGTAGCCAATAAATAATCGCTATCGATTAAACGCATTCCTTTGGTGAAAGTTCCTTTGCCTTGCGCGATCCTCTCCCTTTTTTTTTTTTTCTATTTCTCGCGTAACTCGCGCTCCTACGATCATTGTCATTTACATTTTGCGTCACCCGCGCGTAACTCGCGACGCGTGGCGTCGAATCGCATTCGCCGTGAACATAGCAAATTGTCAGGCCGGCTTCTACACTGTGGAAAAGATATACGGCAAAGGTGGGAGATAATGATCGATGCTCGATCGGTAATAGGATTTTTCCGCTATGAATAAATCGTGCAAAAAAAATTTTTGTTCAACCTTCAATTTCTCACCACTCAAAATCGCTGCTACGTTATTGAACCAGATTATAAAATTAATTTTAAAAAAAGTAAAAGTTCGAGGTTAACGTTATCGTTAATCGTGTTTGCGATAGAGATTTATAAGCTTCAAGGTCCTCAAGGTATCCGATCCACTGTAAACAGCACGGTGATTCATAATTGATTTTAACGAAGTGTCGCAAATCATTTCGCATCGTACGTGTTGCTGAGATTCGTTCAATCAGAGACAATTAAGCCGCAGGATATTAAAAGGCTGTAATCGGCAGCAGCTGATGTACAACGTGGAGGCTGTTAGAAATAAAAAAAAATTTTACCTTCCCGTTTCTGATAAGACCAAAACCATAATCGCCAGTCGCATCCGTTGGAAACGGAATCTGCTGAACTTTCGTACGAGTAGGTTTATCGGTTGGATTAAAAAAAAAAATATATTTTTATTCAGACCCACCGAAGCTAAAAAACAATGTCAGACTGAGTATATGTGAATGAAAAATACGTGAGAATTAAACATGAGAAATTAAATCCTTGACGTTCGATTTGATTTCCAATAGCGCGTCCCATAAACAACAACAAGGTCGATCCACACGTCGGGCCATTCACGGTTTGGCTGAGCGTTCGAAGTTTTGAAAATCGCAGATGTCCTATGATTTCTATACACACGTGTACAGAGTAGAATTAACTTTACCTTTAATAATTACTAATTACGGTCAATTGCGCTGCGTAATTTTATAATTGCTCTCAGAAAGTATGTCTGCAGCTCCGAATGCGCTCTGAAGGCAATTCAGTCTATGTCGCACGTAGCCCAGTCAGCTCTGAAATGCGTCTGAGACGTTTTATTTACATTTGGCCCAGCCGATCTACCACGTCTCTCAGATACGACTTGGCAATGTTTTGCCCGGTCGACATACGACGTCTCTGATACGAAATTGTAAGCTAAGGGTTTTAATGGGCTAAATTCACTTTATCGACGTTACATGTTATTTCAGGTTGCTAGAATTGCGAATTTTTTTTATCGATACGTATAACCAGTGTATAAACATTGCCATAGAATTTGTCTGAACAAATGTGTACAGTTCGCTCCACTTAACTGGTCTTGTTTGAATTTATTCTAACTTTTAGTTTCCCGTTATTCCATCCAAGAGTAGAAAATCGCCTAGAAATTTTCACCTACGAGCTATTTATTTTTTTCATTTATTCATTATTTGGTTATTCATTGAATTTAGTATATATATATATATATATATATATATATATATTTTATGTGTTATCGGTCATTCGTAATATTCTATAATAACACGCGTCATCTATAGCTAACGACTTCGTGTTGACTTGTCCGGCAAAGTGGTATTCGTAGTGGTGGAAAGATCGTTAAATATTATTCTTTACGAGGGAACCAAAAAAAAAGATAAGAAAAACGAGTTTCTCGTTTTCCTAGTTATTATTGCGCACGTCCATGAGATTACATTTACATGGACTGTTTGCCACACCCTGTAGCCGACGATACGATGATCGAGGGGCGATGGAAAATATGGACGAGAGCAAAAGAAAAAAAAAAGATTACGAAAACAATAGGTTAGCTCATCGATATTTTCTTGGAATTTACAGGTATAATTAATTATCATTGTTTATGCCTTATCGTTAAAAAAAATATTACACGATTTTTATCTGGCGTCGATCTATATTCGTATTACGTGTACGACTGCTGCTCGAGCCATTTCGAGTTTTTATAGATGAAAAAGATTTTTGTTTTTTTTCTTTGTCAGAATTGAAAGTTGTCGTGGCGCCAATTCGAATGGCAAGTTGTATAACAAAAAAAGAAAAGAAAAGAAAAATGGCACAGAAGCCTGAAGGCAGTCGACAAGATCCATCATTGTTATAAACTGGTGTAGGAGTAAATTAGCGTGACGAGAAAACCAATGGCAGAGGAATTCTAAGAGTATTGATATCAATAGATTATATAGATATATTGTACTTATGTCTTTGCGGGTTAAATTACGTAACGTAGAACAACGGATAAACATACGTATATGTTCATTGTTATCAATAGAATTTATACTGCAGAATGAATTATTCTAGTATTAATAATAATTAAATTATCCTTGAAGCAACGTCAATGCGCAATACCTTTATTGATCCAATAATCAGACTATTTCCTTATGAGACCATTTTTCTTTTTTTTTTTCTCTTTTTTTAATCTAGTATGATAATACACGGCTTGAATTGCTGGTTTCGTTTAGCGCTGTAAACTTAGCTGTCTGACGATCGTACTGGGGAATGAATCGGTGAGAGGAGATCGAGAAGTATTATTGTTATTATACCGTAGTACAAAAGTGCATTGATTATCAAAGGACAAGCATTGTATATTATATTGGGATTAAAGTCACCCGGTATGCAGTGATTATGTTGAGACTTGGTCATAAGTATAGCGAGGAGGATGTACGATGTACTTGTACAAAGAGAAAAGGAAAAAGAAAAAAGAACAAGATAACTCTAGAGAAACGTGCAGCAATCGTTTATCGTTTTAAATAATCACTGAACACTTATTATTTATAAATAGAAAGGACTGATAAGACGGATAAATGTTACAAAAGTCATGCTTTGCCAGAATATCAGGTTACTCGTAGGGACCTCGCAAGGATTCCTTTGTTCGTCCTTAAGAGAAGCGAAAGCATGTAGAATCTTTGGTATAACGCATTAAAATGTGCTATTCTTTCCTTTTTCCAGAACCCTTCTCGAATTGGTTGGAGCAGAAAATCGAAATTCCAATATTCGACGAGCTACCGGGTCAAGAATGTGTCCAGAACCGTGGTACGATTTATCCGGATCTGGCGAAGGAGCCAGATCATCATCAGCAGGATACCACCCAGACGCTGTTGCAAGAATTCGAAAGCGTCCTGGGGGACGTCGAAGCATGTCATCAGATAACACCTCCGATCGGTTCATCAACATTAACACCACCGCAGTCACCACCTCCATTGAAAATTCCTTCAACCGGTGCACAACTGCTGGTAACCCTACAGCCTGTAGAACCAATGTCAATACCCATGATCACGCAGCAATCAAACTACCATACAATGACGATTCCTGTTACGAAACCAGCGTCCTTCCTGGGACAGTTTCCTGCGTCCCAGGCCAAGGTAATGTTCCCTGTGGAACAGTGGAACCCGGAGAATGTATCCTTGGAGCCTCTTGGAGGAGACGTGGCAAGTGAATTGGCAGCCGTCGATGAGTACGTACGCTCATGCGCAGAAGATATACCACCGGCGAGTCCTTGCACCAGTTCCGGTGGTAGTTACATGTCATCGGAGGATTCTGTCGATGATCCCGATTGGACTCCTGAGAGCAGCGTACCCGCCGCTGAAACATCGCAGCCAGGACCTTCTTCCAAGAGCCGTCGGAAACCTTATTCTCGACCGAACGTTGAGGATAAAAAAGTGCGCAAGAAGGAGCAGAATAAGAACGCAGCGACGCGCTATAGGCAGAAGAAGAAAATGGAAGTCGAGGAAATACTTGGCGAGGAACGTGAGCTTGCCGATCACAATGAAAAGTTGGAAAATCAGGTTAAGGATCTGCAGCGTGAGATAGGGTATCTTAAAGGTCTCATGAGGGACCTTTTCAAGGCGAAGGGTCTTATGAAATAATCCATTCGTTCAAATTAATCTTGTATCTTTTATAAATCTATCTTTATTTTTTTACTTTAATCACTCTAATTCGTAGTCTATTGACATCTTAGCGTATGTACATGCATATACCGTAGATAAATAATTATATACATATATATATATTACTGTATCGATCAGAGTATACTGTAACGAAAACGGTTTTATTTTATACTTTCTTTAATTTTATTGAAGTGTAGCCACTTTACTCTAAATCATCAATTTTGGACTTGTACTTCGTGTGGTTGTCTGGTATTGTATCTGCTACCACGTTCACTAATTTTTAACATCTAACAAATCTTTGTAAACTGGTCCACGAAGGACAGCTCTAAAGAGGAACGTCATTTAAGGATAAATTATTGTTTAGATGGAGCAGTCCTGTGATGTGCTTTTGTGTGCGGAAAATCTGCTGCTCTTGAAAAACTTTGAAATTCTATGACGCTCCTCCTCAACGCAGCGAGTCCTTTTGTCCTAAAATTCTTTTAACCAACGAATTATCATATTTTCTTACAGAAAATGTATTCGAAACTGAAATAAACGGTTATTCGGTAGAAAAAAAAAGTCTTTGTTGCTTAAACTCGAACCTCACCGTCGTTAAGTGATACACGGTAGAAAATTAATTAGCAATTAAGCAATTAATCGCATTGAATCGATATTTCCATACGTCGTAAGAAAATTTATTGTCTCAAAGGGGTTTTTTTTTTTCGTTACCACGTTATAATTGAAGCAGGTAATTCGCCTGATAAGAGTTCAAAGGACGTGGTGACAAGATCTTCAGGCAGCAGTACAATGAAATAACGGAAATTGTGCAATTTCCTTTGTATCGCTATTAATGCTATTTTATGCGTAACGCAACGTTTGGTATGGCGAATGCGCCTGTGGATAGGCAACTAGGTATACACGAGTAATAGGTATACTTTACAATAGCGGTATTAATACTTACAGTATCTTAAAGATCTTACTTAAAGTTATACCAGACATTTAGTACGTCTGTTGAAAATACAACAATACAGCTGTACAACCTAACAACGGCTGTACAGCTTACGAACAGCTGGACTTATTTAATAATGTCAAGTACCGTACGTTGTATAGGATGTTTCATAAATGATCAGTACATTTGGATGTTACAAAGTTGAACAAAAAATTGTACAAGGTCCGTGCATTCGGAGTAGCCTATTCGCAGGCGCTACGGTCTGTAGTTATCTGAAATAATTAATATAACATAAATTATTGAATTAATTAACCTTTTCGTTGATTTTCATCAAACGTATCTAAGCTGAATTATCTATGCAAGTAATTTTTATTAGACATAAAATTTCTCAGCAAGATCATCAACATTTGTTACGCTTTCCGAGCTAGGAATTTTTGTTATCGTATCCAAGTATCGTGTCTTTCGATTATTCATGCATTATACAGTTTTTGCCACGTCGAACGAAAGGAAATCACAGAAAACGAAGTGGAATCCTAACGAGAGTCAACAGATATGTTTAATTAAATTAGTCTTATCGGAATTCTCTGGGAAGTGACATTCTCTTGTGATACGCGTGTATACGCATTTATGAAAATGTTTAACAGTCATTGTGTACACAGGTACAATTAATTTGTCAGTCTCGAAAAATTCACTCCCACGGTATAATTCTATTGAATCTTGAGTATTTCACAATACGACGGGCGACACGCGAAATAAATTTTCATGTCCTTCACTATTGGAAGTGCAATCTCAAAGTCACGAACGGAGCGTGCATAAGTCGTAAGAAAAATCAAACAAGAATTGAAATACACTGAGACTCCATTTTGAATTGTCAATACGTATATCAAATTTCGTCTAATATATCGCGACTATCTAACATTTTTTAATGTGCAGAATCATCACTTACCAACGATCAATAATTGACTTTTCCGTACAAACAAATGTGAAAGCACCCTTGACTTCGTTAGTTCTACCTCGAGTAGCTCAGATGTGAAAGCACCTTAAGCCCCCCCCCCCCGCCCTCCCCCCGGGTGGTGTCATGTTTATGGAAGTTTCTCTTGATATTAATCTGACTCTCTTTGCTTGTCGCTTGCAAGGCTAGTTTCTTGCTCTTTCTTGATTGTTGCTGGAAAAATGAAGCCTCGTAACTGTACGAAAAGAACAGTTACCCTCATGGCACGACTGTAGTACCATAATACGGTAAGTATAGACTGTCAACGCGTTAGATTATTTTTGTTATTACCTTCTTGTCATCGTTGTTAAGAATCATCGAATATAATAAATATGTCAACTTAAGGTCTTTATATTATAATTAAGTATCATAGTTTTACATAATATCCATTTTTTATATCCCATATACTTGCCTTTGAGATTCTTGTACCTCGCACAATGGTACAATTGTGCCTTTCAGATTTACTGTACTCCTGTACCTTGTAACGATACTGCAAGCAGATAACGTAAGATCTTTGACAAATTGCACATCCGCCCAGTCATAAACCGTGACTTTCCTGACAATTTCTAGTTCGCGAATCATAAAGATTACAATGCGCCATTATACAATTGCGAACGTGCATACAGACATAAAACGTATATCTTAAGTATCATCCACAGTGAAACAGTCTATATGAAAAAAAAAAAAGAGAAGGGAGCTTTATAGCGATGAATTTATCATAAATACAGTCTATTAATTTAACAACACTGTTATACGTCCTTGTGGGATCCGTTGATTTACGCTGACAGATTTTTACAATATCGTGAAAAAAAAAATCCCAAAGATATATATATATATACGTATATTCTCTATGCAATAATCCATCGCACAAAAAAAAACCATAAGAAAGAAAGAATTGAAAAATAATGAAATTCATTGATCCGGTGATTTAAACTATCTAACATAACCTATAAAAAAAGACTGACTATATTTTTTACAACAGTATGCATTCCTACATATATGTATGTATCCCGCATCAATAAGAAGGCAAAAGAACCAGAGGAGGGATTCGTATGTACAAGTACACGTACTGGTTACAAATCGGGATGAGGTGTTCCCCACCTGCCGTTCAAACTGAAGGAGGCAAGAGTACCTCTCCCCACAGGAACCGTAGTGTAACTAATGCACCTTTCGCCTTGAGTACGTAGGTTCTACTCTCTGGAACCAAGAGAACAGTCAGTCCGTAGAGAGAAAGAGAGAGAGAATCGCGTCTCCGGAAGATCGCGGGCGTCCTTTCCGAGTCGAGTCGAGTCGAGAAAGTATCGGCTGTTATTTTTCGAGCATTTCGCATCGAGCCAGATCGTGGTAGCGCCGTACCTTACTGGAGTTCGATTCGTGTACTAGAACGCGGTACAGTAAAGTGAGGTTATGACGCAAATGAAAATTTTGCATAAAAATAATATACGTATATTCTACATTTAACCGGTCGTACTATTGTGGCAGAAGTAGTTTTGGGTCCAAGATGGTCCGGGATTTACAAGAACTGCGATCGAGTGTGGCTGTGCTTAGTGTTTATCGTGGCGTGAAATATTCTCCTGGTGTCTGATGCCAACGGTGCTTAGATACTGGACGTTACACCGTGTAAGAAGCAAAAGCGATTCTGTTCTTCCTTCTTTGGTGAATTTTAAATATTTTTCTTCTTGTATGAATTAATGTAGCGTGAATTTTTTTGAGGTTAAGTTACTTGATTTTCAGTGTCAGCTGGATAGTTTTACGGAAACGAACAATTACGTGCTTATGGTTTTGTATACTTTGTCCAGGAGTGACTAGGTTTGTCTGTTTTTAATCTTTTGGATCACATTGAAATTTTAATTCCAGCTATAACGGATCGCAGTGTCGTTCTTTTCTTTCTTGTGAATATGTCATTCGAGGAATAAGATACGTATTTGAATTTTAAATCCCACGATGAAATTGAGATTGTGCCTTTATACGGTAATATGGTGAGATCTGTCTGCTTGGTGTATCCTGATTATTATTTTATATTACTAAACTGTGGATTTCGAAAACATGTAGTACAGTCAATATTTTTGAAAATATTTGTTCTACTGTCTTATACGATTTTTACGATCTGTTGTTCAATTCAATGTAAGTTTATACGAAAAAAAAAAACTAGTCGTCTACGTCATTCTCATACGTATCTTAACTCATCTTGGTACTTTTGTGAGCGCAGCTGACGTTCTTTTCGCATTTAATCATATTTAAAATAATTTTGCAAATTAATCCGTGACGTAGATGCGCTAGAGAATAACGGATCGATCAAAAGATTAATCAGTGCGTCTGACGTTACTTAATTCTTATCTATTTATTAGCTTCCATGTACTCGATTACATGTGCGACAGAATTCCAAAAAAAACTTTCAAACTTAATTAAGTTTGACGTTTATTTTCTAAACTAGTGGGCGAATTTCGAATAAGGTGACCTATGTACCTGAAGTGCATGATTGATTACTTCAAATTGGAACAGCATTTTTGAATAAACTGAACGTGTCTTATTTTGACTCGACTGTCCACAGTATATATGCTGTTCGATTATATCGATAAAATCGCATATAAAACGCAAACCACGTATGACGGCTTGGAAAGTGTCTTGAAAAACTCGATTTGCCGTATACGATTCGCCATGGTAAATTCGTCCGAATAATAGAAGGTGACAAAGTCAATTCACGGAACGAACAATCTGTTCGATAAAATTCTTTAAGACCAATTTGACTTATCTTGACAATTTTATGTTACTTCTTTATTATTATTTATTTTTTTTTTTAATACTAATCAAACATAAAACAACATTACGATTGTACGATCTTATACGCACTTATAATTGCTACTCACTGAAGACCTTAACCTCAATTTATTCTAACTTGAAGATTACAAGCTCACAGACTGCTAAATAATTACCTCGAATTTTATCCTGACGTTAATTAAAACTCTTTAACTTGCGCATCTGATTAATAATAAAATATAAGATCGTGCAGGTAAGGATCATTATCCATAATATATTGTCCATGAGATACAGGTATAACGATCGACGTCAATTAAGATTCAATTAATTGATCGCTATGGTTATTAATGATAATAATCGTAATTTATCGTAAAAAATAATTATATGATTTATACGATGATATTAAAATTTTTTTAATAAAAAAAATAAACATTCCTCCTCTCTTATCCTACGCGTACAATCAATGACGATTTAGGTTTGTGCATTGTATTTAATTCGCAAAATTTCCTTGTACTGCGTCGTATTGAAATTCGCATCATAATTAATCGACGACAGAAATCATCGACGATCCTTAAACATTACGTGGAACGAAATACTCGCTATTTTTAATGACAGTTTCTATGCAGACAATCAATATCTCTGACGTGTCGCTATTGATAAAAATTTTTTTTAATAAAAAACAAACATTCCTCCTCTCTTATCCTACGCGTACAATCAATGACGATTTAGGTTTGTGCATTGTATTTAATTCGCAAAATTTCCTTGTACTGCGTCGTATTGAAATTCGCATCATAATTAATCGACGACAGAAATCATCGACGATCCTTAAACATTACGTGGAACGAAATACTCGCTATTTTTAATGACAGTTTCTATGCAGACATTCAATATCTATGACGTGTCGCTATTGATAGAGACGCAAGAAAATAATGACGCTCGTGTCTCTTTTTTGTCTCAGACACGATATTGTATTTGTTTTGAGATATTTATGACTACTAAAATTGTCTATGTAACTTGAGCTATTTTTACGTTGATTATTTAGTATCAAAAAATTCTAAGGTGTGATCCCGGTACTCGGTTGCAATTCGATTGCCGAAATTCCATCTCGGTACGTTACGTAAGGCAGCTTTAGGTAATCTTTCCGTAATTATGTAAATTCTTAGATGACAGGTTAGCATCGCCCCTTTTTTGATGCCCGATGGGCCTAGAAATTTTTATAATCGAGTAATTTTCAATATATGACTATTTTATCGCGGGTTGAGTAACGCGATTGGAAAGTTGAAAAAATTTTGAATTTTTTTTTCCAGTGGGAAATTGTTATATAAAAATATTAATAAAATTATCGGTCGCGTATTTTACTTGGTATAGCGAATAGTTATCATGGAGCCGACGCGTCATACACAAAGACTGTGACTATATCCTGAAATAAAGACTACGACTATATCCTGAAATAAAGACTGCGACTACATCCCGAAATGGTAATGGATGTGTTCCATCACCTTTCGCTTTTTGCCACTTAGCTGCTTACGCAATTTATGTTCCTTGCTCGACCAATCGAGACCTTAAAAAGTGAAATGGCAGTCGTTCGATAATTAATTGTCACCCGTTAATTTATCTGTGGTTCGATTTCATTTTTGGAAATAAAAGTTTTTTTTTTTTATTACCAGGATTTTATCGATAATAGCAATTGTGGTGATTGTAGGTTATGAATTATTTATTTTTTTCGATAGATTAGGTCGATCGAGGAAATATAATTATGAGGAATATGCAATTAACAGGGGGTTTCTGTAAGTCATTACAGAAATTTAACAGAAATAATAATTAAAATAATTATAAGCTGAAAATGCACATATTGTCCAGATACAATGATTTCAGGTCTTTATAAAGTCAGAAAAAAATTAATTAATGTCTAAGTTAACACAGATTTCCTCGTGATTAAAAAATAATGTCCTGGATTTATCTAAGCATTGATTAGGATTGTCAAAAAATAATTAAACCAAAAATTAATCTCTCTTTGAGATCATTGGAGCCGAACGAATTTTTAAGGTACTTAGATTAATCGGAAGTCGCACAAGACGATCAATTTTATGTGGTTTTGGACTCTGATTAAATATTTATCGATCAATATTTTTTTTACTCATATTCAATTTTGAAAATGACTCAACCAAGAGAAAGTGGTATCAACAATATAGTAAGATATGTAAGTAGGACCATATATATATATGCAGATAAAAATACGAGTATCTCGAGAGTATTAAAAGACCATTGACTAAAGATAAGAAAAAGAGAAAAGAAAAAAAGAACAAGAAAACAGGTCACGTGAGATCCGCGATATATTCGCATAGCTTAAACTCCCGTCATAATTCGTACTAGCAATAAGAGCTAGCCGAGGTTATTACGTATTAAAAATAAAATAAAAAAGTGTAGAAATTGCTTTAAAAAAAAAAAAAAATTGAAAATTCGTTTCGTAAACGGCAGGTGCAGTTTTTTGCGTTACTCGCAAGTAGAATGAGGCTCTCAGACTTTCAGATAACTATAGAATGAATGTTAGATTTTAAAAAAAAGGTTTCAAAAAAAAATTTATCGATGAAAATTGTCGGTCCTTCTAACACGAGCGAAATGGATTTTTAACCTAAAAAAATGTCACTCTTTAACGAGAATACGTGTCACTATATCACTATGCTAATAGCTTCTCCATACATAGAGGAACTCGAGGCTTCTCTTTCTTGGCTTCGTACTACCTACACTTACCTGTCAGATTCCAGTATGCATGACCATTCAAGGATTGGCTACGCGTCATCAGGTGGAAATAGCGACGCCTGTTGCTGATGCGTAGGCGTCGTGCCGATATGTCGTTTCTTACTACAGTTGTATGAGAAAAATTGCGACTGAACAAAGAAACGAAAAAATGTTGTGACGATCGTTGAATATTTGTACTTAAAAAAGATCTTACTTCTATAAGCAAGCTTGTTTCATGTCCAAGAAAACAAAAAATGTTGTGTACAATAACAAAAAAAAAATTTGTATGTTGCAGTTTCATCAAGTTCGTAATACAATATGATGAACATGGCTACTTAAGACAGGGAATCATTGTTTGCGTTCATTGATGCAAGATAAGAAACAAGATGCATCCTAGCTCGAACTATCTGGTGCATCGTGGGGCTATTAATCGTAGTTATTCGACCGACGGTGAAGAAAGTCAACGAGCTCCTTCCGATCGTACAATGTCAGAATACATTGTTGCCAACGAGCACGCTTCCATGGTAATTGATGTTAATATACAGTGCATCCTGCACCGGGTTGCATTCCTGCATATGAGATTGATACAAAGTGAAAAACGTGAATGTTTTTGTACGTCGATGGAACTTTGTGGAAATCGATGGAGAAATGCAGGAGAACGATTTCAGTATTGTGAACAATTTTTGTTTGTTTAGGTGAAGCCAATGGTTCCTTCACGAAAGAATCGTGGCGATAAGCACGAGAGGAGATCACGAAGTGCACATGGAGGACGTGGTTCTGTATTGTCTGGCGCGTCCAGACAGAGTTTGAATCATTTAAACAAAAGTGCATCTCATGGTAGTCTTTGCGACAATGGTTCAGATATTTATGTAACGAGTGCAGCGTACAAGGCGCCTTCAGAAATAAGGTACGATTTAAGAAGTATTAAATAGTTGTTACATTGTTTGCAAAGAGTATTGTCTGTATTGTTCGATTCTTTAATAGTTTGTGTTGGTTTTTTTAATAGGGGCGTTCAATGAAATTATTTGACTTAAATGGTATATGAATTTTTTTGTTTCTCCTACAGTCGAGGCTCGCACTACAGTTTAGCTCCGAGTTTGAGGGCTGGACACAAAGCACCGAGTCACTACAGCTATCGTTCTGGCAGATCCGGAACTTCGACGGTGAAGACGCGGACGTCCCGGAAAGGCGGCGTCGTTGTAGAAACAATGTCTGCACCGAATCCATTTTGTCCCAACACTAAAGGCATCTGTTGCTTAATGCTGCTACTCAATCTTGGCTTGATACTCGTTACACTGGGTTTTGTTATAGTCATACAATTTTTCGAACCACTCTTTGTCTGGTAAGTTCGATTTAAGTTGTATTTGAGACGCCATTTTGTCGTAAAAGTAAAAATGATCAGCGTGACGTTAAGTGTGATATGTGAACAGTGGTATGTTTTTATTTTGCAGGATTTTGGGAATTGTCTTCCTTATATTTGGCTTTCTTACGCTAATTGGTAGTTTAGTGTATTGCGTACATGTCTTCAGGAATGCCAAACATCCTCATGACATAAATCCGGAAGATTTGTACTGGACAAGACACTGGCAAGGACGGGTAGGGTCACCACCAGAAATTCATTATAAAGCAGAGGACAAATATCAAGATGATGGTTATAGCGACCGTTATAGTAAATATTCAGGCAAGATGTCTGACAGGCATAGTCAACGTTATTAAGCTTTAAGGACCTGCTAATTAAAAGATTTCTTTATGACTTTCTTGAACTGTGAGGTGCGTTAATTAGGTAAGATATTTCTTTGATTTTGTATTGGACAAAGACATTTGTAGCCTAGGTTTGACAAACCCTGCATTTTGTAGGGTATTGTTTAAGTTTTTAACGTTGCTACAATGCACAATACATTTTTGTTTATTTGTTTTCCATTAATTTTTATGGTAGAACCATATTCAGGTGGTGCAATAATTCTCAATAACCGTGTACACCTATAACAAAGTTAGGTTAATTGTTATTGACATGTAAACAAAGTTGATCTTGATGAAACGAAGTGCTTGAAATTGTAATAACTCACAAAATGCCTATGTACAAAGAGTATTTTGATATTAAAGCTGTGTAACTATTTTAAAGAATTTTGAAAGATGATAGTCATTTTCATTTATTTAAAGGGGTGCTATGAAAACTTGCTTTCTGTGAATGAAGATCGGATGGTAAGTGGAATGAATTAATTACATTTATATATATATTTTTTTTATTGTGTCACATTCTGACTCAAACTAATGATAAATTATAAACCAACTTCTGTGCATAATTTTCTATTACAATTATTATCGTTTAACACCAGCTGTATAATCAAAGAGTTCTGGGTTTGTGTATACTCCTCGGTTATCCAACAAATAATATAAGGGATTTCCTTTTATTTTAAGTGCTATAACATTGGTGGCTTCGCTTCTTGAAGTTCTCACAGTTACCTAAATAAGTAGGTTTTCAAAGTTATAATTATTGTAGAGCCCTACAAGTTTTTAACATTATTAATTTCATCAATCGATGGTACATACTGATTCTATAGGTATTGTCCTGGAAGTAGTCTGTTTAATTGGATGATAAGTGGCAATTATAAATTGTTTGCCTCCCTTGCATAGTATCACATACTTGATGGATCTTGTAATCAAGAAATGTAAAGCTCCATATGATAGTATACCTAAAATATATAGAACTCGTTATGTTTTTAGAATATTATAAGTAGTACAAGATCTTGTAAATTTCTTCTCATCAATGAATCTTACCTAACATTGCGGAGCTAATGAGCAGAAAAAAACTTATTGGATGCTCATTTATGTAGGCCATCCAATTCTCTTTTTTAAACAGATGTTTGCAATACGATGTATATATGTAATATGAAATGGTCAACCAGCCAAACAATTGAGAAAACCCAAATATAGTTAATAATTTGTAAAACCTGTCTTTCTCAAATTTGTATAATATTACATTATTTGCTACATTTGTGTTCACTTCGTATGGTCTATCCACATTAGAAACTTTTTTAGTACACAGTTGTCGGCTACCAGACTTTGGTATGATTTTATTATTCTCGGGCCTGTGTGAACAATATTTTTACAATACATTTAGCAGCGTACTGCATACGATAGACTACTCACTAAATCTGAGGTATCATTAGCTTAAAAACTAAAAAAATAAGGTTGTACTTAAAGATCATTCTTGTTCGTGTATTAAAACAAGATATTCTTTGGAATAATCAGACAAAATATACATATAACCTATAAGTTTACGTTACCTTATCTTTAATCGGGAAATTGAATTAAAAATTCCATAATTTCGGATATTGTTTGGTAATGCTATAACACTACTGAAGATTCCACTTTTTCCACTCTGGCATTCTATTATTTTGCGAAATAATTGAGACTGAGTCCCAATTTTCTGAAGCGTACAAATATTTCGAGTAATCACTGAACTAATCATTTTGCTTTTGTTACGTAAATTCAATATTTTTTATTTACTTTACTAAGTGATTATTCAACATCAAAATTATTTATTAAAATATTTCGCTTCGTATTATTTTTGTACCGCATCGTCTGCTGCTACAACACTATAACTGTGTTACAACAGAAACACCGCTGAGGGAGCAAATACATTTGACTGGTTAAATCTTACAATTGTTGCAAGATTAACGATCATACAAACAATCCATTGTATTGTTTCCTCAGCGGTGTTTCTGCTAAACACAGCCTACGTTTTAGTTTGTTCTCACAAATAAGTATGCCGATAGTTTTTTAATTTATATCAAAACTAATGTATCATACTATATCTTTATAAATCTTTGTATTGAAAAAAAGTTCTATTGAACAAGATTTATAAAGAAAAGTGCGAGAATTCGTTATTTATAATTTATATTATTATTTGTATAAACAATATTATTCATTTTTTTTCATTTATGACTTAATAAATATTAAGGAAACGGATGTCTGGTAATAGAAAATATAATATTAATGAGTCAAAGACAGAATACATGTTCAGAAAAATGTTTAGGGCTAGTTCAATTTTTATTAATTAAAAAAAAATATATATTGGGATTTTAACGAAACTCCTTTTTTTTTTGGCGTCTGCTTTTACGCCACTGCTTACTTGTTGGCATCAAGAAAAGGAGGGGAGCGGCAGGAGTGGGGATACGAAGGATGCAATAGAATAGCCTTTACAGCTAGATAGAATTTTAATAATAAATTTAGAAAATAACAGAAGAATTTTGGTTTTATTGTGTACAATATTTTCACATACTAATTTTATCTTATGTTATACGACAATTGCATTCGTTCATTTCTATGATACAGTTCGGATTAGGCTTATTATTTCTTTTTCATAATTCTTTCTTTCCTTTTCTTAACGTGCTTTTTTATTTTAAGTTTCCTTTTTTCAGCTTGTTGTTCCTTCACCGCCTTTTTCCGTGCCTACGAATAAAATAGTCTTGTAAAATGGAGAACGTAACAAGACAGTAACATTATTTGTATTATCACGTATACATATAAATTAAAAAAAAACCTAAAATACCTTTCTACTTTCTGGTGATTCATCTCGTGGACGTCCAGCATGAACAAATTTTGAATTCTCGTTATCCTCGTCACTGTCGTCATTAGAACTGTCATTCTCTGAGGTTTCATTACTTTCCAATGATTCGTCATCCTCCTCATCATTTTCTAATTTTTTCTTTTCATCCTTCGATGCCAAAATCTCAGGCACATCTGCTGGTTTAGAAAGATCGGCTCTCAAACCCACCAATGTTTTATATATCAAATCTTCTTTACCAGCTTTTGCCAATTTTATATCACGCTCTATGTCCACAACCTACATTTTAAAATATGCAAATGGATTTATTGCAAATCTTTCTCTACATAGATCAATAGTTTGTTATTGTTTATTATGTACTGGTATTACCTCTGTTAGTCTTTGAGGAATATAAGCTTGTTTAAAAACTTGTTCCTCTATCTCTTGATTTGGATCTGTTCCATCTTGGATACGCTGTGTTGCTCTTTCGGATACTGTATCCAAATATTCTTCCATATTGTCCTCCGTTACGGTAGGATCGGTTATAAAATCAAAAAGCTCTTTCACCGTCATAACAGCAACGTCATTTTTTCGGAAAAACTCTGGAGAGCAAATAAAATATGAGAATAGAATTGTTGATCAACTGAATTTGTCTGAATCAAAAATGATAAAACAATATGTTTGATAGAAAAGTTTACCTGTTATGTTGTTGCAATCTTTTCTGAGAAATTCAAGAGCATGAGGATGATCATGCTCCACAGCTTGAGAAACATCAATAACAACAATTGATCCGTCATGATACAATAAGTTGTATTCGCTAAGATCAGCATGAACCAATTTGCATTTATTATAAAGCATCCACATAGTTTCAACACATTCTCTGTAAAGCTTTCTTGGCTTCGAGGAGCTCAATACGGCATCTTTTAATTTTGGAGATGGCCAACCATTGGTACCAATAAAATCCATCAACAGAACATGACTACGTAATAAAATTGGTTTTGGAGCGCTCACTCCTCCTTGTGCGAGACGAATTAAATTCCTCATCTCTTTTTCAGCCCAAGTGCGTACCATTTTTCGCGGATTATGACGACAGTAACCGTGACGAAAACGAAATTCTCCACTTACATATTTGTCACGATCCTTAAACTGCAGTATAGACGTTTTATAGATTTTTATTGCAAATTCAATAGCAGTCTTTGAAGTTGCATGATACACATTTGCTTCTTTGCCTGTCGATATGCAACCATTGATTTCAGCTATGATACCTTGGTTCAGTAACTTGAACAAGATCATTCGAGTACGTGGGTCCATGACTTGTTCAACAGTTGCACGATCATGCTTGTCCTTTGTGCGTATACGATCCTTCTCTGCACGTTTATTGCTTTCAATAAGAACATTTTTGGCATGTCCTGGTAAAGATGGTCCTTCGTATTGTTCAACATTGATTTTGTTCGAATATCTTCTAAATAGTTTATCAGTTGGTTGATAATTTGCTACCTTATTAGAAGCAGTCTGAGAATTCGGAGTACGACTGTTTAAATTTTTGAAATTATTTTTTTGTCCATTATCCTCTGCTGAGTATTCCCAATCATAATCTGGTTCATCTTCACTAGATTCGTTATCATGCGTTTCATCAATTTGCAAACTATCTAAATTATTTGCAATCTGAGATTCAAATACCGGTTTTCCCCTTGACAGCTCAACTCTACAAGCAAAATTATCGCTTGAACGAGAATCTTTTATGCAATAATTATTAAAAATATAATGTTATCAATATTCCCCCATATTCCAAACAACTTTATATATTAAATATGTACTTTTCAGTCTAACACATAAACTATATGGATATTTTTTGAAAATTGCATTATATGTTGTAACATAAAAATACAACGATGTATCATTTAAATTAACACAAAAGGTTGACGACACACTAGATTTTACACTGATGAACTCATATATTTTTGACAAATCCTCAAGAAAAACTTTTTGTTAAAAAATAACAAATTATTTAACTATTAAATAATATTACCAAGGTTATTTATTTAAAAATAAGTTACAAATTCATAATACATACCTTGGAGCATCTTCATCAGCATCACTAAACTGTCCTTCTTCACAGGGTAAAGACATATTGATATTTTCTTTTAATTAAGTAAGGTATCCTAAAATTATGATGCAAATAGGAAATCCGTATTAATACAGCACATGTACTGCATTTACTGACAAGTAACTAAATAGCTCAAGTCCATATGGGAAGAATTGAATAGTGCCGCCATCTGTTCAACTTAGAAAGAAATCTTGAACGTTGTATGACGGATTGGAACTGATTTCAACTGATCTGAACTGATCTCAATTAGTTATAACAGCAGTGTAGGAGCAATGTTTTGAAAGCTATTATGGGAATTTCAATATCAATCTTTAATTCAAGAGCACGGATGTCATCTTCATCCGCACATGAATTTGTTACCCAGAGTACGTAAGCAATTTGCATGCAGCTTTTTAAAAAGATTTGGAAATTTGTATTATGAAGTCATAAGGATGAGATTAGATAGCAAAGAAAAAATCCATTTTTCATTTAATTTTCTTTAAGTATGTTGCAAATAAATACATTCATCATTACATTTTTCTTCAATATGAGATTTTATAAACAAATGTATCTTTTTGCCCAATCGTACTAGTCAATCTGGAATTAAATAACATATTTATTGTTAGTAAAAGCTTTATAAAAGTTATAGTTACATCGTTTTAAAGTTATTAAAACATTACCTTTGTATTTTTGTAAAAAAGCTTCGATACTTCTCACACATTGCTCATGTACTTTTTCAAATCCTGCTTTGCCACTGTCCTATTTTATACAAGCATTTCTTTATTAATATTTATTATTAATTGCTGCTCATGACTTTAATCTCGAAGTACAACTTACATAATATGGATCCCTAATAATGATTTCACCATTTGGATCATATTGACCAAGCAATTCTACCTTTGCACTACAGTTTTGAGGTTTCAATCTGTTTAATTCACTAATGTTGTCATTGTCCATCCCAAAAACCCAGTCAAATTTTTCAAAATCATCTTTTTTAATCTAGTTATAAATAATAAAAACTAATTACTGATACGATATTGTTAATATAAGAGTTCCTTTGTGAATTACATTTTGCCTTACCGGTCTGGCTTTATGTGAATAATTAGTTATTCCTTTTTCTCTAAGAGTGGTCATAGCTCTGTGATCAGGATTTTTTCCTGTATGATATCCGATCAGTGCAGCACTTTCTACATCCCATAAATCATTTAAACCCTTTTCTTGTATTAGATGACTAAACACAGCCTCAGCAATAGGAGAACGACATATATTTCCTAGAAAAACAAAACTCTTTAAGTTTTAATCAATTTTTAATGACAGCTAATTTTACTCATAATTGTGCCATGTCTTCAAACATATTGAAATTGAAAACATGGCAGTATTTAACTTTTAAGATTGTTCATGCATGTATACTATGTTGAAATTGTTATCTATTATTTTGTCTTTTTTTTTTAATTTAAATATTTTACTATATATTTACACCTAAACAAATCATAAGCACTCTCTTCTTCTCTGGCATAGCTTTTATCTTTTATCTTAACTCTGGCGATAGAAAACTGTACAACACGTTTTAGGTTAGAATGCGTTAATGTTGAAGAACAAATTCAACCGTATCGCGAGTTTGTTGAACGTTTATCAGTTTCACAGGTACTATAGTGTTGATGACGTTAATGACAAAATCAGCAGCTCAAAGTGCACTGTATAGAAATGAGAAAATGGCGGATTAACAAGGTTGATGAACGTTATCTTTAAAGGCAGTATAACGTGATAAAGTTCAGCACAAAATCGTTCCGTTGCTTGGTTATAATAGATTTCTAACGCTATTCATATTTTTTAAATTCCGCTACGTCATTTGATTAACACAAAGTCACTTCATATAGTATTTATCTATTATTTATTGTATCCATTATATTAATACATTTGTAACTTTTTCACATACAACAATCAGAGACAGCATAAATAATTTTGCAATAAAGTTTGAATCACATACAATAAACTTTCATCAACGTGTAACTAACAAATACATTACAGTGTCGATGAAACTGAATGTAAAAAATTATATCTGCATCCTATTGCACATTGTATACACTTAATTTTCTCAATTAATTGGTGAAAGTTCGATAATCTCAAACCTTACAGCATTCTTGGTTCAAAGTTTATTAAATTTTTCTAGTGATCTCTTGTTTAATATAGAGCATTTCAACAGTAACGGCTTTTACTGGGTTTACGTGACCTATTAATCTAAATGGAAAAGAATCCATGCATCTACATTTGTCTTTTCACCTACGTTGATACTCTCCTGATTATTCAAATCCGAAAGCTTGATATTATAAAATTAATTGCTTTAAACAATAATTATTGTATACAAAGAATTTTCATTTTAAGTTATGCCGTTTAATACATTGTATAATGTTCATGCGACGTCTACATGACGTTCACAGTAACATTCTTAGAACAATTGCATTTAGTTGTTCTTGTTTGATTAAAGTTTGTCAACTTAATGATACAACAGTGGATATTAAGATTATTAATATTGTATCCCTGAAAACTATTGAATGCACAATTCGGACAATATCGGAATTTTCAGGCGAACGGGGCCTTGGCCAGACTTGCGCATGCGCATATTGCACGGGACGTTATTACGTGCATAAAACTTATTTAATAAATAGTTATATAGTTAATCTCTCGAAAATATTACGATCACAATTTATCTATTAATGTACTTTTAGAGAATCGAAGTTTAAAACGTCCATACCGTGCTATTAAGGAAGAAAAACGGGTAGGTTTTTTTTTCATCGCGCTACGCTACTTATGGCCGAAACGTGGCAACGGCGCCACTGGTTTGGTATGCTGCGATGTTGCAAGCAGCTTCGGTAAGTACGAGCAGTGAAGATTCCCTATTTATTTGATATTTCGAAGATAAATTGTGTTATCGAGAAGTTAGAAGGTGCCAGCAACCTTTCTTGTGGTTATGGTTACTTTACGTGTCACAAATAAGGTTACTTCAACTGTATATATTAACACGTTTCAGTGAAATTTTGAGAACAGCAATTCTTTTTCCGATATCGGTTGCCATGGTTGCGCAGTAGACAGATAAATGAATAGAACGCGCAGAGTGGCATCGTTGAACGTGAATTTATTAACTTTTTGAGGTTAGGATTGGTTATGTTACGTTACGTTAACTTATCATACTTGAAGTTAGGTGCAAGTAAATGAGCGGCCATGTTAGGAATCGAAATGCCTAGATTCCTTTGTTCTCAAGTTGAACGTTCACAAAATGGCCGACAATGTTCATCTTGATTATTAAAATTCTATTTTTCGAGTTCCTAACCAAATTTTATTTTCGTTTTGTCAGTCAATACTTACTCTCAGCCCCTCCATTATTATACTTATTGATTACTTACATAGGTCCGTTGCTACAGTAAGTCAACGAATATATTCACTTTATTGGAATTTGAAAAGTGTCGATTATAATATTTTACTAACAGTTTAGAATGTCTTGCATGATCAGTACGTATCCAGTATTAGGTTATCAACATCTTGGCAACGTCGCACACTATCCTGTCAATACTGAAATATCATATTTTAGCTCATAATCACATGTTGATAAAACTGTTGACAAACCAAAAACGTAAAACGTATTATATAACAATCGTAATGAAAAAAAATATAGTTACAAATTGTACGTTCAGATCTATAAAGTAATATATCGCGCAGACGCAATACAGTCATTTATTACGTAGTAGACAATTATACATGGTGGCACGAAAAAAAGGTATGTCGTTATAAACAAACAACTGCAATACCACCAAAACTCTTAACGCGTAACCATCAAAGCCAAGAAATATTTTCATTGTCACGTTATAACCTACAATTCATAACGGATAAGATGAACATGTCTTTTAGCACGCAGAACAGTGGTCACGTACTATAAAAAATTCGTCAAACTACTTATTATAATCATCATAATTTCTCAATTAAGCATATTACAATCGATCATCTGCATGCAGAGAGCAATGACCAAACCCGACACATGAAATAGAGGTTATTTCAGACATTAGCCTTGCACAAGATTATGATCACTGGTCGATATCGATACTTGGACGTATATCATACCTCAAAAATTTTCACGAACTCACATATTTGTTGGTGGTTTCTCTCGTAGTCCATGGTTTGTAGAGTCGTTCGTACAGTAAGATCCCTAATAAATGTATACTGGCAAACAACGAGGAAATTGGTAAAAAGCAATACCATTTATATCTTTGCTGTATTTTGATTCGTTTTATACGAGCAAGTAGACAAAGAGACTCGTACCGTTGCGTTTGCGTAGTTCGCTACTCAGACCCTTCGAAGCGTTTGGGTCGGACTATACAACGCTACGTTCACATTTTGTGCGCTCACTGGCGTCAGCTGGGACGGCGTGGCTTGTTCTCTAAGTTTCTACTTTGTCAATTAACAGTAGTCGTCACAACGATACTCTGAAGTTATACAGTAATTGGCCAGGATGAAGTGAGTAAAGTTAGTATAGTTTGTGAACGTAAGCTTTAGCTAATACGATATCTGGTTATGTGAATATTCCATTCGAGGTTAGGTTTGCCAAGCCGACCCCGCCATTTCGCTGCACGCTCAAGGCCTTTTTGAATTACGATGTAAGAATTTTGTTGGTTGAATCGAATTTAGGTTTAGTTGTTTGTACATTGGTTAGGTTTCATTAGGGATTTACGGTTCTCATTTTGGTATTGGTTTTATAATTGTGCATTCTTCAGGAAAATTTGCTCTCAATCGGTCATCGATTCGGTTATTTAAATTGCTTTAAGTTATTGATTATTTGGACAATTGCTGTTAGTACTTTTGTATATAGTTTTTTCGTTTTAATCGTGTATAACTTAAATATTGTACAATATTGTACAGTTGATTTACGATATATAACGTAATCGTAATCACGTCATAATGTCTGCAATGATAAGTTTTGGTCACTTCTATTTCCGTCCCGATGCGCACTTTTTTTCTATAATAATTGAGAAAAAAATACTAAGGGCTATAGATTTTTATCAATGTCTTACAGGTTTTTTTTTTAATCGTAACAATGATTTATTTCGTGTCACTGTCTTGCACTGTCAATTGTGAGTGCTTGCTTGGTTATAATTTGTATGCAGTGTTCAAAAAAATATGGCTGTACGGTTTTGGGACAATTTTTTAAATAATGATGATCTTAGATATTGTTTTCGAAAATATGTTGATCGTATTTTGCAGTCTGTTAAACATTTTCGCACGATTCAACAAAATGTCCAATTTATAAAATTTGTAGTTTTTTTTTCTTTTAGTTGAGATATGCATCTTATGCTCAATGTGAATTAAAAAATTTAAGTGGTTAAAAAAATGTCTCACTTAAGGAAGGGATATAACAGTTTACGCTATACTGACGACATAAAAATATTTTTGAGTAAAGCCGAATTTTTTGTTATAGTGAAATAAGTATAGGAAGGGGATGTTTTTGGTATACTGTTCTTTTTTATTGGTGCATCAACGCTTAATGTCCGAGGATCTGAATCTGCGTCTAAAGTGACATTTGGCACTCGATGCTACGTCATAGCGCTACTAGCGCATGCGCGACTTGCGTATTACGTCTTCGTGCTACTCGAATTGGTATTTTAGTTTAAAATCTGAATTGAGTGACAATGTTATAACGAAACTTTTGGCTTGCTGGCACATTACAGTTGAATTAAAAAATTTGTATCGATCACGACGTCAATAATATTCGTAAAGACGATCTAGGTATTGCTTTTATCGATGGAACTTGGCAAAACTTGAAAAATACAAATTTATCAATATTCCGCTTATAAATAGAAGCTGCAGTTTTTTTGTACTAATTCGTCAGTATTTATAAACGATAACTATGCAACTCCAATTGTTGCGATCGTATTAGCACTAGAAACTTATGTATCGTACATAAATAAACATCCCAGATATTAATTCAAATAATCAAAATTATCTCCACGTCAGACCGCAGGACACTTTCGAAATTTGTTTGCAATTTTGACGCGATGAATAATTATTATTTATCAGAGATGCTTATCGGTATGACTTTAGAATTAATTTTTTCGCGATCACGTGACTGAGTCAATGTCAATAAAAAAAAAAAAAAATTGGAATACCAAAAAGTTGAAAGCCGCCCGGTCTCAACTGTCAGCTTCGAACTTTCAACGTGTACATAAAAATATTCTCAAGTAAAAATGTCGAACGAGTGCACGACGGAGAAAGAGCAGTTGTGAAATTTCGATCGAAATGGATCTCTTCGGTCACGTTACGAGCCGCCATGTTCCAAGACTTCGGGTAGGTTCGTGCAAGTTCGGCGATGTACCCTGGGGCCTGGGTTCAGTGCTCGGCGTTCACAGAGCCAACCTGTCGATAAACTCGCCTTTCTTGCTGGCCGTGTGCGCCATTGCGGCATTCTTAACTTCGTTTGCACAGCAGAGCCTTCATTTCAAAAAAGTAAATCACGCGCTAATCCTAACGTTGATCGAGTCGTCTTTCGAAAATAGTATCAGCCACGAACCACATTACATTCGCGTAACGAAACAAACCGTTGTCCGTAAAGAATTTAAACGCGCGTACCAGTTTATCAGGCTTTCGTACGTTGCTCATGGGCCGGAGTTGGCTAGCCAATGAGGCCCAAGCTTCATCTATTTAGTTCGTTAAGCAGTAACGAGTAATATTTCGGTATGAATTCAATCCAGTCCGTAATCTATCGTTAATGGGATCGATTAAATATATTTTTTAAACTCTTCTGAACACTGTTTATTGGAAAAATACATATTTTTCATCGCCATGCACATGTGCTGACCTCGTGCGGCAACATCGATCCGTAATGGGTCGGGTTGTAGTCTAACCTGAGTATCAAGCCAAACGTGTTTCGAGACTTTCCCGTTGAGCTTAAAACTTTACGTTAAATGATTGGTCCGTAGGATATTGACGTTGCTTTTGTTTCTTATGCTTTCGTTCCTGCCCGGGACATTTGTATCATGCTGTAAATTTGCAAAAGTGAAAAGTGACGAACCGTTCTCTTCGAAATAACCTCATCGATTTTCATTGGGTCAGTCGATTCGCGAGTTCACGCAATGTAATCGAGGATAGGCCAAGGATAAGCAAAAGTTGTTCAATGTAACGTTTAAACAACTTTGTGACAAACTTGTTTGGTACATATAAACAGGGTTTTCACGAAGCCTATAGTCTGACTTTACACATAGATGGCAGTGTGTTCGGTCGCCTTGATACAATATTGTTCGTGCACAGATTTTTGTTTTCATTGTTTCTTGATATTCCCTTAATGGATTTTTCTTCTTTATATGATATCCGATTTTTTCGTGTCGAACCATTCAACATTGAACACATTATTTATAGTGAACAAATGACAAGCTTGCGAACAAAGAAAAATATTTAAAATAATTAAAAACATTCGGCAAACATTTTGTACGCTCTTAATGCTCCGTTCTTATGATTTTTTCGGAGTATGTGAATAACGTAAATATTTTATTTACAGACAAACTCGTAACATGGACGTTTGACACAACAATTAGTTTGATCCAAAAGGTATGTAAATATTGTAAGATTATCACATTAAGAATTATCAATTCGAACTAAATAATTATGCCTGATTCGCGTAATATTTTTCACTGTATCAGTACTAACGTTAAATCTATTGACTAGCAAAGAAACGAAACAACATTGTATCTAAACAAACTTCCATTTGTCCAAGTGAACTTTGTTCGGATACGTTTATACTAACACAGAAAGACAACAACCTCGTACAATTGTACCCCAATTGGATCCTCGTCAAAAATCATACGATGATACCCCGATGATATTACGTAATTTCCGTAAATCGTTAATTGTTAATAAAAATGTGTTATACGTACACGAGAACGTACGATGATAACACGCGTATGAGTGTAACGTGAACTCAAATAGTACTTTGGTAGATAATAGCCTGGTTAGGTCGTTGCTTAGAAATAGGTTAATTGGAAGTATTATTTTAAAAAAAGAATGGTGTCGTATGGGTACTTTTTTTAAGGAAAAAAATACTTTGGTAATTCACAGATTAGAAATTGTTAAATGCATGGGTCAAGAGGGTCTCGTGTGACACGTTCTTACCAACCCTTCCCCCATTAAAATGGAGACTATGAAAACCACCGCATTGCACCCTTCCGAGAAAAAATCCATTACTTCCGAAATCACGTGTACTGGTAGCGCAAAAAATGAGGACGATAACAAAGAAGACCAGCTCTTATCAGGAACGGGAAAGGATCGCAGTGCGGAGGACCCAGTACCCGAGGACAGTTTAAATTTGAGAGTCTCAGATGCTAATGAGGCTGAGAAGAAAGATGGGGTCAGTGTTCTTGCCATTCTCGATAAAAAGGGAACAAAAACGACTGGTGAGTCAAATAGGTGTGGATACGCATTAATCGGTGATGCGGTGGTAAATGCGTTACGATCATAGCTCCTCCTTGTAGTTGAATTACGTTCCATCCTCTTGTGTAGTTGTGCATTTGTTGTCACTCTAAAAAATTTAGCACAGTTTAATTGGAATGCGAGCGTTTTATCAGTTTAAGATTACTTTGCACGTTCAGTTGCATTTTGGAACGCGATCCCATCGGAGAATACTATTCTGCTAGGTATTTGGGTACGTAGAGTTAGTATTCTTTTTATGCTTTGCTGCGACGCGAGACGCTCTTTTATGTTGTAAGACGTTGAAAATAATGAATTGCTTGAGAATTATTATTTAGGAATATATAAAAGCTTGTTTCTATTGTTTAATTGTACTTATGTTGTATTTTGCGAGTACAACTGCGAGGTATAAGGTGCAATACTATGGGACGCGTAGAATTGTTATTTGGTATCCTAGCAACGGTTGCCAACAACAACAAATACCGCGAGATACAATTCATCATTTGACGCGGTAACGACGCTACGGTTCTATGTTATTAATAAAATTTGTTCGAAATGGCCGAAGATTCAATGTATTGGAAGTACGTTCTCTTTCTTGAGGATCTTGAGCGAAAGAAAGCCAATAGTAAGTTCTTGCTTGACGATCGGATAGGAAGCGTTTGCGTTGTTTCTTACACGGTACCGATAAAACCATGCAAAGCAAACTTGAACATTTGTAGATGCGAGTTGTGCGTTTCAATGACGTTTATTTAATTATTTCATTACTATCTGCCATAGATGATCAATTAATGAACACAGTCAACGAACTTTGGGGATACCTAATTTTTATTTATTCTTACGCATGAAAATTGTACGTTAGCTGCGTATAATCTTCTGTTTTGATTATTTAAATATTACATGCGATATTGTCCAATTTTTTTTACTAGTTACATAGTTATTCCTTATACACCTGTTAAGCAATTATTATTACATGAATGACATAGGTACAAAGGTCAAATTCATATTAATTATGTAACATAGACAATTTTTTGATTACAGATCTGGTGCCGGAGGTCCCCGTTGAACCAGCAGTTGGCACAGAGTCGTCAAAGAGCAACGAAGTTGGGAAGATCGAAGAGGTTGAGAAGAGCTTTGGTGAGAAGAAGAGCAGCGTTGTCAACAGTGTGAAATTGACGCAAGGGGCGCGACAGTCAGGTAACTTTTCTGTGGATGATAAAAAGATGGGCGATCGTCATTTATACGATGCCGATAAGAAAAGAACGAGCGCCGATACTACGGATTATAGAGGATCTTCGTGTATTAATAATTCGTATTCGCCGACCAAACGCTCTGTGCGTGGAAATCGTTGGTCTTATCCGAACGAGATGCACAATCGGTCCTTTTACAATGGTCGGATCGAAAGTTTGCGATATCATCAGTATCGTCTGAAGAACAAAGGATTCTTCAGCGAGAGTTCGCCTTACAACAACAGATACTACAACGTGCTACCTCACACAAGAAACAGAGGCGTAGGCAGAAGGAATCCATATTACAATGGAAAGCACGCTCCTGTTGGAAAAATTAAGAATGTCGAGAGTCCCATTAAAGCGCAGAGTCCCGTCACGGAATCGCCGGATAAATTAAATAAAGACACGGAATCCAATAATATGAGTAAGTCGCTACCGACAAATGCGACAGGCGAGGAAGACAATGAATTTATTGTTATCGATGAAGTAGCGGGCGACGACAGCTCGCAGACCGCGAATTCGGTTGCTGCTGTTCAGAATAAAAGTTCGAACGAAAATAATGGCGATTTGTCTGACGTTAACAAGAAATTGGATTGTCAGAATAACGGGGTAACGAGTGATAAGAAATCAAATGAAGATACAAGTGTTGATACCGCGTCGCTGGATGGTTCTGAAGAATTGAAATCGAAGCCTGAGGAAGTTGCGAAGGAGACTGTGAAAATGAACGAGAGCGTAGATAATAACTGCCCTGTAAATAGTGTGGATGATAAGGGAGATATAAATATAAATAGTGAGACGGAAAACAGTAAGGATGTTTTTAATTCGAAAAATAATGAAAATGATAAATCGGTATCGAACGATACTGCTGTAGAAAGTAATTGTAATCGTGAGTGTACTCAATCTGTAAATGTTGATGATGATCGAATCGTCAATGACGAAATTAAAGACCCTAGCGACATCTGTACGAAAGTAAATTATACGTCCGCGAGGGCAAGTGACGTGCAAAATATTGAAAACGCTAGTAACGCAAGCCAGGAGAAAAGTGATGAAGTCACAAAGAATTTACAGACGCCCGATCAAGCGGCGTCAAGTTCGCAAGCGGATCGCGAGGGAAACGAAAAGCGGGGAAGTCCCGCGGAGGAGACCAATGAAAACTTGAGTAAAGGTAGCGAAGAAATTGTACGCGCAGAAGATGCGAGCGCCAAGAGCAGCGAATCATGTGATAACGACGATAAGAAAATTGAAGCTAGCGATTCTAGGGAAGATGCCAGTAAGAAATTGGTAGCTGCAATGACAAATGGCGTTGAAGATATTGAAAGAAATGAAGATGATAAAAAATCAGAGGGCGCAAGTTTATCCGATTCGAGTGTAGGAGGCGGCAGAGAAAAGATACAAGTGTCAACTGCCGTGGAAGAACTGATAACTGAAAAATCGGAAAACGTTATCGCGATGGGGAACGACGAAAAGAATGCGGATGATGTTTTATCGAAGGAAATCGTATCGGGTGACGGTAATGACGTTAAGAAAAAAGTTAACGTCGTTGCTTCAGAAAATGGCGTGTTGAGCGATACTGATAAAAATGATGTGGACACAGGAAGCACAAATAGTACAGATTCGCTTATCGAAATCCAGACCGATGGATCGTCAATACAGAGTAGTGTGAAAAATGTTACTAATAAAAATCGTCGAAGGCGGAAGCGCCCTAGGCGCAAGGCGAATAGACGGAAATTGAGGGTACCAGGAGACAAGTCCGTTTCAAAAACTGCCACAGCGAACGGTGCAAAGAAATATGATAAACAAGTTAATACGAGGGGAGAGAAAAAATGTATGGACACGGAAAACATAACGGTTGATCTTACAGGTGAGGAGCTTTTCGAATCGGTTTCAAAAAATAGTAAGAACACTGCTACTGAGAAAAATAAAAAGGTACCAACTGCTATCGGCCGTAATAGCAGAAAGCGAACATTGCAAATGCTGGTTGCGGTACAGGAAAATGTTCAAGAGAAAAAAAAAGGTACGGACTGTCATGCGACTTATGATACAAAAACAAAAACACTTATTCACAAACATCTTATTCCTTCGTTCTTTATAAATTACCACGTGGAAGTACCTTATGCAGTAGATCGTCAAAGCTGCATGTCCTTGTTGGATTTTGCAAAAAAAAATTATAGGTTTTCATTACGAAGAGGATGGTGCATATTTGTTGCCTCGCAAGCTAGACCGTTGTGGGGGTTGAAAAAAATGGTGAAAAAAAATTCACAATTTTACTTTCGTTTAACTCATAATCAACAAAGATCACTTTGCGCTTACACGATCGCACTGCACTTTTGTATATTTTGAGTAATTTGCTAAAACGCTACTGTATCGCGGTTAACTCTGTTTAATCAATCACAATTGAATCTTTTTGTCTCCAGAGCAAGAGAACAGCCGGCAGAGAAGAAGAATCGCGAGAAACGCAGAGTCGATAATTAGAAAAGAATTGCTGAGTAACAGGAACGATTTTGAGTCAATCGGCGAGATGGATAAAAATGTTGTCGACAAGAAAAAAACAGCTGACGATACCAAAGCATCGCTGGCAGCAAGTCAATCAAGTTTGAAGCGACTTCTTCAGGATAACAATGAAATAGGGGTTGAGATTAATGCGAAGAAGCCGCGTATGAGTAACGAGATAAGAAAGTCAACGGATAAGGATCAGTCGGCGCGGAACAACGAAGATTCTATTAAGTCTCTTAATTATGTGCGCAAGTTCTTTCAGAGGGACGCTAAGGAAAAATTGGCAAAATTGACGCAGACAGTGAGTAAAGTTTTATCAGATATTATCAAGAAGTCACTGCATTGACTTTTTGCAAATGAATTTCTCTCCGATCCGATGGTTCGATGAAATTTATTATTGTTTCTTGATATTTCCTACAAATAGGAATTGGAAGAACTTCTTATCCAGAAAATTGTCGAGACCATAGCCATGCGTGGGGAGATTGGTAAGCTTCGTGAACAGGCCAAAATATCTGAAAGAAATCAGGAGGCAACGCGCGTAAGGTGTGTGCACTTGGCGCGACAGTTAAAGGATTTAGAATTAGTATTGAATCATTCGATCTCAGAGCGACGTTCGAACAATGAAAAAATAGTGGCACCAATCAAGATCAACAGGTCGGTTGGATTGCAGGTGAACTTCGTCACGGTAAGTATTTATGAAGAGAATATTGAACGTCGTCGCGTGCTGCATTTTCTTACATCTGCTCTACTCGTATCTTCAGGACGGAACGATGCATAATTTGCGACAGCTGCAACAAACTGTGGCTCTAAAATCAGCGTTTTTACCGAATGGAACGATCACACCGGTTCCTGAGCCTACCGAGACTCCTGTGACGATGAACTCTGTTCCAAGACGTGGACTGAAGGTTAGGTCACCAAGAAGGATCGACGTTTCTTCGTCCATGCCGGTGACACCTGTGCAAGGTCAGACGCAAACGACGCAAGCTGCTGTTAGCTCCGTCGCGACGCCTACTGCTCTGATTGTAGGAAAGTCTTCTGATTCTGTACATTGTATAAACAACTTCAGTGAAGTCGCTACGACAGCTTCGTCATTGACTAAAGTTAATAACTCATCACACACTGCCACGGTAGGTGCTTACAAAAGGGAAGTTTCAGGTGCAAGGAATCGGTTTAGCTATTTTTATCCTTTTTTTAATTTCAGATACAAAACGTTGTTTTAAATGGAAAACTTCCTAGCCCGGTGAATCGCCAAGCTGCGACAGGGAATTCCAAAAAGACTGCAACTAACAACGATCTCATTGACTTAACAGACGAGGAGGAAAAAAGTAAATGTAAGTTTTCAAGGATTCAAATGATTATTCAAATTGATACAGTCAGTGATAAGCTGATATTTCATGTTTTTTTTTTGGAATTTATAAAACTATTATAAACGACGCATTGCTTTTGATTGTTGTAGCTATTGCTGTTACTCAAAGTACTATGAAGACCGCTGCCATTGAACCAGAAGTTACTATCGCATCAAAGTCTCAAACCCGGTATCAAAAAGTTTTGCCGGCACATCAGCAGGTCTTACCTGCAAACGTTGCAATTACAACACAGCAAAACAACATTAGGTTAATGACGCCACCGACCAACACTCCAACCCCAACTGCCCTAATGGTACATAAAACATTTTATCCATGGTTTGATTTGCCTTGATTTTTTTTATATTCATAATTAACAAGTAAGACACAGTTTCTTCATTATTTTTCTTTTGTGTTTTTTTTTGCAGAACAATATGCAAAACACTGCACCTAGGGTTACATATTTTATGCACGGTACAGGACAGACAAGGCAAATTGTTTTAGCACCAAACCCGTCTCAGGTATACACGAATCTTTTGTTAATCTCAGTTTACAATTAAAAGTAACATTAAGTATTACATAAGTGTGGTATAAAAATATAAAAATATTTTATTTATCTTTCAGGTCAGACAACCCTCTCCAAATACCAGAGGGCCAGTATCCTCGGTCACATATAAAACAGGTTATTAAATTGATAACAATAAATAATTCTGAATTTAGTATACGTTGCCTCACACATAATATTTTTCTAATTTCTTTCTATACACAGGTGTAACTCATTTAGAAAATGGTATGAGGCTGCTAACAGCACCGTCCATCTCAAACATTCATCTTCTTAAGGTATGTTAAAACTTGGACTATTTCGTTGAGCTAAGATTTAGGATTATTTTGAAGTATGAAATCAATGAAAAAAAAAAATTCATTACAGCATCCAGCACCGTTGCCCGAAGCTCGCAATAATCCAAGTAATCCATCGTGGAAGTTACCGCCTCCAGCTCCATCGTTAAAGATAACTAAAGTATTAAATGGTAAGTGTAATTGTAAACAATTAAAAGTTGGCTTGAACTTTAATCTTTTACATAAAGATATAAAACTCATATAATAATGTAAAGGTAAATATCATAAAATTATTGTAACAAAATTTTCAATGTTATGAACACAATTTTATGAGCTAATATTTTTCATGAAATCAGTTCTTTATTCTAGTTTATCCTACAGTTGTTGTCACATAAATTACAATTTAACTGGGGTTCAATTTCCATTTGTGTTATTACGTCTGTTTCAGGTATAGTGCTGTCCTGGAATATGAATCTCAATGATACCTATGCTAAGATTGTAAGTTATCAATTGTACGCCTATCAAGAATTCCCTAATGTGGTTCCCAATTCAAATCTTTGGAAAAAAGTTGGTGACGTTCGTGCGTTGCAATTGCCAATGGCATGCACTTTGACACAGGTATGTTGTTACTGTAACGCAATAGAATATGTACTATATGAATGTAATAGAATAACATTTTATTCTGCTGAAAATTTATAGCTAACAGAGAACATTACTTGTTGCAGTTTTCTGAGGGCAACAATTATCATTTTGCTGTCAGGGCAGTCGACGCGCATTCCAGACTAGGGCAGTACAGTCTGCCAGGAAATATTTCCTTGTAAGGGTCAGTTTATAAGGTACCGATAGATGGTGTAAAATATTTACATGAAAAGTTTCCCTTGTCCAATTAGCTAATGCTAATTTTGAATTCTCTTAATCAATAAATATCCATATGCCGTATTGCGACTATAGAAAAGTGTAGGTTTTTCTGTTTTTTTTTTTAATTATTCTAATCATACGTATTCTTTCTAGAGTTAGGTAGAGAAGCTGATTTTGTTTTATTCTAATTGAAAGATATGAAAATAAATATTTTACGGAGTACTGAGCATTAAGTTTAAATGCACAACAGAACACAACTTTTTCCTCCTTTGGTCTACATATTTTTAGAGAAGCTCTCTATCTGAGAAGAGCAGGACTGCAGTAACTGATTTATTGTAAAGGAGCGACTACGGAGGAAGCGGGAGGTGCGCTAGAAAAATGGAAAAATTTCACACCGTAAGATTTTAATTTTGCGTAACAATTTTTAACGATGATTAATGTGTTACTATGGATTAAAACAATAAAACTCTAGTCGACTAATCAATATTTTTTTCTTATATGATAAATTATAAATTGCTCAATATCTCCATTACTTTAATGATAGGTCATTAGTAGGTAATCATTAAAAAATATCATATTTTCGTTTATTGCGATTAACTCAACGGCTGTATCTTTAATAATAAAATTAATTCGTAATACCAAAATTGTGAGTGTAATCGCGAGCTCTTACGTCTCAGTAAAAAGAAAAAAAAAAGTGAAGAGCCCGCAAAAAATTGTTACAAAAAAATATATCAATGTACTTGACATGCTTTTTTTTCAACGATTTTTCAATAAACCTAATTTCGTCAAACTGTCGTGAAAGTTAATGTTTTAAAGCACTGTCGTCGTATTGAGAGTATCCTGTTGTTGCTTGAATTTTCTAGCATTATAATATAGAATGTTTATATATCTTAACGTATACCAGCACACGGGGTGATTATCCAGTTAGAATTTTAGAAAAGAAAATAATTGGAATACAAAAAGAAATGAAAGTGCAATTTTATATTCCAAATTAAACAAACGATAGAACATATTCGCCTAAACGGTCTACAAAGCAGGTTAACATGAGACTAACCAGCGTTATTTTTTATGTATTTTTTAAAAATAAATTGGCCTACATATTCATTCTTGTATGTCGACAAAAGTTAATTAAATTGCGAAAAAAATCACCTTAATTTCTGTAATTTAAAACAAAAAATCGAAAATCAGTCTCCAAATGCTGGATGTTGAATGCAAAAGACTTTGTTGATTTGATTTTTGTAAAATTATTCTAGATACTACATTTATTTGTCAATTATTTAGTATACTTTTTTTTTAACTATGTGGCAACAATAAACATTGTTTCTAAAAAAAAAAAAAACATTAATCCAGAGATGTTCATTGAGCAACTTTTGCTTTCAATTTACATAATACTACCAGAGTTCTGGTACAAACGTGACTGCGGTATTTTCGTTATTTGAGCACGTGCGAAACTGCCATAATTGATTTAGTCGATTATTGACAGATCGTTCAGATTAAAACAAAACCTTATTCCTTATCAAAGTTTAAATTTTATTCAACATATGCAGCTGTCGATTACCCACGGTAGTCATTCAATACACATATCCTTTTAATTCCTGTACTTACATTTCCATTGCTAATCTTAAAACCTGTCACAATTTAATATCAGCCTGTCGTTATATATATATATATATATATATATATCCGCCAACTTTTATTTTTTTTTGACTAGCGCAACTTATGTTTTGCAACGGATATGATAACAGCGCGTTAATCTGTATTCTGAGAATTGCGACAGGATCTTCGGTAGCATTTATACCATCTAGATAATGAGATGATACAAAATAATCTGAAGAGTCATTTGACCGTAAAGATGATTACAGGTTTGAGGTAAAAAGAAAAAAAAATGAAATCAATTTATTCCCACAAGCAGTGATTTCATAGCGAATCCTTACTATAAAAATATATACTATTATATTAGCTCACGACAAACGAACAGTGGCGTACGTGATATTTCCAAAGAATTTATATTTAACTCAACAAACGTTGCTGAGTTTAAATAAAAAGATTCCGTGTTATTTCTTTCCTTCTTTTTTATTTTTTTTCCTGTCATCACTAATGGCAAGGTTGAGCATGAATGGTATAAAGTTTTATGTATTTTCGTTGTGTTATATGTAGCGTGATAATTTATACCATGTAGTCGTCAAGCGGTTTCTACGATAATTATTCATCAATTTACATAAGCATACTTATATTCTTAAAAATACTTCGATCGGACTGGTTGATCTTTATAATGACGCCTTGTTTGTTTACGTAGATTTGTCTATTCCGTAATTGCAGAAGAATATAAATGACACTCACCCTGCGTGTCCTTTTGATAATTGGAACTAGAAGGAAAGCTTTGTGCATATAATCAAGAGGACAATTAACTGAAGAAAGTGTTTTCACGGAATAAATATTTAATTTTCATCAGACGAGTAGATTCAGTTCTGTCAACGTATGATTACTATCACGTTCGAAGCAAGTTCGAATCAACGTTCCGTTGCAAAATTAATCCACTAGGTGCGCTGCGGTAGCGAACATAAAGCGTCAATGTGGATTGGGATTCGAGGATTTCAGAGAGATACCGGACGTGACGTATACAGATAAGAAATTCTATTGGTCCCAAAGTAGAATAATATGCATCAAGAATTAGCACCAGCCTTAAACCTTATGATTCGACTCGTTTTTACCGACGCAATAGCTTACGCTAAAGTTCAGAAGACGTCCGCTCTTGTAGACGAGTGTTCAATGGCGTTAAGACTGCGCTAAGAGAGACCTCAACATCGGTCAGAGTGTTTCGATCTCCCACTGAGATTCTTTGTGTTGATGAGTCAGACTGGAATTATGTTACATCAAAAAAAAAACAGTCTGCAAAGCTGCGGAACGACCAGCTTGGGAATGTCAATGGTGCTCTTGTGTATGACCTAAAGTGAGTATCTTGTGGCGGAAACTCTGAGTGACTCGTATAATCGTGCAGCTGGTGTCGCAGCGAGGGTGGAAACGTCGCGCAACAAGACTGGAAGTGTCACGGCAGAGTGGCAGTGCATCCGTGCCAGCAAACAGTGAAAGTGGTGGAGACGCACCACAGAACTGCTGTGAGATTTATTATGAGCGCACGGTGCAGGCTGCGTCGATTAGTAGTCCCATTAGTGAAGACGATGCCGTATATTCGGACGTTAACAAGGCAGAAAGAACGATTTCATTTGGAGGATTTGGACGTCACGAGAAGAACGACGAGAGGGGACACGAAGACATCGTCGAGAAGGCCGTCCAAGCACTTTCACGTGGTGGTCCCGTGGCGACTTTAACAAATAGTCGGCATAGACGTACAAAAACAGATGCCCGGCCAAGTCGTTCTTGGTATGGTGGATGCCTAGGGTATCCTTCTTATAAGGAAGTTGAGGGTGTAGGACGTCGTCGGTATCCATCGAAATCATGTTACGAGGATTTATCTGGAAAGCAGTTACGTGCAGGTTCAGCAGAATCTCGTGGAGAACGTCGTAAACTTTTGTCTCTGTCGTGTTATGCCAAACTGGCTGACAAGCCTTCCAACGATCTGCCAAGAGTTTTTGGAGCAGGACCTGCTACTTGTTTGTCATCACCTGAGGGGCTTACTGATTTAGAGGCAAATGGTATTACGGATGCTAGTGGTAGTAGAATAGGTACCATAGAGCGTGGGATGCCTAGCCTTCATTCGTTCGTTGTAAGACGTCCCATGGACATGGGCAGTGCTACTAGTTCAGTTACATCTGTTCATCCTCCTGCTAAAAATGCCACCAGTCAGAAGAAAGCTGATAAGAGCAACAAGCTTGCAGGAATTAAGTTGCCACGATTACACAAGGAGTCTAGTGCAGTTAATTTATCACCGGTGGAAAGATCTCTGCCACGAAAGGGAGCCAATGCTCCTCTCTTAAGACCAGAGAGCAGTGCAAGCTTAGAGGCTCGTGCTGGTGGAAGCTTGATTAACCTTAGTCCTGGATCGCTTCGCAAATGCGAAACGGCTGTTGGACTCAGCACACTAGCTTTCGAAGGTCGACCTATTAATCGAAGTCGTGTATGCTCTCGTTGCTCGAGTTTACTCTCGCTTGCATCCAGCTCGAAATACAGTTTAGCTGCAGGTAGCTTTGTTCCAGCTGCATCTCAACAAACTGTTGGACGGTTTCTCTGTAAGCTCTGTCTTGTCGATGTATCACTAGCCAATGCATCACGAATCGAAGCCTGCGGTTGTTCCTACTGTAAAGATGTAAGTTGGAATTGTTCACTGCAATGAACATCTGTGTTACGTATTTAATGATGTATGCGCGAAGCGCAGTAAATATTGAAATGAACAAGCCTCCTTTCTTCTCTAATCGTTTACATCTCAGTGTGCACCTGTGTAATCAGATAATTTTCTTATATTCTTGCATAAAAGTGGTGCTTACAACCTTTATATTCAGTAGCTTCATGTCCTCAATTTATTTATAAAACTATGAGTGACACAAACAACAAAGTGACTTGTAAACACGGCTAGTGTACTTTGCACTGATCATTTTTACGATCCTACAGTTTGCAAGAAATTATATACTCTGTCAAACGTATTAATCATCAGCAAAAAGTATATTTTTTCGATTCTTGAGTCACTTTTTGGTACCTCAATTTGGCTAAGCCGTAGAATACGACTTCTTCTTAGTTATGGATCGTTTAGTTTTTTGTACATGTAGTTCTTTAAGACGAAGTCGTATTTTGCAGCTTTAACCAGAATTTCAACCGAAGATAAAAATTATATCTCTCTAAAGTTAACGATGACTATTCGATAAGTGACGTTTCTAAATTTGTTTATAACACCAGCATCGGAATTGCTCGTTACATAGTTTCATGAATTCCAGTTCGTGAATCATATTACCATTACTTTACAAATGGCCTTTAATCAGCTTATACTAATCACAAATAATTGACAATAACAATGTCATAGCTCTAATAACCAAACGACAACTAAGGCATAACTGTCTGTACTGAAACCGAAAAAAATAACCACGTTAAAAGTGATTTTTTTATTACTATTGAGAATCTATCTCCCTCTGACCTTTGACTTTATGTTATTAACGTCGCTTTTTTGTACCACTAAAAATTATGCACACAAAAAAAGTGACCCTCGCGATTTATTTTCTACACATTGTAGCGAACATGCGTTTTCATAGATATGTATTCCTAACGATCTACAGCTTGTAAGTAGTATATGTTTTCAATTAACAGATTACTGCTCTTCATTAGTGAGCCTTATACAGGGCCATTCAACTTACATTCACACTGATTTAACTGTTATGCGATTGTTTTGATTGGGCAAGGTTTGGCAATACTTCATAGCCAGAAGCTAACAAAGTTTTCCTATGTTAACGTATGTGTATTCTCAGAATGCAATAGGCTCTCTAAATTCTTTAAGAAAAGATCTAGCACCGTTCGACTACTATAATTAGAAAACGATACATTCATATAAAATCGAATTTTCAAGAAAGGTTAACCTAGAGATACAAATTAATTTGGGTCACTAATTTGTTCGTCCTTCTCTCTATGGGACATAAAAACTGACGTCTGTCTTTCTCTCACTGACGGCTAATAAGGAAAATTCAAAAAATCGTAAGAATAATATTTTCGTAATTCGACAATGAATATTAGTAAAATTTTCCATGTTTTTCCACTGTTCTTGTAAATATTGTCTGGAAAAAAAATGCTCGTGCAATAAATGTTAAATGCAATATTTGCGGCACTTAGCATTTCCTTGCGTGTAACCTAAATCTCAAGTGACCTTAACCAATATGCTGCACGTGCATGTTCTTTTGGTCAATTCACCAAGATAAAAACGCAATTGCCCTGTAATAAAATTCTTTATTTCACAAAAAGTCGAATGATTAGACGATAAACTTGGCAAACAAACCGAAACGTTATACCTAGATATTAGGTCCCGATACCGTTGGTACACTGAAATAACTATAGCTCCCTGAATGTCACTAGAATTTCATCCATTTCGATTTATAATCGTTTGAAAGCCACGACGAGGCGTCCCAATTAATATAAAAACCAATAACAACAATGAAAACTGAAATTAAAATACGATTTCGATATTCGTCCGACGTAAGGAAAACTGCACTACAAAAGTAGTAAATTTTCACCTCCCCGAGCAATATTTTTCCATTCACAAAAAAGTCCTGCTAGGGATATTTTTATTTTCGTCCTAAAGTGTTCGCTACGATACGTACGATGCATATGAAATCCTCGGCAGGGAACTGACGCGAGTTATGAATTATTCATTTCTGTAGTAGGAGTCAAGTTCTACAGTTTACTTAGTCGAAAACTCGTTGCTTGCATTATACATGGTCGCTCGGTTATGATAATTAATGTACGTTACATCTATGACACAGAATATAATTTCTTTATTCGCATTAATTCCATTAAATTAGAATCCCTTGTTAAATCAAGAAACCGACATACGGATAGATGCCGAGTGTCATTAGCCAATTTGAATTTAATGTCAATAATACGGCACGACGTGCGTCCCATTCCAAGGCACAAATTAACGAGACATTCACCGGTTATGATATTCGCAAAGTTGCTTAGCTAGAATGTCCCACAACCTTGGTTTTACGGTATGCCAACAAAATTCCAAATCGTCCGACATTATCTGTTTGCATACCCTGTCGCGCCTATACAGGCTAAGAGACAAAGAATTCATCTGTACCAAGAAAATTATCAGTATCACCATTGAGATATAATTAATAAATGCATCCCGCCACAGGCAGTCGTACGGAATACATTATTTTTAATTACATTTTTCAGTGCATGCAGGCGTACGTCGAATTTGAGATCGAGGAAGGTGCCTATGAAATCAGCTGCCCGGATGCGCAGTGCGAGCAGACAGGCGTGCTTGGTTTGACGGAGATTTCGACTATAGTCACGCCGGAACTCATGGAGAAGCATCGAAAATTTCGCTTGAACAGAGGTGCGCACTGCTCGTTAAAATAATCGCTTGAAACGAAGAAGAAAAAAAAAAAATGACGTCTCGCTGCGCGCGATAAAAACTTGAACTCTTATAAATCCTCTCTTGGCCAACTGGTTTCATTGAGAACGAATTAAATTTTACATCACGATGAATCCTCGTCGCTTCTTCGCTTTCACTTCCATCTAAACAATATTTTAACCTGTGCCAGTTGAGACACACTGAGAGGTGCAGTTAGCACGTGCTTTTCAATTTGTTTACTTTCCTTATCGCGTACAGCTTATCCGTCCGTCCTTCTATCTGCATATTTTTTTATCCTCGTTTTTTCTCCGTACCCTTTTTTTTTACCGATACCATCATCGTCTCTAGAATTTGCCATTGACACGGATGCAACTCATTTACATAAATCGCATACCAATTTCCAGCTGATAAAGCATACAGTTCGCTAAGATCTCTTAGTATCGTGGTAAAGAAAAATAATGTAGTTTCATTTTATCCTCTTAAGAAGACACCGATTAGAGCTTCGCTCGATAAAGCAAATATGTTAAAATGTATATCTTTTTTTGTAAATACTCGCATACAGATAACAATCGAAAAGCACAGTATTTGCTTCAGTGTCTAATATTGGTTCCCGTGTACCCAAACACGTACAGTAGACATTGTACTGTACACTTAATTCTTTAAGTTTTGCCCACGCTCATCGATTTAAAATGTTCTACAGATATTTCCATGGACAAGGGACGTGCTTGGTGTCCACGCGCAGGCTGTGAGACTATCTGTTCCGTGAACAGTGAAGGATCCGGTGGACTTTCTCCAGGACCCGTGCATTGTCCTGGCTGTTCGACGGATTTTTGTTCACTGTGCCGGGAATCTTGGCACAGTGGACCCTGTCCAGATCTTCCTCCTGGTATACCATTCGACAGTGACCATATCAAGTGCTGTCCCATGTGTTCCGTTCCTATTGAGAAGGACGAGGGATGCGCACAAATGATGTGCAAACGTTGCAAGCATGTATTTTGCTGGTACTGCTTGGCTTCCTTAGACGTGAGTATTTTCCGGTAGTGTCAGTCTGGCATGCCTGGCTGTTGTTGTGTCATGCAGAGAAAATAACACTGATTAACAGATAAGATTATGGATTACGGATTATTCTTGTACTGCATTAAGGAACATTTTTCTTTTTTCTTTTTTTTATAGAATGGCCTTAGCGTAACGTGGCTATCAACACTTGCAGAATACGTTGCTTAGCATCATTACACATGTTTCTGTTACAATCTCTGATCGATATTGTTGCCAACAGTAGAGAAAAAAATAAAATAAATTGGTTCTTCATACCGTTACTAATAATAATTATCGTTTGCTAATAATACCTGACATTAATTTGGTATCTTCGTATTACGCACCATCTTTTTTTCTGTATTTATTCGTCTCCGAGCAAGGCTAAATCATTGAGTCCTACGTATAACTGAATGGTGTGAAGTTGTTTCGCAAACAACTCGCGCCAGTGTCTTTTTTCCTCTTAAACTCGAATGATAAAAAGTGCTTGTCGATGTGAAATAAATCTATGTCGCGCCTAAGAATTTATAGGACCGATATAACTAATACGTATAAGAAGTGCGTACATTTTCAAAATTTCGGGGCTGTACGACTTTGCTTTAAAAATCTTCTCTATGCTTTGTATGCGCGCAGACACGTGCATCTTTGTGTTGGAACGTAATACGTTATTCTTGATTGAGGATAATAATACGAGTATCATTGTATCATTATCTTCAAGTTAGACCGATGTCTTATTCGTTGTACAGAATACAAGAACGGTAATGATTGTCATTCGGAATAAAAAAAAAAAATTTTAAATGTGCATTCGAAAGAATAATATCATATAAGTTCGTCGATTTTGAGTAAGCATCGTGTGTAAATTTTAAATAATTTTTTTTTAGGACGACTTCTTGCTACGTCATTACGATAAGGGACCATGTAAAAACAAGTTGGGTCATTCACGTGCCTCTGTTATTTGGCATCGAACACAAGTCATCGGGATCTTTGCCGGTTTTGGTCTTCTTCTACTGGTGGCATCGCCATTGCTACTGCTTGCTGCTCCTTGTATAGTATGCTGTAAATGTCGAGTGTGCGGTTCATCGCGACTCGAGCAAGAAGAAGGTAGCCCACCCGAAGACGCCACGACGTAGAGACTGATGGAGTCACGAAATATTTCATAACTCTGACTAAACTTTTCGATTAGTTCTCTATTATATCTTTAATTCTATTTCCCGTCGCTTTTCTTCTCTTGGCGAGCACGCGTCACTCGCGAGCGGAAGATTTTCTTGGATATTTTGCGATAAAGCGCGAGCAGATAGAGAAAGAGAATGACGGGTTTGCCTGATAAAACTTGACGACTTATCTTTTTTTCTCTCTCTCTCTCTCTCTCTTATTTTTACTACTCTAGTGTAAATAACGCCAAAAGGCATCTTCGACAGAAACGTTGTCAAGTCTGATGCTGTAATGTTTTTTTTTCTTTCTTGGTCTATCTTATTATTTGCATCGATACTCATTGGTTGTACAGATGATTATTTTCTTGTAGACTTACATTTAAGGGGGGGAAGATAGTGATCGATTTTTATTTTCTCCGTGTCCGTCGGTTTCAACTTCTTCGAATTTTCACTTCTTCGATTCGACGTTGCTCTTCTTTGATATAAATATTAATTTTAATAGCGAGAAATGTGGATAACATTTACTGGTTGCAGGTTTATTATGGACATAGATTAAGAAATTTTACTTTCATATTTTTAATCGTAGCGAAGGTCTCACGAATTTAATATACGCGGACATGACGTTTGTCATTTAATTTCGACGACGAGAACCCGCAGCTCTGGCGGAACAAAAACCGAACATTCCAAAAAAAAATTTTGTTTTCTCAACTGATTTGCTTCCGTTTATCCACGTACAGATATGCTCGTGTTGGTTGGATCTCGCGTTTATTCTTTTTTTTTTTTTTAACGAATTTGTCCCACTTTTGACAATTCATAAGTAATTGATAAGCCTTGAATAATACACAGACTTGATGTTAATAATTTTATTTCCTGTTCGCTTTCTTTTTTTTTTCTTTTCATTTAATTTTACAACAATGCTAAAACTGCGCCTTAACACTTTTCTCTTGTATAATTCCTTTCGCCGTGAGAACCTAGTCATTTTCATTGCTGATAATCAAATTTCCCGTAAATATCGTATTGAATTATACTTATATACTGTGTACAAAAATTGTTGCTTTAAGGGCTGGAAGAGAAATAAAATGAAAGGAAGTAACCGCGAGTTATTTTAATAACGTGACATTCCAGACGATTTTAGGGCTTTGTGTTTTATTGCAGTAATATCGGTTGTGTATTCATTATCTTTTGAAACAACCAATTAACACCAAAGAGATACTCGAATAAAACAGGAACATAGCGATTTATAAGTTCGCTCAAATTGTGTTACTTAGGGTGGTTTGCGCGAAAAAAATATCGGCACAAATTGCTACACTTGAGAAATAACTGACAAAATTTATTTTAACTGAACAACTCCCTGTCTGGAATTTTAATACTTAATCCAATGCTCTGACTGTAGACGTTGTTAAGTGCAATTAAAATGCATTCGGTAAATACAATATTATGTACGCACATAACAACGTTCTAGCAACGAAATAAGTTAACTAACAGATTCTTGGAATTTACTAGTCTGCTAAATTTTAAAGAAATACAAGAAAATATTTGTTTATCGGTAAAGAGGAATTAAAGGACAAAGTGAATGACAAAAGTGTCGCTTAAACAATTCAAGAATCATGTAAAACTAGTTAGCTTTTCTTTTTTTTTAACATAACAATGGAGAATTTATAAATTAAAATTATTAACCTTAAAATTAACCCCCATTTCATGCGTTGTACCTAGTTATCAAATATGGATATTGATATAATTAATGTCTTTTCACTAAATGAACATGACTACAGCATCTGATAAAACTTAATTATTTGTTACGTGGCAAAGCCTATCTGCTTTTGACTATAAATTATTACAAAAGAAGCGAACAAATATTTCATACTTTGTCCAATGATATATCCGTTAGTCTATAAAGGACAAAGAAAGTATCTTTTTAGAAAACACAAAACACACAATAGAATTAGTGCGCAGGTTAATAAAAGGAAAGTTGGAAAAATCTAAAATACAATTAGCATGCTTACGAACATGATTGTCTATGATTGTTGTAAAGTACACACATTCTTGTCGAGACATTATCAATTTGTGTCTTGATTGTTAAATATAATTACAAGACCGTGAATATTATTTTATCAATCACTTTCTAAGTTAGAATATAACAATACACTTGTAGCAAAACTAAGGTAACTCTATCTGCGCATTCAGTGTTTCAACAAACTTTTTGTTTCGCATTCATAATACATATAGAGTATACGATGCGTCAAGAACAAAAATATTCTTTTTAAAATAAAATAGTCACAAGTAAATTGCGTTGGACTTGTTTTCCACGTGAAGTAATACTAATGCCAGTTCGCAGAATAAGCTTCTTAAGAGAAACATGATTCGTAACGCGTATACCAATTAAAAAGGATAATGAAAATAAAAAAAAAAAATGTTTAAAAAATTCGAACAAACCGGCAGTATCGGTCGTCGTTAATAAATAAAATATACAAAGAGCCTGTATGATTATTAACGCTATAAAAAAAGAATAACACAAGTAATTTTTAATATTATAAAAAAAATAGTCTTCTCTTTTTCTTCTTTTAATATCAAATTAACTTATGACATCGTTCACTGCCCTGTTAGAAAGAATCACAGTACACCCGCGTCCATTAACATTTATGAAGTCTGTCAAATAATAAAAATTAATATAACAAATTTTAACTCAAACAAATAATAGAGATCTTCCAGTTGCACGTAATACAATTTAAACGGCGCTACGAGTATTTCGAGGCTTTAAAGCTGTTCGGCTATCCACAGTTAAATACTAAAATCGAATTATAATAATTGTTTAATAATCAGAGATATATGTGACGATAGATTTAAATTGTAGTTAAATTGTTAAAGTAACCCAGTTGTATTCCCGGGGACTGTATCATTGGTGATTGAGAATTATTATTAAAGACCCAAAGGGAATAGGCGTACGGTATATTCTTTCCATTTATATTTTCTTTTTCAACATTGTACATATATGTGATATATATATACAAAAAATATTTTATTTATATATATACATATATTGACCATGTCTAAATTTAAAGTGCAACCATCATCGTGTAAATATAGCTTAACGTGACTCATATAATTGTAAACATTTTGTACATAAAGATATATTAGGACATTATAATTTTCCCATGGTTTTGGGTCAATGAGTCATGGCGTTAATTATTTCCTTATCGTATGATACAGTTAAGGTGAGGGAGATTATAGAAACATAATGATAATAAGAGAGATTCGATAATATATAATTAATTATGTCTGTACAGAGTAACTTTGAATTTGTTGATGATTGTAAGGCGTCTTTTGTGTGCACGACGGAGAAAGATATTTTTTATCGAGTATGTATATGTTGGATTGAAATATAATAATATTAAGTATATCGTAAGGTTTATACATAAATTGTATTCTTAATTGAGAGCGATGAAGATTGTTAGAAAAATATAAATGAGTGTGTCGTCTGATTCTTGGGAGTGGCGAGAGTCTAAAAGTATCTAATGTATGCATATTAAGCCTGGACGTACGAATTTCGTGATTGTCTATTGTGCGTCCATGAAGAATTAAATATTTGAAGCGTCGAAAGCTTCGTTAAATGTATTTTTTTAAATGTATCTAATGGTTCGGAAACTCTGTAATCGTGTTAACGAGAAACGTGATAGATTTTTCTCGCTTTCTGTATACTTACTCGATAAATATGATTCTGGACGCCCTGCGAATTATTGAAATATGTAACAGAAATTTGCAGCGACACGTTCTGTGCGAGCGTGTAATTGTTAAAGAGCGTCGGGACTGCCGCGCATGCGCATTGGCGTCCGTCTCCTGTGCGCGCGCCATCTTGTGCCAACGATATAGTACTAATTGAACTTGAAGATTACGATTAATTCTTCTTTGACAACCGAGTTGGAATCTTTAGTTTAAACGAAGAATAATTTATGTTAAATAATCAACTGGTCTTCGTAATATTCCTCAAAATTCTACGATTGGGTTTCGTTGTACTTTCCTTTTCTTCCGCTTTATTTTCATTTTATATTCTTTTCTTTTGGTGTCGTGGCGATCGTACTTTCTTACGTACGTTACACCTATGCGTTTACCCGCTTTGTCTTTCGGGAATTAAAATCAAAGGCTTTTAAATGGTATTAGCGTAAGTCACCGTGGATTTTATAGACGATAAAGTAATCAAATGTTTTACCACAATAAATAATGTCTGCGCTGTAAAATGAATTGCAACATGAAATCTTGAGTTTTGTGTACACAATAACCGGATAACCCTTTTCATAAATTCAGTATAGACACTAAGTAAATTATTCGTTTACACAGAAAGCTGTCCCAATGTAATTAGCACTGCATGAGTCAAAAGTCGTACTAAAAAAAATTTGTAATACGAAAAAAAAATATCCTATACAGTTCAACTATCAACTTTCACACTTCGTTTGTTTAATTACCAATACAACGAAGTGCAAGGTCTCTGAGTTAATTATTTTTTTATAATACAGCATTTTAAGGTAACGCCAAAAATCAGACGTAATATAGCTCACGCGATCGGTTTGAGGTTATGAAAACAAGATACATTTATAACGCGCTGTAAACGTATACACGTTGAATTGAATTGTGTATCGATCGAAGTTATCATTATAAATCAATTATCAATTAATTACAATAAAAATTCGTCCACGAGAAATAATATCATTGCCCCGTTGCACGAGTGTCCATAAAGTTTCATCTAGATTAACGAGAAAACGTTCTATTTTTCATAAATATCGAAGCCAATGTCAGGGTGAATACACGACAAGGACATTATCGATATCACTCGATTACAATTGTGGGATTACTAATGAAAATTAACCTATCGCTGATACCAACTAGTTTATCGTTAGCCATTACATATAATGGAGGCCAGGCGAATGAAAAAGTCGCGACTTAAAGAAGCAACGAGATGCCCGAGGGCTCGATGTGAACGTTGGTAGTGATGCCGCTGGTGCTGCCACGCCCGGATACTTCTTCTAACAGACCGCAAGAGGAGTTCCAGTTACACTTCAGCGCGCACCACCTCAGTAAGATGCTCCACCTTTCATCTTCCACTTCGTCCATACTATTCCAGCCATCTCATCCATATATATATACTGCATGGCAAGACTTTCAGTCCGTTCACCAACCGTACTGGTATCTCAGCCGGTACAAATACACCATGCCACTTCATCCTCCATCTCAAAAGACGGCCACACCTTGGGATCGCCACATCGCCACCCTGACCCAACGCCTGCTTCCTTCTCGTTCCACTTCTCCCTATCAACCTGTTCACGCTTCACCGACTCGGCTCCTTCACCTAGCCTCAACCCGGATATCCATATTACACTGAATACCGCATAATTATGCAGCAAGAACTAATTGACTCGGAGGCCGTAGTACTTTTGGAGAAGATGCTCAAAAGGTATCGTTTGAGCCTCGAAGAAAGATCTGACAATTCTCAGATAATTTATTGTCTTATGATAGAATGAAAAAAAAAATAATAATTGAAAATTAACCTTCTTGGTATTCAATGCAAGAGGTATAGGTTGGAATGTAGTTTCGCAGATTCTCATTACGGTGCGTTAATTACAATCACGAAAAGCCGTTAAGCTCTTTCAACTTTCGCCTTCGATTACACGCGGTCACTTCTGTACCGTAGCTGTGCGTGTACAACTTTTTTTTTTGAAATACTTTTCCTGGTATCGCAGCTTGAAAGGAGCGCGCGTGATGCAGAAGCAGATCGAGGCGCTGGCGTCGCTTTACTTTTGTATGCGACGCTCGTACGTGGAAAAGTCGTTACAATTAGAAGACACACAATTGGCCATGTTGAGGTCCCGTTCGTTCGATCCGGTAAGCAATTAAATCACTTTCTTCTACTGGACGCGATGGATTTCACGGCTTAATTACTCCTTCGTTTTACAGTGTTGTTAATTGGCTTTTCTTAGTTTGGTATAGATCGAGTGCATACTTGACGGTCCGAGCATACGTCGTGTTAGGTTAGGTTAGGTTAGCTGGTCATTACTACTGCAGGTATTCTTGGATTTCCAATTTAGGAAAGGTTCATTAGGTTTACAATCCTACTTATTGAACTTGGTGTCCCTTCATTCGTTCTTAGTCTCACGAAATTGAGATGTACAAAGTATTGAATGGAAAATGAAAATGCGTTTGGGCGAAAATTTGTTAGTGCGTTTTTGTTTCTTTTTATTTTTTATTAACACAGACGATAACGTAACGTACGCGTACAATATTGAATATACAGAGTTGTTTGACTAGTCACGCGATTTTGTGTGTTAAAATGCCTTTTTTTTTCAAATAAATAAACGAAACATCGTTACGTGATAGGAATGTATAATGGCGAGGTCAATGTCGCCTTTGGAATGACTCGTTTTCAATAGCAGCTGTCATGAAAACTTACCCAAAATTTAGTCGGTTGAATGTTTTCTAAATAAACGTAAAATAGTGTTTTGTAAAAAAAAAACAAATTTCGTCGAAAGTGGAAAAAAAAGTCACTTTCTCAATTCGAAAGTCTACGAAAGGCAATATAAGATGAAAGCTCAGATGTGATCTATGAAAAAAAAAAAAATATTGAGCATTACCTAGCCTATTATTATTGCTCTTGAATTTTTCTTTAATCGTTTGAACGTTAAACAAGTAAAAGTATTGAATTTTGCAAAAGGCTTCTGGACCTATCACGAAAGGAACAGTAAGTAGCCCTTTCACATGACCCCAATTTCACATTATACATATGATATACATATATACAGATACCTTGGACACCTGGGGCAAGGCAAGGACCAGTTTTTAATGCACTTGTCAGTTAATTCTCTTTCTTATCTTTTTTTACATCTATACATCCGATCCACTTAATTGAAACGTAACAATGAATACCCGGGGGTTAACGTGGAAGTGAAAATCATAAAATTTTTTTTAACGATCATACACATCAAGATTAAGATCAAAGAAATTTTGATTCAATTAATTTTTCATCGATCTTGAAAATTTAACGTCTCGTGTATCCGTAAAGAGAATTAAAGAAAATAATTCTTGACTGCTAGATAAATTTTCTCTCTTATTTATCTCTTAACTCGTTTCCTCAGTGCGCACGACATTGATTGGATCATGCACAAATTTCCCCTTCGTCTTTTTGCCTCATTATCAAAGCCTCTTAATTCTCCGATCAATCATCCCTGATGCAGACGCATGTAAAATATTAATATATTTCAGAAGCTTCTGAATTGAGTTTCAGAGAATTGATAGTATGCTGGTACAGCACATTGCGGGAAGTTAAACAATAGCTATAGTCTGCAAGTATATGCGGATGCTAAGGGTTGGAGGGTTGAGAGAATTTTACAGGCATTGGAAAGGGAAGAAAGTTTTCAAGTAACCAGACTGCCTTGGGCAGTGAGTACTCGCCAAAAGCATCAGACAGGATGAACTTTAAAGATGCCTTAATAAGTTGAAACAACCAGAGGCTGGATGAAGATTGTTTGATCAAAAGCGAAAACGACAACAAGAACAAAAGTAGTACGAAAAAAATTCGTAAGTTAGATATACTGTGAAAAAGTTTTTTTATATTGGTTTACAATTTTTTAATAATAAAAAATACAATTTAGACATCCCTAAGAAAAAAAATCATATAGTCTTTTTTTTTTATTAACCCTAGTCCACTTCTGGGGACTATAGTTACATTTTTACAGAAAACATCCTATAGTTCTAGTTTTTGGGTACTCGCCTGAATACGGACTAGTTCTAGGGACTTTATATTTATGTATCAACAAGTCCGTCTAGTTTATTATTAAAATAACTTAAAGAACAGTCAGGTTTAACGGTTTCGTATCGCATACTTGGAAAGTCCAGTTTAATCATTCAAGTTTTTCCTTAACTCTACAATATTGCATTTTGCAGGTAGTATCGTTCGCTGTGATAATAAACTTCAGCTTAACACTATAAAACACCAAAGCACCAATGAAAATACGAAAATTGCAGCAAACAGATACTTCCCAACATAACGGAATCCATATCTTCTTTTTACTAGACAGAAATCAGCTGAGACTCTTTCCTACCCTGCTATGTATATTTTCTTTTAAATATATAAATATATTTTTTCCCCCATACTAACCTCAATGGCCAAACCATTTTGAGTACCGTATAAAAAAAAAAGAACTCAAAAATAATTTGCACGCTATTGTCAATCTTAAACGAACACCGCCCATTCTTCCTGATCTTTGTCAATCCCACTTTTGATATTTGATGTCAAGAGCGATTAGTCAAGCTTTACAAGTGACCTTGAGTTAATGGCCCGCAACCAAGGTAAAGTCGTTCCAGACGCCAGACGAGGTGGTGTATTCGATAGCGAGCAATGAAGCGCCAGAGTGAACGAGAAATAGTATGCAGAGTCAGAACTGCCGATCGTTTCATCCTGTTATGAACTCGAATAGGCGGTTCCGTTAACCAACGCAAAGTCATTTGGAGCAGGGTAGAGTAGAGGTGCGGCCTTTCTCCATTTTTTGCATACATTCCACTAAGATCATCAGCGTACTACCACCAGTACAAAACTATTTATACCTAACCTAACAACACGAATTATCCTAGTCGTATAATGTATCCCTCTGAGTCTTACCGTTGACAGGTAAGTAGCTTATAGGAACATAACCTATAAAAAAATTGGTGAACCGTTCTTTGGTTACTTTTTCTTGGTAACAACCACAAAAACACCAAAAAAAGTTCTATTCTTTTAACGGACTGTTGTAACGGTTTGCGAAACCTCTGAGCTATATCTCGATTATCCGGATCGTCCGACAAAAAGTTATCACAAATTTTTCATCCACAAGAATTTTCTTCTACGTTGCAATGTCGTTGTTCGTTTAATTGTTTTTGCATACTTTTATGTTTTTCGCACAGGGTTATCTCAGTTGTCACAATGGCTACGTATATGGCCCATCCCTAGCACAGCTGTCAAAAGGCCGTCTTAAAGATGACTTCAAGACGTTCTTTCAAGATTTCTTCTAACAGTGTGATTTCTTACAGCGATCGTCGTATTTACGTTCAATCTTATTTAAGCTGGGAATAGGCGCGTATGAGATAGGCAGACTCAATGTTTTTAAAGCGAAGAATAAAATCGACGATTCACGGGTTGAATAAGACATGGGAAAATCATCGAAGAATCCAAATTGTACTTTTACTTCCGGGAAAATCGGTAATGGTCTCGTCACGTTCTTGCGAGGTTTACCGCGCTGCTGTTTCATCCTTGTCGATTTCATGATGGTCGATAGAAAGCCGCAAGAATATCTATGGATCTGCCTTAACGTGACAGAATGTCAGTTCTTCAAATTATCTTTGATACTAGTATATATATATATGTACTGTAAGGTACATACAAATATATATAGATATATAACTATGGGTGTAGTACTGCCAGTAAATACCGGTACTACCGCAATCGGTTTTATATTTCCAGGATGGATGCGTGTGCGGCCGGGATGCCACTTGTAAATCTACCCAAAGGTTTTCTAGCCGACGATTTGTCGGTCGCCATGCTCGTTACTCTGAACCTTACACTTTGAAACAAGAGAACACGAGTCCTTTTTTATTTTCCTATCGATTTATTACCTTTATTTTGCTATACGCCTTGTCTGTTAACAATAATAAAAGTTTGATCGGTTTTTAATGAATTATACATTTCAAACGGCTCAACGGATTCTTATATGTCGAATGTTAGTTTTGAGATTCGTCGCCAGATGGCGCGGCGGACGTATGATTCGCAGGAACCACCAGGAGTTTACTCTCGTTTGAGTCAAACACAGAAAGTATGTGAGGATGAGGTATGTTAAGTAAAAATGGCGATTGACTTTGAGTAGTGGTTAAGTGAAATCAGTGAAAATTGTAAATATATCGATGTAAGAGTAAAAGAAACATCTTTGTCGGTATTTCTTTTCTGTGTAATTTGTAAACGTTACTTTTTCATTGTATCTGTTTTCCTTTTTACTTCTTCATAACCTCGTTTTATTTGTCCTTTGCAAAATCCTGACAACGGGGACACGTGTCGGTACCATCATCGATATCGTACAAGAAGATGGCGGCATCCGGCTGTCACGAGACTTTCCTTCGACGTCTCACAGTCATCTTAATCACGTAGGAAACCTGTGGTTTTAACTACACATGTGTATTACCAAAGTGGTCAAGAAGCGTGAATCAGTATAATAACAGAGTGCATCGGACAACTTTTCACCTAGTTTATTCTACATATCCTATCTACATTCTCTGTTACTCAAGTGCAACGTAGGCTATTCAACTCAGATGTAATTCCGGAGATAAGGAAGTACGATACCTGATGCAGTTGGTACAAGTACAAATTGCATTTACCCGATATGCGAATTTTTATTGTATAATTAAAAATTGAAAAATTATTTTAAAAAAAAAACTAAAATTTTCTTTGCACCATAAATCTTTTAATGGCTTATTATTAATTTGTGATAAAAAAAATTTCCAGAGAAACGAATTTAACAGGACCATATACTATTCGTAGTGTGATCACCTGGTGGGATGCTGGATTGAAAAGGATGGATTTAAATTGCCCAGATCCAGGATCCAAAACAATTAAATTAACGGTATATCATTCGAACGTAGATGGACACGTCTTCGCTGCATACGTGTTCTAAAACTTCATCCCATCGGTCCACTTGGCGGAGGCTGCAAGACGAGGCTAGGCTGGTACGTAATTGGCGTCCCGTTTTTGTTTCCGCGCCTCTCGTAATTATCGTCTTATTTTCATGGAACATAGTGATACGGAAGCATTCGGTATAATTGAGACGAGGCAGCTCGTTACTCGCTTTGTACTCGTGAGTACAGCGCGCGTTAGCTAACCGCAGGATTACCCAGGATTCCGTCTCGATTAGATGATGACATTTGAGGGGTACCTGTAGCCCCTGGACCTTGTAGACCAGCCTGAAAATATAACTAGAAAAAAGCTTCGTTTCAAATTTATAATAAAGGTTAGTTGCATAACGACCTTGAATATATTAAAGAATCATACCTGAAGGGAAAAAAAGGGGGATGCTTATTGGACCTCGTAGTTTGTATTTTTGAAAAAATGTATAGGTTTGACGGAATTGAGATTGATGCACTGATCGGATGCTGGACTGGAAGCTGATCATCCTGGATCGTTACATTGATTTACCTATTCAAGATCGCTACCTTGGTTCTACCTTTTATCTAGTACTCGGTTACGTTGCCCGGAGTTGGTTAGTATTAATCTTATTTAATGCAGCCACTTTCTGGCCCTTTGCTGATCTTGAATACCTGATACCCTTTTAATGTTAGATTCTAACTTCTACCACGTGCTTAACTTTCCTGGACGGATGATGAGTTGGAGCTCCGTTCTGAACTGTATTTATAACAAGAAAAAAAAAAAAAAAATGTAGAGGTAACACTGCAGAGTGAGTAGCGAGATATTATATTTTGTATACAATAATATTTCAACATAAGCAACATAATGTTGCACAACGTACAAAAAGAATCAGGAATACGTTAAAATTAAACTGAGCGACTGTCACGATATATTGATTTTGTTCGATATGATCGTAATTGAGGCTTCGGTTGGTCTATTGGGCAACAATAACAAGAACAACGGTATAATCGTACAACCGTAACATTGTTCAAGATGGTGAATCAAAGTACCTATCTCCAGGGCGGGAAGCTGCGACGAAGCAGACTCCTCTTTTGCGCTCCGGGCGGAGTCACTGACCGTCCCCTCTTAGAACACCCTGGTTTAACCACGCTCCTTCTCCACGGTCCATACGAGCATATACACACGTATGTTGATCCTCATATGCGCATAGACGCACATTAGAATAATCGTACGCACACGGTGCTCGCCATACCTACGCAGTGGCAACAGCAGCCAGCTTTTGCATCTGCGAGCACGTATTGGCGAAATGCGTGTTAACGTGCACGCAGGACGCCTCATTACGCCAAACGCATGTCCATTTCTTTTCCCCCCGTGCTTTCCCCTTCCTTGTGGATACGCCTTAACCCTTCCATTTACTAAACCTAACCTAACCCCGGTTTTCCTATACCCCCACCGCACCACATTCATCTTATCGGTTGGGAATGGCTTTTATTGGCTCGGCCATTGGTTACCTAGTGTACACTTCTGCGATTCATGAGCACGATAAGTCGTCACGAAAAAAATATAGAATCCTAGGATTCTTTTATATCGAGCTGTGGCGGAAACTCGTTCGTGCTCGTTAGCAGACATCTTTGATGGAGCTTAACGTCGCCTCGAGTTTTCCACTTCTTTTATTATCTATACCGTGTGTCTTATCTTGTCTTTTATCATATTGGGTGGTAGGGAAAAAGTGAACTATTATTTTACACTTTTTGTTTATCGTTATCGAATAATGGATTTTGTGATTTTTCATGTTTATTGGGATCTAGGGATATTTGAGGGAATGTTACTAGCGGGTATGGAATGTGGACGTTTGCTGTTGATGTATGTTTTGTGACGGTGAATGTTGTTGGGCATTTTTTTAGTTTATTGTATTAATACCTTTAGAAAGGGTTGGTTTCTAGAACTCTGTTAACGTGATATTTTTGTTAGTGACATCATATTCATCGGTGCATGTGAAAGATGAGTCCAGTGAAAAAAATGTTAATATTTACGTCGCTATTTTTTGGAATATGAAATGATGGCGATTCGTGTCAATCGTCTATTTTGATTATTGCTTTTTGAAAATTATTGCTCTATCATCCGCATCGTGTTTCTATTAATGAACTAATACGTTGTTTTTTAGTTAGTCAATTTTATTATTAATTAACATACACGCACAGCGTAAATTAAACTGCTTATTACTGTTATTTATCATACTGATAAGAATGAACGTTTATACGCTTTGTTTTTCTTGATCATGCGAAATAACTCCTTGGGTGTCTTTACGAGAAGTTCTTTACTTACTAAGTACATTCATATTTAAATGACCTATCGGCAATTTCACAACGGTCGGTAAATGCAACAGGGTGCATCCTACCACCTGAAGTTAGTTTCAACCCCCATCAAGACCAGGAGAGTCGCTGCAGGATCGTCCGAACGTTTCCTTTGGAAAATTATTGGAGAGGAGTATAAATAGTGAATTTGAAAAATCCTTTGACCGCTTAATTTTTCAAAAGTCAAAAAGATTCATGATAATTGCCTGTAAATTTTCAATATCCTAATATTTCTTAAAATAGAAAATTCTACGAGTTTACAATTTATTTAGTGATATTTTATAATTTAATAACAACGGACAATTTTCAATATGCATCCCTTTTACAATTATTTAAATACATTTTAATTATATACCTTCCCCGCTTCGACCCTTTTTTCATTGCCCCAGGATCATTTCGATTCGATGACCTCTTCGTGATTAACAAATAAATTATTACATTGACACATCACGTTTAAATATTCATATCTCAATTATCTATAACGAATTATTACGTCTGTATTCCCTTGTAATTTTGCATTTTCGAAAATTCCCAAATTTGTTCCCATATCGCATATTAATTGTCAACAGACTACGTAGATTTCGTAATAAGATTTTTTTTTACTACTGTCGCAAAAAAAACTGCCTGCAGTCTTCAATCGTACATGCAGGTGGTATCGAATAATTGAAAGAAAATATCTAAAATTTTACGTCGTCAAGTTCCGTTAAGTTGACATTTCTAAAGAAATTCGTAAACGTTATTTCGGGGCATTACATGTCATTTTGTAGAAGCAAGGCTGAAAGAGCGTTCGTTTTACGGTTGTTAAAAATTTTTTTTTAAAAAACAATTACACAACTTTAATATAATTCCCTCGAAACCTGCTCAGTATCCTTAAAGTGTGTATATATATATATACACATGTATGTGAAATTATAAATTTTTGCCAAATACTTTTGCTAATAGTTACTTAATTTTCGAAAGACCTAATTAATCGCCCAATAAATATTTAAAAAAAAAGTCTTAATACGGTAGCTGATTCAAAAAATATTTTGATCGCATATAAAAATGAATTATTAAAAAAGCCTCTAATAGTCAGTATAAATGGTAATTTCGACGAAGCGAGACGCTAACGACCAATAAAATCTATTTGAGAATATGAAAGATCAAAGTTTACTCGTTTTCAAAAGACGATAAATCTCGAGAGAGAAAACGGATCATTCATTTATATTCACCCGAAACCCCTCGATCCAACAGTATCAACTAGCAGAGCCACTTGTACAAAGCATTCGTCCAACAAATCGTTACGCAAATAAATCCAACGATAAGAAAGATGGCCAAGTGCGTCTCCCCGATTAGCCCCGTGAATAAAACCAAAGAAAAAAAAAAGAAAAAAAAAGAAAGCCGATCCCATTACAGAAAAACAGGCAAAAAAGGTCCAACAAAAAATTTTTTCAAAGACTCTCGTTGCCATTTTATCAAAAGAATAAAATAATGACCATCAATGGCCCACCCACGGGCTCGCAATTTTCTATAAAAAAAAACAGTAACGGCAACGTAAAAAAAAAACTTCCAACCATAAAATAACCAGGTGGCAATAAATAACCAAGCCAGACACCAGCAACCTGAACCAAACTGCAGTCAGGTTGGTATAGATCGCAGTAGTTGGATACACATGGAAACTGGAATCGCTGATACGTTCAGAGGGTAAAACGCTGGCATAGGGATTAGGACGCCCTAAGGGTTATCGCGTTAACCCAATTTGGCATAGACAAGCACCGCGACGCCTAAGGAAATTAATCGATGCCGTTGTAAGTCGAACTGGCAGTGGGGCGTCGCGCTTCCAGTGCTCGGCCGGGCGCGTTTGGTCGCTCGTTGCGATAGAAGGCAAAGTCCTTCTCCAGAGTAAAGAAAATACGAAGAAACTGGACCGGACGATATCGCTTGACGTCGCCGTCGTTTCAGTACGTCCAGGATATATTCTTATCGTGCGCGACGCTGTCTGGTCGTCGCTCGGTGATGCGTTGACGTCTATCGGCCGTCTGGTCGTTCTAATGAATACGCGTCAAGGCGCGCGCCACTGGTAGGTGGACGTCTGAGTAGGTAGGAAGGTACGTATAAGGGTGACAGTATGTAACTGGATGGACTCTCGTTCGACGCTGAGATACAGAGGGAGATTGCGTAAGCGAACGCAGTCAAGGTGTGGCGCCTGTAGTAACCGAACGAAGGACGAGAATCGGGAAGGAAGAGAAAGGTTTGTCTCCACATATTGTATATATATATATATAATAATGATTTCCTAGGTAAATTGGTAAAGGTGATTTACCTGATTTATTACATGTATAATATATATATATATATATATATATATATGTCTATTTTAACGCCACTTTCTTCGATACTATATAAAGTCTTTGGTTACGTGTGTATGTGAAATATATAAAATTTTTTATGTCTTTTTGGAATTGATAATTTAACAGAATTAAAGAAAATTTTATTTTATATATATTTCTGATTTATTGTACATTGTTTGTTATGTATGTGTGTGTATATATGTATATATGAGTCACGGCGCAATCGTGCATGATAGCAGGAAGGTCATAGCCAATCGTACGTGAAACGTGCATATCGTCATTGATACGTTAAGGGATACGAGACTGATTGGTGTGCAATAGATTTGCAAGGTACACTGTATACGCAGAGACGTGAGACACTGAGATTGATTGGAGAATCGTTTCGATCCCATTAATCGGTACGGATATTGGTACAGTCGTAGAGAATCGAATTGCGGCCATTGCTGGTATTGCTTGGTACGAATGAACGGATGGTGGAACGATGAACGGGATCAGGATGTTCCATTAGTTTTAATTGCTACCGCGTCCGGGAATCGGAGTAAATGTAGGAAAAGTTTTTATTGGTCATTTTGAAAAATGTTTTGAGAGCGGCGCGCAAGAGCGAAGAAAAAAAAGTTACGAAAATTTGGATAATTGAAAGCTAGAAATTTTCAAATTATTTTTATAACGTTAGCGATACGAAAAGAGAAGAGACTGGGTTTTCTTCTTTTTTTTTTTTTCGAATTATTTTAATTCGCCCAATCCAAAAATATATTCTCAAGAAGCTCCATTGAAACGACAGTACAAAATGGCCGGTGCTCATGTAATTAGAAAGCCTGTCTTTCATCGTACGTTAAATTTTTGAAGTTTTGACCGGGAGTGTCCATTGGAAAAAAAAATTTTTTTTAAATTTCTGAGATCCTCTTTCCGTTTTCGTTCCCTTTGAAAGACGTAACTTCAATTCTTACTTGCTTTGAGAACCCGCCTAGTCGTCGCGTCATAAAAAATCGCAAGGAGCGATAGAAAGTTGAAAAAAACAAAAACGCGTAGCTACACACACACACACGTACAGAGTAAGAAAGCAGATCCGAATGCGAGAATCTTATGTAATTATGAAAGCAGTTTTGAAAAGAGAAAAAAAAAAGAAAGAGAAATGGTAATCAGGATAAAATCTCGTCGGTGTTGCCTAAAAGGATTTCAGCGGCTTCGCGTCAGCCGCGGCAAAGTTGCATCGAGGAGGAGAGAGTAATAAGTATAGTAAGGCCGCGGCCGATGCGGAGGCTGGAGAATGATAAAAAAAAAGTGAAAAGTATGATAAGAGGGAGGAGAGTAAGACAAAAGAAAAGGAGCGAAGTAGAGGAATAGGCGTAAGAAAAATAAAAAGGGGGGCGGAAGGGGCCCTCCCTCCCGGAGGGTCTCTCGAACTGAAAGTCTCGTTCCTTCGATCTTTCGAATCCTTTTTTTTCTTTTTTTTTTGGTTCATTGAGGTAAAAGGCTAAGGCCGTAGGCAGTGGGGCAGGTCAGTAGCCGACGACCTCACTCGTAAGGATAGTAGGGTAGACTCGAGGGTGGCCTGATTTATTACATAACAACCCCTCAGACAGCCCCGTAACCCTTGGCAGTTGCGTAGCTGGTTGCTCCCGTTGTCGAGGGGTTACCGCATAGGCTCGATGATCTACTTGTTGAATGGCGTCGAGGCTGCAAGGTGGGAGGATATTTGTGAATGAATGAATGTCGAGAGAATGAAAAGTGGTTGGGGGTGGGTGGGGGTGGGGGGGGGGGAGCTGCTTGACACCGATCGGAAAGGTCAACAAAGAGATCAGCTGATCTCCGACGGTGTCCGAGGGTCATCGGACTAGGAGGAGAGGGGATAAATTTTTTTTCTTCATCGTTTGAAGAAAAATAAAAGGTGGTTTTCTTTGAAGAGAATTTTTTTATCTTCACATTTTTTTTCTTTATATTTTTACATTTCTGCCTTTTTTTTGGTGATCTTCCGAGTTCAATGATTTATGAAATTTTTTTTGTGTAATATTCAATTTTGGCAATTTATTTAACGCAAAGCTTTCGTTCGTGGCTTGATAATGGCTGCTGATTTTCGTTGGGCTGTTTCTCTTGCGAAGAATAACGAGAGCTCGTTTCGCACGGGTCGTCTTGCTTTTTTTTCTTTTTCATTGGTATAATAAAAGGCTGTGAATATTTTCTTTTGGGCTCTGTCTCTCTCTCTTGGTTTTCTTTTTTCTTTCTCCCGCATCAAACTCCAATACTAATACCTCTTTCGTATCTCGCGAACGGCTGTAAAGTTAGTACTGATAAGGTTAAGATGTTTTTTTTTATTGATTTTTTTCAAGTCATCTTTTGATCTTGATCTAGATGTTTTTTTTTTCACGTTTTGGAACAATCTTTTTCGAGATACTTTTTTTTTTTTTTACGGAAGATCGGCCGTTCTTTCGGTACGACGTATTTTCATAATGTATACGTAGGATCTAAGGTAATATATGACAAATAAAACGATTCGTTCCTAGACGTTAAATCAAAATAGCTTTCGACGCCCATTGACGTTCTTACTGGTTTTATTATCGACACGAGAAACATTCCATAAATATTCATATCGTCGATACGCATCGATAACCAAACGTTATTTACGCATCGTGAAGTTTTGTTCTGAGAGTCCATACGAAAACAGGACGAACGTGTTTTTTTGATTTTCGTTTTCAGGATGACTAGATACAATTACGACATATTTGGGGAAACTGGATATTTTTTGTATTTAGTAAAAAAAAAAAAAAAAAAGCAGAACGCAACGATGCCCGTAGAATCGTCAGATAATTTATAGAATTCCAAATTCGATAATCACTTAAAAATCGACATTTAAGAAATTTACCACGCTTTCGCAATAAATTCCGACAATAATTCGTTTCGACGTGAACTCGACGCACGAAAAAGCTTCGAACGACATATCGACCTATTTACCAGATAACAATTTCTTATCAAACTAACAATCAGCACCCACATAAACGATTTCCAGCACAACATTAGTGCACTGCATATGCACACAAACAAATTCCCCCAAAAAATCAAAAACCCCAGAAAAAAAAATACCCACCATATTTAACCACGAGAATCGAATCCCCATAAATCCCAAAAAAATCCCATATAATTCCAAGAGCAGCATTTGAAAAAAAAAACCAAAACCACCCTTAGGCCTGTCCCCCCCCAGGAACCCAAAAAAAATACCAAGGTGCGTTAAATTAGTCACGGCAATATTCCCCGTAATATTTTCCCGAAGAGAATGAAGGAAGACGAACGTCAAAAGAGAATATACAGGGTGGTCAGTGGATAAAAGAGAAGGTCGACGTGGGGGTGGGGGGGGGGGGGGAGTGGTTAAGGATAAGGGGGCTGGTTAAAGGAGGTGCATTAGTAGTAAGACAGTACAGTACAGCATAAAGGGTAGGGCATGGCCAGCTAAGGGAAGTACAGGACGCGAGTACCGGAGTCTGATGCAGGGTGCACGAGGATGGGGTCGAGGGTGAGGCACGGGGGATGGGTCGGTTGCCCCAGTAAAAATCGATCGTCCCCACTCTTTTCCTACTTTTTCCCCTAGGGAGGTTCGCAACCATGAGCAAAAGGGGTTTTTGCAGGCTTCGCAGAGGGATGACGTTATAGGTGGCGGAGCTACCTAGCTACCCTATGGCCCACCTACAGCCGCCGACCCACCCGCAAAACCAGCCCTCCTACCGAGAGTACCTAGGAACCATCCACAGCCCTACGTGGGCTACGCTCCCAGTGTCTATGTGTATCCCTGAAACGGGCTTACGTGTGGGTCGCCGGATAAGCGCCGTGGCGTGCGTGTGTGGCAACGCTGCCGACGCCGCTGCCTCCGCCGTCGCCGTCGCGGCGCTCCTGTCGCCCCCGCTGCAACGATGAAAAATTACCCAGAAGCAGCAGCGAGCGCTTTTTTCCCAGCTCGACGTCGTCTAGCGTGGAGTTCGCGAGCCTGACAGACAGCTGCAGCGGAGCCCTGATATATCGACCGGGCCATCTAACCTAACCTGACCAACCACCCGCGTTCACTATTATACACCTACTCCTGGCACGTCTGTGTATATGCTTTTACATGTATACATATATATGAATGTATATATATATACTCAGTGCCCTTAGATTGTATATATACCTTGCTTTGGGCACTGTATAATATATATGCATATATATATATATATAAAATTGCATATGACTACCTAACCTTATCTGGATATTTTTAGGTTAGGTTACATGCCGAATACATTGAAGATGTTACTCTTTTACACTGACACTTTTCTCTCTAGGTGTTCCTCTCTCTCTCTCTCTCTCTCTCTCTCTCTCTCTCTCTCTCTCTCTCTCTTTGCCCGGTAAGGTAACGAAGGATCCCTACCTACCCGAGGGAGGGGACACGATGGGGCGGTGGGTGCACCGAGCAGGAGACCAGCCAGCTCCAGGATAATTAGATCCTTTACAGGTTACCAATGATTGATAGTCTTCGAAACACGTAACCCTTTACTTTTCTGCCCCCTGCTATCGCGCTACGATCTAGCTTGTGTGCAGAGTTTTATCACGGTATACGAACGGTTCGTTACCTCTTTCCAGCGCGTCCATGGACATTGGAACAGTTTGCTTATGGGTTATTACACTGTTGTTATACGATTGAGAAAATTTTCTGTATAACTTATGTATTTTATTTCACCAGTCCCAGTAGCTTTACGTTTGGTCCTTGTTGATTATAATTAATACGATTGTCGGTTCGGAAATTTTTTTTTTTTTTTTTCGAATTTTCTATACCGTATCGTTAACGTTATCACTGATCGACCAGCTTGATAAATTAATGACGAATATTTGGATTCGAATTTTCTTTAACGTCGTCCACCTCTGTTATTATTCATTTTGATAATATCTTTTTTTATATCCCCCACGAGTACCGTGTGCGTTATAGGAGAATAAATATTCGAAATTTATCGTGACGAATAAACGATCGTGTATATGTGGCGTTATCAGGAAAACGTAAATTCTATTTAATGTTGTTAGGGAATATAATTATATATGTATATATACACCCAATTGTATCCATTATTCTGATGTATTAGCAGTGCCGGTACGTTTAACGATAACCGACATTCTACCGTTATGATTTATTAACGCGACCGTCTCTACCTTTATTATCCATGACGGAATCCACCGTGAACGTACCTTTAGCTTCCGTTATGGTTATACTGGGCTGGTCGAGATGCTCTCTTTTTTTTTTTCAATGACGAAGTCATTCGCGTTCGTAAAAGAGCAGAACTCGTTATCGCTATCGGTGACCCTTTATGCAGCAAAGATGACCTTTTACTGTACGTACAGAGAGATCTGCCAATTTCGCTATCTGTACACTGTGGATTGCAACTTTGTATCAGTTGCTAGCCGTCCGTTATGTTGGTAGCATATGAAGAACGGCACTGTGTACGTCGACCTAGGGATAATTTTATGGAAAGAATCATGAGAAAAAAAAATAACTTTTTTTTTGCATTTTACGTAAATTTTTTTTGAACGGAATGAAGGAATCGCGGGGTCAAAATTTTTTCTGCCTCTTTTACGAACGCTTTTCTTAACTGAAAAATATTCTCGGGGGGTTCCGCAAAATATTTTTTTTTGCCGATTTCGTCCTCGGCATCACTTTTTTTTTGAGCGAAGGCAGATCCTACGGTGCATATAGAGGATGCATTGTTCTTGCGGTAACCCATGGGAGTTGTTAAGGTCGTGCAGTTGGTACAGAGAGAAATTTCATGGAAGTAGACTTATTTCTTTTGTTCGTTGGTATGCTTTGTTCGGTCAGTCAGGAGTAGTGTTAAACGTGGTAGCCCTGATATCATCCTCTGGTGTATCTTCGTGTAATGTGATTCTAATTAGATCGTATAAGAAAGGGGTGGGGGGGAGGTTGAGAGAAGAGCATGTAATATTTTGTAAACGAGATAACCGCATGAAGTTTTTAATGGAATGTAAATAAACCGAAGGAGTATTTCCAAAATCTTGGTAAATTGTTTCGCGACATAAAATGAATACGAGATCGTAAGAAACGAAGTGCATCGATGTATTATCATCGAAAGTATTATCGAAAAATTTTGAAAAAAATTCACAGATTACCGCAACGACAATAAAATCCAGTCAATTAACCGAAACTCAGGATACCTCGACGTTACAAAATATTTGATTTCTGTCGACCGATTCGATGCGACTATTCGATCTATTTCCAATAAAGAATCTTCGGCTAAGATGCGCTAAAAAGAATCTGCTTCATATCGTCTCAATGCATAAGATACAATTGTGATCGACTGCGCTCGGAAATGCAATAAAAAAATGGAATTTGAAATTACGTAAAATGCACTTAATTCCTATACCCGACTTAGCGGAAGATTGAATTCGCAAAAAGAAAAAAAAATAATTCAGCATACACCATCACTGCCAACGAAAATACGAAAATCTGCATAATAAAATGATCCACATGCAACGTGGACGATACCCGAATAAAATGCATAAAGGAAAATAAAGTTTGAGATTGCAAATTTTTTCGCCACGCATAAAATATCCGACTGTTAATAAATTTCGTGAAAACAGCCACTGGTGTTTTTTTTTTGCGAAATATTAAAATTTTTCACAGACAATTTTTCCGTGAAACGAACGACGGCAAGAGATTACGTCTTCTGTTCAATAATGCCGGGGCATTAAATAGGCCCGGCTACAAATTTCGCTGGACCAAGCGATTTGGCCATCTGGGTCTGAGCAGAGATTGCGCAAGTAGCTTAGACGTATACATTCGCGCAAATACTAATACGTATACCAGTTATTCTAGTTCCTCGGTGTGAGGTGTACAGCATCCATTATGCCAACATGATTTATTGCCAGCGAGATTGAACCGAGAGGTAAGGTAGGTAGGTAGCAGAACTCGGTGCTCTGTACTGAGATGAGGGTGAGTATGTATTATCTATAGGTACATAGATAGAGAGAGGGGGAGGTGAGTAGTTTATATATATATATATATATATATAGTATGAGAGGCGCCATACTGGCCCGTTCGCTCGGCCGACTGGCATCCCGAGAAATTTAATAAAAATACAGTTGGATCTAGAACCGTTAGCAGTGCAAGGATCGTTAGAAGATACCGGCTGCTGCAACCCTCGGCCAATTTTAGAACAGTCGTTGGTGGCTAAAAATTTTTGAACCCCCCCCCCCCCCCCCCCGCCAATTCAATACTATCGACGGTTCTTACCTTACGTATGCAATGACTGAACATTTTGTCACGTGTATAAAAAGTCTACCCGTTGTATTCTTTATTAGGAGTGAAAACGTCGTTAGTAGATGCAAGTCTACCGGACCTGTAATGCTAAGGATGTTGTATGGCTAAAAGGTCCAAGGTGTTTTGATTAATGGCGTTCATAAAGTATGGCTTTTACTTGGCAAGGGTTTCAAGAGAATCTATACAGTCCCCGACCGATCCGATGATAAAATAATTACCGGTAATACCGGTTCCTGTCAGGAGGAGGACCGACCTTATTTTGTTGGATATCGTTCTGTCATTGGCTAATAAGGATACTCGTATTGAGTAAATTAGCTTGGATGCAAGAAAAATATTGGTTTAATTTTATCGTTGATCAATTTTGAATTTGTACTCTGTACCGTGTCGTTATTATTGAGAGATCAATTTTTGTTGCTCCCAAGTAACAACGTTGTTGAGTGAACACGTGGTTTGTGAAATATTAATTTTTTGACAGCCAGAAGAATTTGTAATTCCCGCGTAAAATTTCAGCACGGAATTTTCGGTACCGAGACGCCTTTAAAATCCCTCGCTGACTTTGAGAAATGACCGAACAACGGTTGTGTATTTCATGGTTGTTATAGAAAAGGTGCGCGCGCAGAGACTGTTTTGTTGATAAAGACGATCCCGATCTTCCTTAAGAGGAATTCACGGCGTATTAATACCAAAAGGATTCCTGGACATGGCGCGACCAATTTCGATGATGATAACAGTAAACAACGCCAGTTCCAAGCGGTGGGGATCAGCCTTGTTGTTGCTGGAAGCGATATCGAGCGATAGAGCCAACGCCGAGCCGTACGTCGGAAAGCAACAATACAATTAAAAGTCATCGCTCGATGTCACGAAGGACAAGAATAAAGAAGAATAAGAACAACAGGAACATTCCTAACGTGAGGCATTTACGAGTGACAAAAAGAAAACTTGCACGACAAAACAGTGACTGAAGCTAAAAGTAAGTAACAAGGACAAGGACGAACCGTGAAAAGGGAAGCGAAGAATCCGAGCCGGCGAGGGATCGAAGACCTCCTTCCTTTCCTTACGGCTGCATCCTCCAACGAGGGATCGAAGACAAGGAAAAGATCAAAACCAAAAGAGAGGATCAAAACGCTAAGAAAGTTGGTCAAGCCGCTTACAGGGATACCGTTGGCTGGTGGTTCGCTCGGCAGCCGCCAGGAGGCACGAGGTTAGGCAGGCAGACGCATTTCGCTCTCGCACGAACAATGCGCGTAAAAGTAGGAGGGAATGAAAAAAATGAAGCGACGGCAGCACCGTCGCCGTTACGGAGTTCAGGGGCGCTCAAGTTCTTTTGCTCTTGCGCCTCCTGCAAAGCGAGTAGGTACAGAGCCAACCGAGCTGAATGAACCCAACGGTAGTTGCTTGCACCACTAGTGGCCTACTCTTGTTCCTCCACCTCCGCGAGACCCAGCACTGTTGTCGCTTCCTTTCTCATCCTTCCGCGTCCTTCCTTCGTCCTTCTTCGTTCCATCTCGTCCCATCAGGCTCCTATCCCCGTTCCACCTCGTTCCACCAGCTACAACTTCAGGCTACAACTCTTGCTCCTGTTCCATTCCTTCTACAGCTACACGTTAGACGCCACCGTGCTGCTCCTGCATTCACCCTTCCTTCCCCCCCCCCCTCCCCCCCTCGTGGCGCTTCCCTGGCCTATCGCCGACCTAGTCCGTCGCGACGCCGACCCATGGCATTGCCGTTGTTGTTGTTGTTGTTGTTGTTGTATTTCTCGACCCCCTTACCCGGTTCTATGCTTGCAAGATGCCTTGACTGCACCCTCCCCTCTTGCCCCTCCAAACGACTTTATTTCTCTTTCACCTTCCTACTCCTCCTCCCCCCGCGATTCCCCATAGCCATTCGCCCCACCACTCTCCCCAGCCCCTCATATCCAACTCTTCCGCCTACCTTGCTCCACTGAAATAGTTAAGCAAGTTTCAATGAATCAACTGGGCCGCCGCATTGCTTCCCCTATTCACCCACTTTCGACTCCTCGAGTCGGTACAGAAACTTGGACTGTTTAAATGTTCGGTCCAACTTCCACGATCAGGACCCGAACCCTTCGGCGCTGTAATTTACCGTGAACAATATTCTTCTGCGAATCGTTCCTTAGGTTATCCGTGCACTTACGTCCATACAGGAAATTATCAAGGGAGCAACTGGACAGGCCTATCCAGCACCTTATCGATACCGGTACCCTAAAATTTCCGGTTGCGGTCGGGACCTCGATGCTGACTCCCGGATCGAATTCTTCCCTCACGCAAATTCACTTAGCCACAATGCCACGGGATGCATTTCGATAGCAGCTTTCGACGCCGATCTACTACCAATGGTCACGCGAGCCACAAGTATGGCGTCCCTCGTGCGCCAAGCCTCGTAACGCCGGCACTGGAAAAGCTTTTTCCAGTTTGGCACACATCGAGGTGTTCATGCGATCGCTCATTATAATCATAACTACCGACGTTGTTAGCGGTTGCCATGGGCATCATACCTGTACAGACTGTCGGGCAGTATAGCCACGTGGTCTATCCCGTCAGATTCCATGGTACCCCCGTAAGATCGTTCGCCGCTCTGATTAGTGATTAGCGTCACTCGCCCGGTTAGTTCATTCGTCCGATTATTATCACGTCGCCGTTTCTCCGTTCATCCGTTGTTCATCCGGGGACACTTCAGTTCATAATGTCGCCCCCATTATGGGCTACCTTCCACGATCTACCTCGGTTCGTCCTACCCCTCGTTCCTTCGTACATACATGAACGCGGAACGCGGTTCAGTGACTCAATTTTTTTTCTGGAAGCCATCTAATTGATGCTCGAAAAATATGAGAATAATTAGTTATTTTGCTTTTTCTAACATACTTACTTGTTTTTACAGTGTCAGACCGTAGAACGAGATTTTCATAGAATTTGATTTTTGTTAACTTTTTTTTTACGGCCCAAGATGTAATCGGATCAATTTTTTTACTTGGAATTATCTTTGAAGTAAGTTTGTTTGTCTGTCACTGGCTTTTTTTTTGTTGGTTTATTGTGATTATATCATTTGCCAGTAGGTGTGGTCGGCCGAGAGTCCGAGTAGACGATATTGACAGGGCAATCCGTGTATAGGAGTTTGAGCATATATTGACATGGGTGCGTTGGTTGTTTAAGAATTTAATAACGTTGCTGGTTCAGATCGAAGGATTTCGGAAGACTGTTGGCAAATTAAAACGAGGAGTTGGGACAGTGACGGTATAGATATTTCAATTAGTATTTAGTGAGAGGAAATCATGAGCCAAACCTTCGGGCGCGGTGCTGTGAGTTTTGTTGTGTCTGGCACGGAAGCAAATTGAATCAAGTACCGATCGATTGATCGATTATCGATTTTGATCGTACAAACATTTTTTTCACTTATCGACAGCCGAGACGATTTTGGGTATTGCTATAGGACTTGACGTTGTTGTTGTTGTTGTTGTTGTTGTTGTTGTTGTTGTAGTATACAATACTGTTTCCTTCTGTTTCTTGCATTACGAAACTTTTTTGTTCGATACCTTCTTTTTTTTGTGTACCACAGCAACGCATTTTATGGGGCAACAAAGGAGAGGAAAAATAATAAAAATTTTACTGCGCTCTTAGGATAACGACCGGATGACATTGACTGTTTGTTACTTGACATTGAATCGTGGCTGCGAGTCATCGGGCGTCCATTGTGACTCGAGGAAATCCCGAGTTACTTTCACACCTGAGTCCGTCCCACTCGATAACTGGTAGTTTTGCTCATTCCCACATTCCCTCGTTCCTGCGTTACATTCCTTGACCGACCGCTCACTATTCATTCCCGCAGCAATTCGGATTCGAGTAAGTTTTCGAGGTCTGCGTTAATCATTGCGATTTAAATAAACGACGGGACAATGTGTGTTATCGATAAGAAAAAAAATTTGACGTTAACTTTTCGAAAGATTAAGTCGAAAATTAACTGCCAAATAATGAGCTCAAATATTCATGTATGGAAAAGAAAAAAATTGACAATTTTTTATGTTTTTTTTTCCCACGTTTTACGTTGGTATCACTGATATACATTTTTTTTAGGCATCTCGTGTCGTGACTTCACACTGTCAACTTTTCGCACTTTGCTTACGGGCTGTTAAGATTAATGTGAAAAAAAAAAAACACATATGCAATCTAATATCGGTACTTGTTAGGCGTTATAACCTATACCGAACATCTACATTGCCGCTATTATCACACTTGAGGGTTCAATTACATTATCTTATTACTAGGACGAAGGAGCTGCTGCATCCCGTGTAATCTCGGCAAAACGGTTCAGTGCTAATGTGAACGAGTATACATGCTGTATTATTATGTATATGTACAGATACGATTTACTTAATATACCGGGTGTATTGTATTATCGTGACGGCGATGATAACCGTCCGAAAAATGTACCGGGCAGTATTCATTTGCTTTTTGATTATCAGCGCGATCCCTTGACTGCGAGTTTAAAGATTAGTCGGGGACGTTGAGAGAAGAAAAGAAAAAGATGAAAGAAAATTTCTCAAAATTCGAAAAAAACCATTGGCTGTCACTTTTGACAGACTGGTGACTGTGCTTTGATCTGTTTTTTTTGGGGGGGGGGGGGGGGTACTACTTAAAACTATTTTTTATCGCGAACGAATTTTTTGAAAAACATTTTTTTTTACCAAAATTCAAAGTCACGAATTTCTTTTGGATCGAGGAAATTTATCATGATTGTCATTCGCTTAGACAAAATGTTTTTTTGTTCTGACGTTTTGAACATTTTTTTTTTTTTTAATGAAACGTTGAGTAAAGCAAACGTGCTAGCGAGCAAATTGACTTGGTCCGTGAAGGACTGATGATATTTTATTTGCACGGTTGTGTAAATGAGGAAAAATAAATGGGGGGGAGGGGAGGGAGGGGGGAAAGGTACGTTTAATAAGTTGAAGATAATCTGATGTTACTCTTCAAAAGTGCACTTTGCAGCGATACAAATTTTTTTTTCCTGATTACGACTCGGATTTTTATTTGCGAGGCGAAGTATTGCTTTAAAAAGTGCATAAAATTTTTTTATGTAATTTCGACGAAATTTAATAAACCGCGAAGCGTGAACTTTCAACTCGTTACGAGCCAGTTGGTGACACATATGCATAACACACGATAACAGAAACTCAACGATATGATGTCATTAATTATTAACCACATGTTGCCAAATCACAATGATAAGTTCGGTGCTATTTTTATTTCGCAAGTTCAATTTTTCACTAGATTGCAAGCACGGTTTGCGATAAGAATTTTGAAAAAAAAAAGTCCGGGCAAATTTTGAACCCAGACTCGACCATCAATTAAGTTTTAGGGAAGAAACTTTTTGTACAACAAAATTAATTTTTCTGTCGAATCAACGCCAATGATGGTTCTAATTTTTTTTGTTTTCCGCTTTTTTTTTTTTTTTTACGGTTGTCAATCCAACCTTAGAGGAATGACAAAATTGTATTCGAAATTGAGCGCCGCGACGCTCTTATTATTTCCAATGACAGGAAACCGTAAGTCCGAGGTTACGTTACGAGCCGAGAAGATAATGACGAGAACGAGTGTTGTTTTTGAACGCCTAATGTCTTTTTTAGGTTTTCTTTTTTTTTTTCTTCCTTTTCCTTTTTCCTCTCCTCTTCTCTTTTTCGTCCCGTCTATCCATGTATGTGTGGATGCACGTATAGGCGCATACTTTCTTTCGAATCTTCCTTATTTCTCTCGTTCTCGATTTTCGTCTTCGGATTCGTTGAAAAGTCAAGAAGTCACATCCACGTCAAAAAATGGCCGCCATTCTATTTTCGTAAACGTCACGGGTCCAGCCGATTTTCATATCGCTGCCTCATTCGATCCCAAGAGAAAGTAAATCGAGAGATTTAAATTAACTGAAACACCAATAAATCGGGGGATTCCCCTTTTTACTTTTTTGCTTGAATATTTATTTTGTTCCTTGACAGAACGATTTACTTCGTTGCAATTAAAATTTTTTTTTTTTCATTACATTTCATCCTTGTTCGTAATTGGCACGTGGTAATTTTGTAATTTGTACTTCTCTCTGCTATATGTTACATATATATATATATACTTTCAAAAAAAGGTTCGTACATAAATCTGTGAGCACAATCACATATGTATTACCTTAATGACCTAACATTCGGTGAACGTAAAATAATACTGACAGCCCAACGAAACGATATTACATAAACGATTGTGACAAGTGGTACCAACTGTAAATAAATAACAAAAAAAAAATTGTAAATTATATATTTTGCAAAAAAAGTTTGATGTACCAGCGAGCGTCGATTGTTTGAGTTTAAAGAAAAAAAGGGGCAAGAAAACAATTCACACAAACGCACAACAAGCCGTTTCGTAATTCAATGATAATTCTTCGGGTCGCTTACGAAGATTGATAAGGTTGGCAAAAATGGACGAACAAGTCGATTTGAAGCTTCAAATATATCGCTAAGAAGTTCTGTATGAATTTTGTCGAGATGAATCTTAAGATCCTGAAGTTCAAATTTTTTTTTTCTTCTTGCATCACGCTGCTGTCTCTGTTGCTGCCTGTCATCTTTCTCGCAGCATCCGTCTATGAAACACGTGGTGCACCGTGTGCGTGACACACAGAAGATGACTGCAGGGTGGTTCTGCCACGTGTGACAGGCAAAGAAATTAAAAAAGACATATATATATATATATATATATATATATATATATATACATGAGAAAAGTCTCAGCAAGATTTCAAGAAGTGTTTTACGCTTACGAGTCGTTTCAAGGCCTACAGAGATAAAGTTCTAATAAAAATTATTTCTCGCACAGCATCCGACCGAGATCAACAAACTCTCCTCTGGTCGCATCTCGAAGCACGTATATACTATAAGTGCGCTTATAAGTGATGTCCACGCAGCATCCCGCGCTGGGTCCAGCTGGATTACACAGATGTCTCGTTGAATTTATTCCGAAGGCCGGTAGCATACATGAATTAATTATTATCCCGTTGCAGCTAGATTTTCAAAATTTTTGAAAGATAAAAAAAATCGCAGAATCTTAATAAGGGACTAATTTTTTTTTTGGCTCGCAATTTTCTCATTTTTCGACATTTTTACGTATTCAATATAGTTGCGTCAATTACTTCCTTGCATATATACATATATATATACATACATATATACATATATATATATATGTCTCATCTTATATATTTATACGCACGCAGGTGCATGAGATGCTCGGACTGCCTACGAAGAGTCGCCGTGGGACGTTAAACAGGTTTGACTAACGAGATTTTATTTTCGATTAATTAACGTTCGCCTCCTTTTTTTTTCCAAAATCTTTCCGATCGCCCCAGCAGGAAGATTAATGCCAAGGCGATCCGTGCCTATTTTTTATGGCAATTAATTCGTTCAATCTCATTGTCGCTAATGGGGATTAAGAAGTTTTAGGAATTTTCAAAAAAAAAAAAATCACGAGAAAAACTTTAGGAACAGGTAAAACAAAGATTCTTAACCAGCCAGAGCATCTCTGGTCTCAAACTGTTCGCCCCCTTCCCCCCCCCCCTCCTTAATTCTCTCTCTCTCTGACACACAGCAGTACGTGCCCAAAGGGACAACCATATTCGTGCCGGATGTGCTCTGAAACGTTAAAGGAGTCGACTTTAGGTGCTCTCGTGTAATCACGCAGCAATAACAGACATTTAGCGAGTAAACTCAAAGTCATCAACCGATGACGAGCATTTCTTTCGGCGCAACGACCGTAATCAGCTCGTGGGTTGCGGCAGCGATGCGAAAGAATTCACAATTAATATTACCTTTAACGGTAAATATCCTTAATGACTCGAGGACGTTGCTCGGGATATTTTATTCTACGGGCCACCTAGAAATTTGGAACGATTACATAAATCTCGGAGGATTTTATATAAATCGGTACACCCGTTACACTATATCCTATTTGATGTCAACCAACGTCATATGCATATATATATATATATATATATATATTGATTAATGACAATTCCTTATGACTTGTACGCTATTTGTAGCAGCTGGTGAAATCGATAAAATGAAATGCTCTATTTATTTATAATTTCGGAACAATGCTTCGGAAGGATCCCGGCAAGCGAAATGCTTGATTAATTAGCTAGGACAAATTTGAGATTAACGGGGGGGCATTAATAAAATTGACAGCACTATATATATATATATATATATATATATATATATATATATATATATCAGGTGGCAATGAACGTATGCAAAACGCAAAAGGTGAATACAGGAGATACGAGTGTGTGTCAAGTATAGCGAAATAGTGAGGGCGTCAGTAGGCCAGACACGCTCCCATTAAACTTGACCTTTTATTACGGTTCATTCGTCATACGAGAGAGTAGCGTTTCGAGGGGGGGAGTGGAGGGGGGATGGTAAGATAAGAAGACGTGTAGAAAAATTAGTAGGAAGTTAAAAAGTGAGAGGGAGGGGTAAGAGGAGGAGAGGGGAAAAGTTAAGGAACAAGAGAGAACGTTGGTCAGGATCAACGAATTGAAATAGGGAGAGAGAGGTCGGGATTGCCAAGATGGACCAAGATGCCTGGCAACGCTCTCTTACATTTAGATCTCTTGCTGATTATTTTCGGATTTATCTCCATCGACAGATCGTTGACCGGCACGATTCATATTAGATTGGAGACGATTGAATCGCGAGAACGCGGCAACGGTGGGTGATTGTTAGTTGTCCTTAGTTATTTTTTATATTTTTTTTGTATGGCTGCTCTTCTTTTTTTTTTCTTTTTTTTTTCCTTCCTCCATATCTCCATAGGTGCGCTAAATTTTTAATGCCTTTTCTCTATATGGGTCCTCGTGCTTCCTTCGTTAAATGGCGCGTCTATTAAGGAGTCTTTCGTTCTTCACTGCTGGACGGAGTGGTGGTTGTCGAATGGCCGTAAAGCATTTCACTTCTAGGCTAATTCGCTGAGGTTTGTAGCCTTTTTTTGTTTGTACGTCTGTAACGAATCGAAACTGACATGAATTTTTGTCTAGCGACTATATGACGGAATAATGAGTTTGGATTAATGGGATATTAATCACGGGTACGGGCTGTGTATACGTGTATTTGGTTTTTTTTTTTTTTTTTCGAAGTAATTCTAAGAAGTGCTGCAACGCCTCTGACGCGAATCAGATATGAATCAGAGATATGCATTTAAGGATGTATACGGACGGAAGGTGTTATTTGCGCAAATGAGATTCACCGGGTGTGTCGAACGTACAGAAATGTAATTCGCGACCCTTGAACTCTCGCAATTAATGAAAATCTCGAGGGAAACGTGTCAAAGGAACTAGGTACCTGCTGAAATTTACTCCCTCGCGATTACGAATATTCGTGGTCCGTGATTACGAAAAGTGAATATAGGTGGCGACGGGTTGATAAAAAAAAAAAAAAAAAGAAAACCGGTTGAATTTCGCGATTCGAAAAAGCTCCTCGTTACCGGATTGCGCTGGTGGTGAGATTCGTCGCGACGTAAAACGTCGATAGAAATTCATTGGCTGGCCAATAAGTGCGGTTGAAAAAAAAAATTTGAAATTTGAAAAATAATATCTCGATAAACCATAGAAAAATTCATGAAATTCACCCCCCAACGTCTGTGGGCGCTTAGAAATTGCATCTGCTGTCAGGTCCAACGTTATATACGCATTGCACGCACGAGGCCTTTAAAAAAAAAAGCTACTCCAGTTTACACATCGTTTACGTATTTTGCTTGGGGTGGTAGAGTCTCGCGTAATAGAGTGCAAAGAAAAACGCTCAGGACCAAAGAGAAGAAGAAAGAGAGCGACGACTTCGAGCGGTGACTATGGCGTTACGAGATACAGGTGGAGGCTGGATAGAAAGAAAAGGAGTGAAGTGAAAAGTAAGAAGAACAAAAAAAAATAAAGAAAAAAAAATAAGGAGCTAGTTAAAAGACTAATCGTCGAAGGACGTCAATGCTATCCGCTCTCCTTTACAAAGCGGGACGCGTTTGCAACCAGCGACCGACCGTCCATGCACGTCGTACGGGAGCGCAAAGTTATCAATAGGAAAAGAATGACGCCGAGTCAGCGACGGGGCGTTGGTGTTAATTGCGCGTCTGTGTCAAAGAGGGCAGAGCCATCGCTAGTGCCACGGAATGGCCAGTAGGCGCTGTAAAGAGAAGCTTAATCTTTGCACAGTTAGTCATCGTGCGGCGCGGACGGTTCTCCGAGGTTGATGACATCTTCCCCCCGCCAGGACTGGGAATCCCCTGCGCTCCCCGCCGCCAAGGCCCGCAGCGAGCCAATCAGCTTCGGCCGTGCCCCACCGCTTGGACCGAGTCACGTGATCCCGTCTGGCTGTCTTTGTCCCGCTCGAGCAACGTGGCAATGCGCTTGGCTTTGTTTCTCTCCCTTTCCTGACGGACGGACCAAAGACAGTGCTGCCCCCACTACCGAACTTCGTTTCACGACTCTCCGCACAGCCACGCATTCTGTGCGTGTGCCTCCGCGCGGAATAGGTTACGTTACGACGCAAGCCTCGTTTAAATTTGTTTTCAACGCTGGCTGCTGCGAGCCGCAACCTAAACGCGGTTCCACAATGATGCGTGGCGCCGGGACGCCGTGCCACGTGCACCGACGAGACAATTTTAGAGAATCGTCGCGACAGGTTAGGGAGATGCGCTTAAATTGGCGGGATTTTTTTCACTCGCCATTCGACCAGGCCTGCTCGACGATCATTTTACAGGGATGCTTTTTTGAGATTGACTTTTTTTTTTTTTTCTTCAATTTTCAGGATACTTCGAATCGAAATTTTTTTCACAGCAATTTACAGGTGGGTGGTGGGGTTAATGGGAAAAACTTTTTTTTTTTCAAACTATAACAATCACTGATGCACTACTCTTGTGTATGACTGTTCGAGTGGGCTGTTTATGTATTTGTCACCCTGTTGTGTGTAAATGCCACTACGGTGAACCAAGGGAGGAAACACCCCCTATCCCGAGGGTTGTTTGTACAACGGTTAATTCTTTGAAAGGGTCGTTGGCTCCCACGATAAGCGACGCTCCCGTAACGATTAATGACGTACAATTTACACTCGTGGGAGCTGTTAATGAGTATTAGTTATATATACGATGTTGATGTGGATTTATAGATGCCATATATATATATATATTACATAAAAATTAGGACTTGATAAATTTTTTTTCAAAATTTTTCTTACATGCAAAAATTATAACCGAGTTTTTGTTTCACCCTATGTACCTTCTAGGATCTTATTTCGAGAGAAAAGAGAAAATTAAGAATTTCGAATTATTCAAAAATCCACGCGTAGCGCAACCAATTCATGAAAGAGTGTTTCTACCTAGATTCGGGTTAGACGTATCCCTGTCCTTCTCGTACCCATGTAAATCCCCATAAGTCCGTCTCACTCCCACTCACGGCGTATATACAAAACTTGAAGGATCCTCGACCGACCAATCGTTTTGACGGCTAGCCAGCGGATCGTGAAAAAATTCGCATCAATTTTTATCAGTTGAACACTTTTCATATAATTCAGAGCCAACTTGACCCCGTGACAGCTGTCAGTGTCGATCGGTAGTTAAAAATTGAATTTTTCCAATACGTCGACCCGTCGCTATGGAACAACAAGTAATATCATTATGCGAATAAGCAATTTGAAAATCCCGCGCAAACAAGCTGCTTTAAAATTGTTGTTTGTCTTCGGAGAGTTACCCGATTCGTAATTTTCTGACGTCAGTCCAATGCCGACCAAACCTTGCGTCCTTATAACCGCGAAAAGCAACAAATCCTACAAGAGCCGCGTTTCGTAACGCGTTATACGCGGAGGAAATGGATGCATAAAATTTCCAGTAGCTACGAGGAGCCATTCCAATTATGTGACTGTGCAATAAACAAGTATTATGTTAGACCTTGTTAATTAAAAAAAAAAAAAAAAAAAGAGACAGATAGAAAAACATAGTCCTCTTTATTTCTTCTCGCTCGAGAATGGGAAGTCGTCTTCACGAAGACGTCCAAAAGGATGCACCGGAACCACGCGCTGCATCAGCGGCAACGAACCTAACCTATAAACTAAAAATAACCGAACTCGACTGCGCCTTGGCGCGCTGCATTCCCCGATTTATTTCTAAAGGCTTCCATGCCGCCCAAAAGAAACGTCTCGTTGACGGAGTCGTCGTTCCATTGATACCTGAAAAAGAATGGGGGGGAAACGAAAAAAAAAAAAATTAGGAAACGTAGTAAAAGAAGGAAAAGGGAAAGTAGGTAAAGGGAAGAAAAAAAATTTGAAAATCGGACGAAAACAAACTCACGCTTTGCCGGAAGCGAAGAAGCTTGCGGTCCATCCGGATTTCCTGGGATTGACGCGCGCAGCGTAACGACTGTCAAATATAATAAATCAACTTACGTCGACACTTATTTTCTTCAAATTCGTCACTATCCACGTAGACGTCCTTAGCGTGTCCGATGTCACTTGGGCGAATCCTCAACGATCGAAATTCTCATTTCTTTGATTGCCTGTTCTGTCCTAATTAATTTTACTGAATTTCAATGAAAATTTATTACTAATTGAATTTCCAAAAAAAAATTGCATACAGGAAAACACTCGGTAAACTACAAAAGAATCCGTTACCCTGAGCCTTGTCGATCTCGGTTGCTTTTATAGCAAAGTAATTGGCGCACGCTGGAAAATGTATCGTGGAAACGAATGAATTTTTCCGTTTTTTTTTTACCACCCCAACCTCCCCTCAAACCCTTCTTCGGCGTCGTTCCCGTTTTTTTTTACTCTTTTTCTTTTCCTACGTTGAATTCTCAATGGACGCTTCGAGAAACGCGTTTTAATATTTATAATCGCGAGTCCACGCGCGAGCTTGCACTTAACTGCTAAGTGCATCTGTAGGACTTTTGAAAAAAAAATATATATATATATGTACAATTTTTTTTTTCAAACTCAACAAATACAGTATGTCAACAATACATCCTCGTGTATGGATACGGTTAAATTTTTTGGCACTTGTCACTATTGTTATTATTATCGTACGGACGTCGTATATATTATTAAAAAAAAAAATAAAATAATTCTGCTTTTTAAAAGCCTTACGCCATCGTACAATATTGTCTTATGCTTTGGGAAATGATTTTTTTCTTGGACTATACGCGAACACAAATAAAGCTAAGGGGCCCCGTGTAACCCAATCTGACTTTTCACCGTGAGGAGTCACAGAATGTAGTGCACGGACTCGGGTACCTACTTCGTGCCCAAATTAAAAATAACACCCGTTAGCCCCCATCCGTTTCTTTAATCTCGCCATAGGAAATAGTTAAGCCCTGGGGAGTCTCGTCATATACCAAAGGTGGTATAGTAGCGGATACATGAGCACGTGCCCTTATACGAGGATTTGTTACGTATATTAAAAATCAAATTTGGAATTTAATTTAAACGAAAAATTTTGTTTTCCCAGGCACTAAGAAAACGTCAAAATTAATGTCAATGGGAACGATTGCATTTTATCGTAACGATAAAAGAAAAAAACTGGGCAACGTTTCTTGAAGGAGGGTAGGTATTGGATTTTTCGAAAAAATAAAAAACAAATCGTCGGTTAGGGATCGAAGCTAAAGTTTGCCCGGAAAAAAATTAAATTAAAAACGCAACCCCCCTCGCGTCGTGAATGGCAATCCCGGAAAGCGAGCCCAAGGGTCTCCCGGAAGTGTTATTGGTACGCCTGCCAAAAATTAAAGTACAATTGACCCCGCATAAACTACCGAGCTCGCAGTTGGTACCAGTGAAATAAATAAAAATCCTTTATTATCCCGTAAAAAAAAATTCAAGGCTGATAAAGAATTTTAGAATGGATGGGTCACGAAGATAAAAAAAAAAGAAACGTGCAATTCGTCAAAAAATTTTCATTTTTTCCAAAAATACCTTATCGAATTTTAATTATTAACGACCAATCGATGTAAAGAGCGAAATGCTAAGTATTCGCGAAAAGATATTTTTCGCAAAGTTTAAATATCCTGATGCTAATATTCTAACCTAGAAAAATCAACGCACGATTCCATAGGAGGATCGTAGCACCGGGCACGTATTCGAATATTAATGAAAGACAAACGTAAAACGAAAATTTACTAAAATCCCAGCAAGGCTGACGAGACAGAAGCGAGTGGCGCCTCATATTTTTTTTTTTTAGGTTCCAATGCCTGCAGCGAAGTTCGACTACCCTATTCCAACCCTCCTCACGGCCCAGTCCTCCTCTTGCTCACCGCGTCCGGGTACGTATCTACGTACGAGTGGCAGGAATCGCGAAAACGTCCAGAACGTTTTTCGGATTGGTCGATGCTCACCGACAAACGAAATCCGCAGCCCAGCATCCAGAGATCAGCTCTCGGGTAGGTGGTACAGCCGATCAAAGCATTTCACGTGCATCTACCCTGCAGTACCGGGTACGTTTTACAGTCCTACAGTTTTACAGCCGAATAGTCAGAATCAGACTCGGGATCCTTTTCGCACTGCTAATTGCACATTTGCACTGTGGGACATGTGGCGTAAATCCGTAGGGATGCGTGACCCGTGACGTAACGTCCTGAAGCTTCGTTTAGATTTTTGTGTGATTCTTTATTTTTTTTTTTTTTTTTTCATTTTCAATTCCTCCCCAATCGATACACCGTGAACGTCGCGGTAAAAGTTTCTTAAAAAAAAAAAAGAAAATTGTATTTTGTCACACTCGTTGGATCCGTACCAATCTAACTGTACGGAGAGAGAGAGACAGAGGGAGAGAGAGAGAGAGAGAGAGAGAGAGAAGCCGATCAAGTGTCTGCCTACCTTCCTATCTTCCTTCCTGTTCTATCTGTCCATCTACCTACCTTTCCATCCATCTGCCAACCGACCTAACCTCAACTCCGATTGTCACTGTAGTCGTAAATCGATTAGTTCTCGTCGAGAGGGAAAGAGAGAGAGAGAGAAAAAGGTTCGGGGTACCTAAGGCACTTTTACTCGTTGCAAATTGCAAAATGTTCTCGGCTACGGGCTAGACTGTTCGAGAATGATTGTTTAGCGGAGTGGTTCTCATCTGTCACGGTTCGGATAAGGATTATCCAGCCTCCTTGTTACACATAACTTTTGATTCTAGATATCAGTTTCCATGGTAAGAAATTTTCAATATTTTTTTTCTCCACCTTTCATCCTTCCAATGTCTAAAAATACGTAATTCCATATATATATATATTGAACACACAACTACGAAATCGAAAAGATTTAATTTTTTTATTTTACTCCATGCGTCCCTGTTAAGTAAATTGACCTAAGCACGTGCCTCACACGGTTCCACGATCCTCCAACGACGTACGGCACCGAAACCGATTAAATTTTCGTTAACCTGAAATAAGTTCGCGAATAAATAAAATTCTGGTAAAACATTCTCTCGGAGTTGTAACCGGGTATTCCTGACCTTTTTCGTTATTGATTGGAGCCGCGAAGTAAATCTATACGCACACATTCCCGCGACAGGTCGTGCAGCTCGGGACTATATCTACTTACCTAGGTGCCGGCGTTCGAGAGCTTTACAGAGTGCTGGGTTAGTGAGAGGGAGGAAAGAGAGAGAGGGGGGGAGAGGGAGAGAGAGAGAGAGGAAGGGATAGCGGGGGTAGGAATGTCGATGGGGGTGCAATGGGGGCTATGCAAGGGGGTCAGGAGAATTGGTAAAGGGCAAAGGGCAAAGGGAAGTCAAGGGAGCCAAAGGGATGCAAAGGGGTGCAAAAGAGGTGGCGTACTCAAGGGATGCTGGAAACGAGGAAAAAGAGGAGACCGCAGCTTGACTATCCTCCTGCCGCTACCAGTGCTACCAACTACTTAATGCTGTTGGTACCGCTACTGATTACTGATTTTATGATTATATGTGTATATATATATATATTTATCTCTTGAAATTTTGAGATATATCCGATAAGAATAATAAACAGTTTTTTTGGCTGATAAAAATTTCTTTTTTCGGAATTTCCTACTTTCCTAAGTAATTCTGAGCTGTGTGCTTTATTAGCCGGCTAGTTACTTTTATGGTAATATCGGTACTGCCTTTGAAAAATAATATAGGGAATTATTGAGATAAGCCAAATTTCAGTTTTTAAATTGCAAAATTCACCTCAAAGCTGACACCGTTGACGTATAATTTTATCCTGGTCTCACGGAGTACCACATCAAAGTGTAATCGATATTTGATAATACGGAGGGTAAATAAGTAGTACACGAGTGTGTTACGGTAGATTTTCTAAAATTATTTCGAAAACTTAGAGACGGGTATGAAAATTCAAAGGATTGAAAATTCGTTCAATTCTAAGACTTTGGGTCAGGTCCATTTGTATATTTGAACGACGATAAGAAGGAGCCGAACGAAGATAAGGGTGCAAAACTAAAAACTGAAAAGAAATGGAAAAATTTGAAAAATATTCGAAATACAATAATTACTTAATAATTATGGAAAAGATATCGGAAATTGGTGCGACGGATTATGAATGATCGAGGATCTGGATGGAAAGTAGAAAGTGGCCATTGGCTGAGACGGAAATGGCCGAGTATTTCCGATTGGCAATTCTCTGGTATAGGATAGGAAAAAAAAAATATTTTAAAAAGTCAGTAGAACAGACACGTGGGTGATTCGGCATTTGCGATGGACGTTCGTAGAATTTTTGAAACTAAAAAAATGGGGGGGGGGGGACAAAGTACGGGTAGAAGAAAATATATGAACAAATAGAAATAATACTAAGGAAATTTGTATTTATGCCTTGAGCTATCGTGCTCGTGATACATAATTGGTCTCTTGTCTTACGTAATGTATATATATATATATATATATATATATATATATATATATATATATGTATGTATGTATGTGTTCACAAGTATTTATTTTCTACTCTCGCTCCTCTTCCGCTGAATCTTAGGAAATTATAGGTCACGCTTGTGGTCGTGGAGAATTTTCATAAATTATAGAGGGTGTGACATTAAGTAAGGACATTACGCGTGATGCATAATTTTTGTGTTATTTCTCATTATCACTTGGAGTCTTGCCTTTTTTTTTTGTTTTTCAAACCTGTTTTACCTGTTGCGTAATCAATGTATTTCCGCAGGTAGCGGATCGAAGATAAATATAATTGTAACGCGAAGCGATGAAAAACTTTTTAATGCAATTTCAGGTATTTGGATAAAAAAAATTATGCGCGATAAACGTAATTGACGAATTCGAGAATTCGTATGTCTTTTGAAATTACGACAATCTTCTTTGAACTTTGACACGATAAGAAAAATAAAATTAGCATATAATCATCTCGTGATCGAGATACTTGCCATGGTGCATGATCACGGGAGGCACGATTGGCTCACGTGAATTTGAAAATTTTTTTTGGATTCGTCAAAATTTTAATTGATACAGATTCTAATCAGATAGGGATCTATGGGAATTTTCTTTCCTATTAAAATTTGGATTTTTTTTTTTTTTTTATCAAAGAATACGTTGATCGTGCGAGGCAGTTTCGTAATACGACCTTGGCCGAAATGTATAATCGACAAATCGATTGTGGGAAAATTTAATTTGCGTGACGTTACCTCATCGAGAGTAACAAAAAAAATGATCGGATGTCCTGAATTTGAAAAAAAAAAATTTCAATCCGAAGACTTGAGTCCTTTTGAAATTTTTATTCGAACAAATCCATAAGCTTGCGACTGGACGATCCTTGAGATAAAAATAATAGCGGGTGTGCAAAAAGTTCAAATCGGTATTGCAGTTACTACGAAAGGTACAAGGAAAATGGTGCAGAAAAATTACGATTAATATAAATATATTTTTACAAATCAGTTTCACGGGTTATAACGAAATTATGAATAATTCGCGAATCGTCAATTTGCAAAATTTTTTGGGTCACGTTACAAATTCAAATTACTATTCCATCAGATTGCCGCTCCCGTAATCTCTTCGTGGTCGCGGTCAAAAACATTGGTCACCAATCCAATTAGCTTCTAATCAACGAAATTGTGGCATCCATACTTTATCGTCCAGCATCGCGTGTCGAGGTTATAAAAAATATACATATAACCTGCATCTCCATCAAAGTTCATTAGCGTTTGCGACGATACAAATTTAATTAGTACGTCAGAATCAAAAGAAAAAAAAAAAAAATTAATAAAAATTCAATAATCAAATTCAACGACATATCAAAAAATACAAAATCTTCACGAGCGGGCAAGTAAAGTATACGACGAAAAAAAAAACTCAAAATTTTTATTCTGCCCGAAATTTCAGTCACCCAGTATGGTAAGCCAGCGATAAAAATGTCAAAATCGTTAAAGTCACTCGTTAACTAAATTTGAAAACCATCGACTAATTTGCCAAAAAAAAAGCAAAAAAACGACCCAGTAAACAAATTGATGTGAAAGTGAAGAGAAAGACGCAAGAATAAAATTCTTACCAGCGATTGTAAAATATTCTTATCAGTACCGATTCGTCTGGCTGTACGAGACACTCGTGCTTAGATTTTCCGAATACGGCAGTTAAATAAAAATAATGGCTCTGAGATTGCAGCGAAAAATGATCGTTGATTTATTTATAAATAAAATACCTGATAAATATTTTTTTTATCCAGAATTTCATTCCTTCATACAGAATCCATTTCTTATGGGACGCCATATTGGTTATAAAGCGCGTGGAGGCAGCAGTTACCGACCGAGCTAAAGTTACGCGTGTATCAGCCCCCTTTACTCTCTTTCTAGTACCATTGAAAGAGACACTTCATGAATCTCAACTGCGTGCATGGCTCGTGCGTTGTATCTACTTTCCGTCTTGTTGCACGCGACGAGAAACAAGGGGAGACAAAACGTCGGCCGATAAGTAAGCTTAAGTGAGCAAAGCATCGGGCTCGAAGGAGTAAAAGGACTTCTTCGTGAGAATACACGGCGCGAAAGTGCATTTAAATATTTACCCACCTTGTATAAGCATCCCTCCGCATACACAGTGTCTGGTATGGATGCAACGATAATTTTAACCAAACCGTTCCCAATCGTTGAGCAATGCTACAACGATTTGGGTGAATTCGAAAAATTTAGAAATTTAATTTAAATTTCAACATCGAAAAGAAACAAGGGGAGATAAAACGTCGGCCGACAAGTAAGTTTGAGTAAGCGAAGCATCGGGCACGAAGGGGTAAGGAGACTTCCTCGTGAGAATAGCACAAGTGCATTTAAATATTTACCCACCCTGTATAAGCATCCCTCTGCATTCATAGTGTCCGGTATCATTGCAAATCCTTAAGCAAGGCTATAAGGATTTGCGTGAATTCGAAAGTGTAGGCGGGAAATTCAAATTTTTTTTTCAAAACTAATATCAAGATTATACAATAAAAAGTGGCTGTACAGCAAGATAAATATGGGTGTTCATTTTTAAAAAAAAATTTGTGATTACCAAATAAATATGGCGACTATAAATCAACCGTAAGATACGATATAGAGATAATTCCAGTACCTTGTCCCCCCCACAAGCAGATCGTATTGTTTGAAAATGCTAAAAAAAATATTTCCTTAGATCCAGCTATATGACGTTTATTTTATAAAAAAAAATTTTATAGTCCACCTACATATATGACGCCTTCGTATGGGTCTACTACACATTTCGGCGACGGTCTCGACCGGCTTCTTCATATTCGTCTGCGAAAGCTTCGCGCCTATACAAACGCCGCGACGCTTGCTCGGTTTTACAAGCACATTTTGCCAGTGGTGCTTGGCGATAAGGGCAGTCAGAGATGCACGAAAGATGCATATAGGTATGCATCGTCGTATCAGGCAGAACATCAAAAGTCCGTTTCACCAACTCGATTCAGTCTGCATCCACATACCCAGCCATTCGAAGAACGGTATAAAAAAAAAAAAAAATCGATATTGGTACCACTGACAAACCAAAGGATCCTTGACAGTGACTCGAGAGAATTCGCTATTCGTTGTTCTATTTCGTACAAGACATCCGTATGCCCGTAAAACTCCGCGCGGTACACGAGAAAGTATTAAAATAGCAACGAAGACAATAGAAATCAAGTAAGCCGAAAGTACAGCGAAATATACCAGACATAACAAAAAGAAGTTCGATAAATTCCCTAGAGCCCGTGTTACGCAACTAAAATATTTCGTTTGGTCCACCCTGGCAAAGGTAGCCACCAGTCCCATTCCCATTGCCACAGGACAGAGTAAACAATCGTGCGTATGGGCAGCTAGGAAAAAATGGCCAGACAGAAGCGCGTACAGTCGCGCGCAAAAGAAAGAGGTAATCAAAGAAACGGGCGTGAACGAGAGTATCGTGAATGCACATAAGGCGACCGTTTAAAAAAGTGCCGACCGTAAAGTTATCCACGTTAATATTAGCTCCCTGCTAAGATCCCACTGACCGCGGCAACAACCAATCTTACGTTAGTAAGGTTAGCAGCAGCGGCGCGCGAGCAAGATACGTAGCGGGCATAGTACAGTCGCTTAGGATCCAAGCAGACACCCGCTGCAGAAACGGCCAAGCCAGATACGCGTTCTCCTCGCGCGGTAAACAAAAACTCTGTCCGCGACGTTGTCGGATCTTCCCGCCTGCACTCTGGATCCCACCTCCCATTGGCTACCGGACTTTTTCTTTTTTCTTGTCTTTTGCTCCACGAAGCTTACCCCGTCGCCCCCGCCGGTTCCCCCACCCAGGACCCGACCCCCACCATAGCGCCCCGCCACCCCCCGCCCCGAACAAGAACTGACCCCCTCCACCCGGTGCCTGTCTCAAAACGGACTAGAGCGCGGGGTTCGCCGGCAGTAGCGGCACCACCCTGGTGGTGGTAACCACGGGGAGGGGGCGGTGGTCGGTGCCTGGCACTTCATGGGAAAGGGGTACGTGCATAGGAATTCCCTTTACCCCCACTCATCACCCTCCGTACACGTCCTCGTACCATCTCGAATCCCTACCACTGTTATTTACCCCACTACTCCTTGAATAGATTTCTCCGTGTGGCGCCCCCCACTATATTTTAGAGTCTGTGCTGCTGTGCACCCTTCTCCCCCGAACCCACCCTGTCGCAGGATACCAGTGGTCCGTCATGACCCCCCCCCCCTGCCCGCCGGCCGAACTCCCCTGTCCCTTGCTGTGGGCCCTTCCTTCGTCGGAGTAACCCCTTCCTTCAGCCCTTAGTAGTCCGAGGTACATCCCCCTCTTGTAGGCCACACTGGTCCCATTCTCTCTGTGTCCGTGCGGCACACTGGTCCATCCGGCAACGTCCTCGCATGATCATGGACACCCGACGCAGCTCCCTATGGACAGACCCCCCCCCCCCCCCTCGATCCACCTCCACACGCGTTAACCCTACCTTACACTTTTGTATGTTTAAATTGGGTTGCGTTCTGCACTCTGGGAGCGTTAACCGAATCCTTAATTACTATTCAGATTGCGTTTTGCTACCGCGCTCGGCATCTACTGCGATCTCAAATATTACCCGAACCGGGAACGATTTTCCTGTGCTAGGATCCCTGTTGCTATGGGTTGTTTCCTTTTTTTTTTTCTTTGGATTCGACGTCTCGGGATCGACACGGATCGAAGCGAACTGAAGCGATGAGGATGAACGGACTTCAGCTTGATGGTTTTGGCCGGGTGAAGGGACGGGGATTAGTTGAAGTCTATATACAGGGTGTAATTAGTGGTTTGATATCGACGGGCAAATTGGTTTTTGACTTTTTTCTTTGAATTTATGGTATTCTCAAAAAGGGTATCTTTATTTTGGGGTAATTAATATAGATGGCAGTATGCTCATAATCGTGACACAATTTTATGGAGAATTTTTATTGGGGGTTTTCAAGGAGATCGAGCAACACTTTGTCGCTCGATGGGAGAGGTTGAAGAAAGTTTGAAAAAAATTCTTCAAATCCAGATCGATTCGATTAGGTGTACAAGACAGGTCGATTGACGAGCAGTTGATCGTTAAATACGGATCACTGGGTATATTAAGAATTAAGTAAATGTATATCCTCAAAATTGATAATTGAGTTTCAATTAAATTGTTCCTCTGTACATAGACAAGGGATCATGTTCGCGATTGAAGATAAAATTATGCGATATCGATAAAAATGTATTTTCCATGCAAATTTCATAACTGTAATAAAATGCACTTGCAGTGCATTGAAAAGCTGGAAAAAAGAGAAAATAAATAAAAAAAAATTATCTCCAAAAAAAAGAAGTAAAATCCGTTAAGATCCGTTAAAATCAATTTCTCATCGAAATAAATATCAGTACCTATAAGCCTCCGAATGCTCTCTTAAAAATAGCACCGTTCTCCAATCTCCGTACAGAAATCCAACCGATCCGTTATCCGATGCGTAAGAGGTATTAGCTAGATAATACACGTGAAGGTTTCCAAGAAGAGGATCAAAGGTCCGATACGGTGGCAGGATCGTTGAGCAGGAAAGAAGAGCCGAGAAATGGAGTAACGAAGAAGTGAGAGAGGGAGAGAAATTGAAAAAAAAGTTTTTAAATTGAAGAAGGTCAGTTCGACATAAAAACTTGAAAAAAAAAAAATAAAATAAAAGCAAAGAGAAATAAGAATCAGTGAGGTAACAGCTAACGCAAGAATGATAAATAAAATAAATCAGTCAGGAGTATATTATATGGGTACTGGATGGTATAAAATCGTATAATACACATATTATATATAGATAACCATGTGATATTATTCCAACAAAAAGATAACCTAGTCAAGAATGAATGAACGAACAAAGAAAAAGAAATTACGAAGTCTTCGGGGCTCGTAAAGGCTGCTAACAGGTATACCGGGGTCACGTGACCAATGGTAAACGGTCTTCGGTTTGAAACACACATAGCGAACGGGGCTTCCCCCGCCGCTTCGTCTTTCAACCTTCACTTCCTCTCGCCGTTGACTACCGAAGCCGTTAATGCTATGCGCGCTTCTTTATTTGCCTGTAAAATAAACGACCAACAACAAGATGAAAACCTTTTCTGGTGCTTTCGTTTCTTTCACTTTTCATTTTACCCGACCGACGGCAGCGCGCCGCCAACCACGTGCCTGACTGCTTCACTGGCTTGACTGGCAGTCTTCCTCTTGGTTGCCTGACTTCTTGACTTCCTGCGACTGACTGCGACTTCCCGCGTAACAGTTCAGGCAGTAAAGCGACGTGGCGCCACCTTATAATAAGACCTGTTGGTTTATCGTCGATTCTAACGCATCAAGTCTTGACTCACTTCTTTTTGTCATTAAACCACTTTGTCAGAAACCACCGTAACTTCAAGACCAAATAAACTCGTGTGAAGGTAAATGTCAATTATTTTACCAAACAATTCACCTGCGACAACCTAATTTTACATTATTACTTCACACTAGGCCCGGTGCGCCAGGTTCGTATGGTTTTCGTCTAACGGATCTTCACCGGGGATTCCCCGTACTATTTGAAATCTAGAACGGTTCAAATAACCCCGCCAAAATTCAATTTGCTAATTTCATCTTAACGTTAAATCAACTTCTTTAATGTATCTTTACGCGGCTAATTGACTCGCTCTCTAATTAATACTTGATACATAAAATAACCTCAAAAAAATTAACCTTCTCGTCAACGGATACAAAATCCTGCCAATCAAAGATAACAGCATGCTAATCACTCGATTACCCCTAATCCTTTTATTTTTCAACGCTGAATATTCCTACCATGTTACACACTGGCCCTCCTCCTCCCCCCCCCCCTCTCCCTCCACCCTACTATAATAAATAAGTCCTTGCTGGAAGCATATATAGTGGCAGCGCGTCATTACAAGTGGGACAATAAGAAACCGTCAGTCCTTCTAAGCGCTAAGTCACCATGACCACCGTGAGCACCAGGAGGCTTTTGTGTGCCCCAGGTGCAATGGGACGAGGATAAGAAGGAAGAACGAGGGGGAGGTGAGGGGGGGGGGTCTTACCTACGTTAACGTCCCGTTCCTAGAGGAGCAACCGGACAACACAAGCAAGACACAAATAACTAGATGTATCTTGTACAAGAGAAAGAGGTATTATGATACACGGAAGAAAGAAAGAAAGAGAGAGAGAGAGAGATATCATCGAACAAGAAAGAAAAAGAAAAAGAAATTCCTCTTTAAGAACTTTTCGGCCCTCCAATCAAAGTGTCGACATACGACGGGCTCCTTCCAATCTCGTAGCTCGTACTACCTGGATTAGGTATACATGTGTACTGGCTGGAAAAAAAAAACAATTTTAATTTCGCTCAATACACTGGAAACCTACTGCTCAATACTTCAGTAACGTTCGTGACTGTTATTGGGCCTTGCTTGGCTTTATGTATCATATGGGCCTGTATATATATATATACCAGCTAGGCTGCCTTGGTCCAACCGTTCTGCGCTCGGAATTCGATGTTGGTCGTTCGACATTCGGTAGGACCCAATATACTGGGCATAGTAGAATATATAGTAGTAGAACGGGGCCCGACGTGCCACGTCGAGGACGTTGAACCTGCCGGAGCGACTGGCGCTCTTCTTTCTACGATGCGTGTAAGGTGCAGAAAATTCAAAAATAATTAAAGGTAGCGTTAACGAATTTTTTTTTTCTAATATATATATTTATTATAATCAGTCAAAGGGTATTGGCAAATCGACACTGTTTTTAATTGACATTTAGATTTAATTGCGAAATATTTGAAATTTCGAATTTCCAAAATATTACGAACACTTAACATTGAAATTCCCGTTGCGGCTTACGAAGATGCACGAGACTCGCTGAGAGGCGAGAGTGAGTTGGAAATGAAAAAAAAAAAAAATTTGATTGCCAAATCGAAGGTGCTAACTTCGGTTGAAAAGTTGATTTTACACCGTATCCGTAATAAAGGCGGATCCGAGTGAAAGCGTTATTTTTGCGCTGTTTAAATTCTTGCAGGGGAACGAACGACCGCGCTCGTGGATTCACGCGTGTATCCTTCGGGCTTCGTTTTAGCGTTTCTTGTTACAGGAAACTCTATATTTTCTCACGTCTATGTATATATGTATATGTGTTCTACAGCGAAGTGCAGTTTCATATTCGAGCAAACTTAACGAAAATACTGCATTTCGACTGTACACAAAAGTTATTCGGTACGAGCGTAACCGCCTGAAGTTGGCTGTAATTCAGCAATCAAATGGGCCGGGCTAACTTCGGTTGGTACTTTGGGCTCGTGCAATTGTTTTGCTCGTATCTACCGTAACAATAGAGAGAAAATAAAATTTCGACGATCTACCGTGCGACGCGTGAATTTGGTGGCTGACGAATAAGCGACGACTTAATGAGACTTTTAATGTGACGTCATTACCGGGCTACTGTAATATCTGTTATACATGTGTAAAATATATTAGCGGCGCTATAGGGTGTACGTAAAGTTTGGGTACGTATTAAAATTACTTACACGTGAGAGAAATAAATTTCGGTTAATCAATTTGGCCATTTTACGGGCGATGGTCAAATTTAATGGTACACGAGGACGAGTCTTTTTATATTTGTTATTCGTAATCTTTTTATTTATTTACTTTTTTTTTTTTTTTACGTAATTTTGGTGTTACAATTTTTCTTTTTATTCTCGATTAAACGAACACGACTTTTTAAACATGTGTTTATACCGTGTATACTGATAATTCCTGATAACGAGCGAATCTGTGTATACCGAAAATTTGTTAATTATAAAGTAAGTTTTAAGAGCGTGAAAAGAAATTTTTTTTTTTTTTACTTTTTATAGAGATAACGAGTGATAGCGACCAATGAATTCTATGCCTATTTCAATGTTATTTATTATGCCTGCGAATTAACTTGAATCGACTATATAGCATAAAATCAGTATACAGTCGGTCCACCTGTAAATAAATGAACACCCGTTGGCGCCACGTGGGCAATTCGATCTTATGCTAATTGCGAGAACCCAGAGACGTGCATTTAATATATATATATATATTCCTAAAGAAAGAACATAAATAATCCATTTGCGTATTTAATCCGTTATACAAACAAGCTGTAAAAGTGTGTGAATAGAAAAAAAAAAAAAATTCACTAAAATTATGAGCAAACTAAAATTTACAATTTCGATCTGTCCAGCATCCGTTCGAAGATTACCAGAAGTGGACCGGGACACGTGAAATAATTGAAATTGAAATTTGAATGAGTTCCAGAGTAGTAAAAAATTGTAAAATTAATAATTTGTCAAAAATAATTTTTTTTAGTGTTTTCGAAATATTATTTTTTTTTCAAAAAAAAAACTTGATCTGACGAGTGTGGCTTATTTTTTTTTGTCATTCGGTTTCTCTTTTTCCCTTTAACTTATAGCTGTTATTCGGTATCTTCTCTCTCTGTCGCACCTGCACCCCTTTTCTCAGCGTAGCCGAGCACGACGTTTAAGAGGGACGGAGTGGGGGGGACGATAAGGAGCGAAGGGGAACGAAAGAAAGAGACAGAGAGAGTAGCGAACGGATTCCCGTCCATGATTTGGGGCAACAGGTGTACACAATACGTATGCATAATGTAGGCAGCGCATGTACAACACTGTCTCTCATGAAGTGCACCCACGCTAACTTGGCGTTATTAAATTTACATAGTCGCAACTGAGGGCGGCCGAGAATTAAGCGATTTGTTTGCTAATTCCATACGGGGCTGAACTTCTGGCTGATTTTACACAATAGTTTTACGGAGCGAAGCCAGCGATTGAGATAACTAATTAACGATCGAGTAAGGCCTGACGAGGTATTTTAAACGTGACAAAAAAAAAAAAAAAAATAATGATTACGTCCTTGATTGTAAAAATATTTTTTGCAAATTCGTACAGGAATCTACGAAAAAATTGTATCGTCGAATTTTTTGCAAAAATTAACGTGTGAACTTGGCTTTTGGTTAAGATTTCCAGCTGTGCTTTCGCAATGCTTTGATCGCAGCGGAAAAATTATCTGTGTCTCTTATCAGCGATATGGCTGATTCGTACTTATAGAGTTATCGGATTTTTGAGATTTTGAGAAAAGGAAAGAACTTTTTTTTTTCTCTTTTCGGTGGATTTCAACCTATTTCGTAAATTACATTTGGGAATTCATTTTACGATGCCATTTAATTGGCGAATGGTTATCGTGATTAATTTGCATTCGATTTCTCTGCCGGTTCGCTGAACTCGCGTTGATCGTATATGCAAAATTTAAGTAGATCGACCTGCAGTTTTTTCACATAATGTAAAAAGAGCGACGCGCCACAAATCTTTCGGGGACAAGTATCGTAGGAGTCGTAAAAATTTTACCACTGAGTACAGTCAATCTTAAAAGGCTTGACTCTCCCAGTGACAGCCACTGCTTCCTTGTTTCTCGGATTATCGATAGTTTTTATATCGATCAGGCAATTTTTTTTTCACAACACAAAAATTACAGACTGACAGATCTCGAAATCGTACAAACTTATACAGCGGAATCAAATCGATATCTATATCTATATATACGTACGTATGCACCTGTACACCGTACAGGCTTTGGAAGAGATTTATTAAAAAAAAAAATAAAAAAATTTATAACGTAAATATTATTTATCATTATCAAACAATCGCCGTCCGCCACGTAACAAGCTACGTCTAGCTGAGAACATACGAATAATAAAAAAAAAGACGAGCGACCAGAGCGAAAGCAAAGATAAAACGTAAATCGATGAATCTTCACGCTAGAATAATTCGTCCGCGGATCAACTGGAATCCGAAAATCCGGGTGCGTTTTCACCCAGCGACTACGACCGTAGATCGTGGCGCGTCGATCGTTAAAACACGACCACTAGCGCTATCTATGTAGATTGAAGTAATCTTTGGTTTCGGGTGAACAAAGGAATGAAAAAAAAAAAAAAACCGAAAGAAAAATACGATATGTAAAAAAAGAGAGTTAAAAGCATCAGTCAAGACTTATCTTGGGAGGATTTAGCGGCTCCGGCAGTTAAAGGTATAGCATGAGATTGAAAAACCGTTAAGTTTGAAAAAAAAGCGGGAAAATTTAAAACTTGGTCGTTCGCGAAATTCTTTAAGTAAAAAGAAAGGAAAAATCTCTTTGCTCCTGTCAGGGTCGACAGTCTCTTTAGGGCAGGTAAAATTTTCAATGTCCAAAGTATACAAATGGCGGATACGTTATTTCCTAAGGAATGGAAATTATTTCCGTTACGATGGTTTATTACAGCCGAAACCGATTACCCTTTCGAAAACGAGAGAACTCCGTAGGACGAGTTTTTACGAATCGACTAAGCTCGCGTCCGGTAGCTCTCGTGAAAGTCACCGGCAGGAAGTTATCATCCTCTTACTTATGGGAACGCGTTAATAACGCCCGAGGAAATCAGGAGTGGCTGTAAATAATCGGTGTATACCTATTTAGCGATGGCGAAAACGGACCGCGTCTCTCCTGCGACTTTGTCGGATGCGTAATAACGATTTAGAAACCGCGTCCAGTTAACGTGAAACAAACTCAGTGCGAAGTTGTTAATTGGCAATTTCCAAGTGGGGAAAAATAAATAATGTAATTTCGTCAAAATCAAAGAGACGCTTTGACCGAACCACGTATCACCGATCGCTAGCGAGATAACGTGTAATCCAAGCGACGTATGTTAATTAAAAAAAAAAAAAAAAAAGAAAATTGGGCGCGCAATTCAAATCCCATCGAGCAAAACCAGATAAAATCGTAGGGAAAAACTAATAAAATTATCATCGAATCCTCGGCGCAGTCTTCTCGAAAAATTTGACGATTGAAATTAAAAAAAAAAACACGCTCGCGCCACCTCATGATTTTTTACATAATGAACCAATCCAAGATGCTTGGCCATTAATCGGTGATACTCTTTGCTTGCTCTATAACTAGTTTCCCCGTGTAAAGATAGTCCCCTGGCATGGCGCCATTTGGCGTTTATACATTTCTTTTTTCTTTCTCCAATTTTTTTTTTTTATTCTCATCTCTTCTTTACTCTCTCGCGATCTACTTGGCCCTGAGTCTTTGCCAACGCCCCTCGACACTTGACACAGACTCTCTCTCTCTCTCTCTCTCTCTCTCTCTCTCTCTCTCTCTCTCTCCGTTTTATCTTATTTCAACCCGTACGTCGGTATCTACGGTCCACCGCAAGTAGATGCAGTTCAGGAGGTCAGTGCGCCATATAAGAATAAAAGAAAGATACCACCAAAACAGCTCTAAAGAAAGCCTGATGCCAATCGAGAGTTCAATAGAACATAGTGACATTTCCCAATGACCGGTCGATCCCTGAATAATAAAAACAAAAAAAAAAGCTTCCACGTCCTCAGCGTCGCGACGCAATATCACAGGCAGCATAGAGCTTTCCTATAATCGTAGACTCTGAGGTCGGTATTTAGAGTCCAGATAACTTTTCACATCGATCCAGAGAGAGAGAGAGAGAGAGAGAGAGAGAGTCGACAATTAGCTGAAGAGGGAGGTGAGAAAGCGGCCACTGATAAACGAGCATTTTAATTGGACCCGAGGCACGAAGTATCATTAATTAACATCGATATTAAAAGATCATCAATCCTCTGACAGCCAGGCAAAGCAGTCCAAAAGTCATTGCTAAAGCAGCATAGGAGATCGGACCAAGAAAATATACATACACAGACACAAAGAGAATGGCCCCAGCTTCACCAGTCACGAGAGGCATCCTAGTGCCAACTAGAGGCACGAGGAATGAAAGGCAAGTCCAGGTGGAGCAAGGTAAGGCAAGGCTGACTAGCACCGCCAGTTAGACTGTCTTACAGTTGGTAGACGATGGCAGTGAGCTTGACCGAGTGGCGCTTCGCGAGGCTGGCCGACGCCCTTCCTCCTCCTCCTCCTCCTCCTCCTCTTTGATCGTCCTCGTCTACCTCATCCACCTTCACCAACGTCATCTTGCCCAGCATTACCATCGGCAACTGCTCCTCCACTGCCACCACCATCGAGCATAAGAGCATCCAGTGCCTTGCAGTACTGCCAACCACCTCCACCTCCATCGTGCGAACTCAGCAGGAGCAGCTCCTCCAGCCTTTTTACACAGGCTGCTCTCCTCGCAGCAGCGACTACTTTCCACGCTCGGGAGCTCAAGCCTCGTTTTAATGCAACTGCCATAGGATTCGTTTGCGGAGGCCTTCGGCACGATTTCCGATCAGCTGCGCAGGAGTCACGCAGCTACCCGGTACAATTTCTTCTGGACGTATGGATGAATTTCTTTTTTTGGCTAAAACCGTAACAGAATATTTAAAATAATAATTCAGCACGTCGTCGCATTAACATTGTAAACTCTCCTGTACAGTTGGATAAATTGTACCGGTTATTGCTGCATCTAAATATATTTACGTTTCCGTTATGCCTTTACACATCCGGCTCCTCTGGTCCATGATTTTTTATTTGATGATTCAGCCCAGGCCGCTTGTTATCAAGGTTGCTTGATTTTCTGAAAAAAAAAAAAAATTATTCTACCTGTCATCTTTCGTCATTATCTACATATGCAGATGAATATGGATGACCGGTATTAGATCGCTACTTGTATACTTATCTTAGACGATCGAACCGGGCAAAAACAGAGCAATCAGCGTACACAGCAAGCTTTCCAAGCCAATATCGCATATCTTGGACGTCCATCCAAGATGCCCGCTAATAATCAGATCGGCGATAAATACCAGCAGCCATGATCTACCTCGAGTTCTCTATAAGCAAACGGGCAAGCAACGAACTCTAATCGCCGACGATTACCGTCGTTCTCTTAGTATCCGCCCATTCGTACAATTTTTTACAGAAATATCCACCTATAGCTTTCTACGGTACGTGTAACGCCATGCTGAATTAGTATGATGTATATACTAATGCGGAATCGACTTTTTCTTTAATTTTAATTTTTCTCTCTTTTTTTTTTCACGCTTTTTATAACGTACCACAAGACTGGCTGCCGCTGCTTCTCTTGCAACGGCACTCGTTATTAGCAGTATAGTAATTAGTATCTATCACAGATTAACCTCCGTCGTGGAAATGCACCGACATGGCGCCGATGCATAACTAGCGGCTCTCACTGCACTTGTTTTCATATATGGCAATCGTGATGGTCCTGATACGCCTGTGCACTCATGCATTTATGTAGGATAGGCTATATTCTATATATATATATATTTGAATATATATATATATATATGCATTACTAGTACAAAACGAAGAAAGATATGGGGGATACTAGTACGCTAGTTTATCCCTAGCCCATCCCTACTAGAAGGGACCATATACTGCCAGGTGACTATTCAGCCAAACCTATACATAGAATCAGGTGGTACTAGAAAGGACCATATACTGCCAGGTGACTACCCAGCCAAACCTATACGTAGAATCAGGTGGCAAAGTCAGTGTAAGCCTTGCGTGAAAAAAAAAGGGTGTCTGCTTCAATGCCAAGAAGGGTTGTTCATCCTGCAGCGAGATCAAGAGACGTCGGCCTGTCAGAGATGCTGGACGAGGCTCCGATTTATCAAGAAGATACTTATTTCTCTATCCTTCTCTCCCCGTGAACGTCGATCCATTCGGAACCGAATCAAACGGCTGAAGGATTCGGAAGCAGCATCTGAAGGATACAGTGGTCCAGATGAAAAGTCACTTTTTTTTGTCTCATGAACGGTTCATCTCAGTCTTGTACCGTGTTAAGTTTCCCTGGACAAATAGATAATCAAGCATCTGAAAGATCGACGATGAAAATGTTCATGGGGTATCTTGAGGTTGAGATGAAGAGATAAGGTGAAAAAAAAAATGGTCCACAAGAGACAGAGGAAGGTCGATGGTAATTCGATCACGTTAAACAGGATCAAAGGCGAAATAGAGATGCTTCCCTGTTTTTATTTAACACCTCGGGCCACTTCTATATCGTAGGCGCATGCGCATCTTCTTTCCGAACGCCGAAACAGATCTAGGATGAGGGCTGCTGGTGCGTTCGTAAAAACAGAGTCCAGAATCTCATTCGTAGAAATGGACACGCCGGAGTAACCAGTATAAAGATACTTAGCCGGGTTTTTCATCGGACCTAAAAGACCAACCTGGTGCAGGGAGTGAAAAAAAGAGTGGAAGGTACGGACTCCGAGAACGTATGGGTAAGTATGCGTCACGATGACTGATCATCGGCGCTCCTCTTCTTCCTTCGCTCACTCAACTGGCTTTAGGATCCTGGGCGAACGTCGCGACGCAATGCACCGTCAATAACACCCGCTGAGCATCCTGGACGGTCGGCTACGTAGAGACATCAACTACGGATGATCGAATACCTTGGGAAGAATAGAATGAATAAAATTTTTAATAATAATAACAAACACGGTTACGATATTGACGTCATTGAACTATCATTTCGTCCGGCATTTTTTATTCGATAAATATATATATATATATATATAACGTACCAAAAATAATTTTTTTTTACGAACGTATGCACTTGGCATGGAAATGCATAGGTTGCTGTTAATTAAACGCGTACCGTGTCTAATTAAATGTTACGATAACGCTGGAAATGTTTGAATGTGAAAATTGAGTTTTGTGATAAGGAAAAAAATTTTTTGGGGAAATAATTGTCCAATCTTGAGTAACACTTACGTGAAAGGACGGGGACGCTTAAAAGGCACAGACTGGTCATGGGCATCTCGACGTTACTTTAGATGACGGATGGGGACAGTTGTTGCATCGCGACGCTGCCAAGAATATCTTTCCCTTTGGTATCGCCGATGCTTCTAACCTCACTGAGAAGTCGAGTACACTCGAAAGCACCAAAGTGCCGTAGAGTACCGGGGAGGAAGAATCATTTCGGTTGATCCTTCTCTATTGCACTGTCGTTCGGTTAGGTTACCTTGGGCCGATGTGTGTAGTTAAAATAACATCTGATTTCAGTTTCTTGGTTATGGTTGTCTCTCCGAAATGGTTTAAACCAGTTTGTATTCCGTGCACGGGTAGAGAGAGACGCACTGACGATACGAATATTTTGTCAATGCCTATCTGTCATTCGTATCGTATAAGCTGAATTATAACGTTGTAGGTTAGGAATTTAATTATCGATCCTCAGGAAAATTATCGGAATTGATTTGTTAACCTTGGTACACTGGACAGCAAGCCTCATTCTAAACACGATCGATCGTCACCTATATGAGTTCAGGAAAGAAAACGTGATCGGACTTTGTACTACGACATAACCCGTGCGGACGACAGAAGCGACGCTTTCACTCTTGCGGCCAACTCGGTACTAATAAGTGAGTCATGTTCAAGACTTATTATTTTGCAAAACGAACTAACGATTTGTTTATAAGAATTTTTTTTTTCTTTCATATTTTTGAACCTTTCCGCCGCTCGTTACGTAAAATTTTAAAGTGTGAAAGGATTTTGGAATTTTTATACAGGGAGGGAATTTTTTTTTTTCTTGTTTTAAAAAATTAGTTGGTCAATTTTCCGATAATTCCAGCTATGAATTCTATACAGACAGTCATTGTTACTATTCATTCGTGATAACAGTATCGTTCAAGGGACATGACAATGACGATTTGAGAACGAAACAATGGCGAACGGTGTAATGAACACGGGACTTAAAAATTCGATTGTTACGTAGCAAGTTGAATATCCATGACGAAAGTTGCCAAGCGGTCGTTGGGATCGTTTCATGCGAGTACGCCTTAAGGGAAAATGCTCGGAGTAAGAAATAAAGATAAGTACCAATTATTGCATAACGGCTGAAATGATTTTTGACAGTTTTTGAATTGAAAAAAAAAATACTTTTTTGATTTTTCTAATTTTATGTCACTGATACAATATAATACCTTTTACGTGGTCTGTCATCGCGACACCTATACTAGGTACCCGATGCTTCTGCAAACGGTCGCAGATGCAAAGTAACAGCCAGATAAAAAAATTTGTATCTCGCACTGAGATACTCGCGTAACTTTTTACGAATTTTATTTAAAAAAATTTAATTTATATAAAATATTGAAATTTTTTCGTATTGATATATACGCATTCGGTAGAGATGAATTTTTTTTTCATGATTTACAAAATGAGTGATCGATCATTGCAATTTCGCGTGGTAGAAATTCCCTGTCGATTTTTGACTCATGCATCGTAAAAGGTAGGGCACTGGTACGTGGTTGCGTAACAAAACAGTCGTGCGTGAGTATGAACAAAAGCCGTATGCGCCATTACCATTGAAACGTACGCACGCATGTAGACACGCATGTAGACACGTACGCGTCAATGCGAATGAAAGTAAAAGTGGCAATTACGTGTGTACGGACCGTACTGTTAGCTGATAGCACATTTAAAACGTAACAAAACTTGGTTAAGTACAATCATAAAGTTCAGGAAGTAGAAATAAAAGGCAGAAAGAAAAAAAAAGGACGTGTGTACGATAAATAAAAAAAAAATTGATAAAACGTAGAAATTTCACTACACGAGTCAACCGGTACAATCAATCATACCGATCGACTATTGGAAACCCATCTCTAAGACCTGTACCATTATTTTAAATCGAAAAGAAGATTTATAATCGACGCACCCGATAATTAGGTTAGATTGAGCCGTCTTACTAATTAAAATAAATTCAAGCAAAGATTATTTTATACCGATAAAATTCTAACTTAGATCCTATCCAGAGAGAAGCCTATATAGATATAGCTATTTCAGATGGCACGATAAAATAAAAAAAAATCCGATAAGCAGTACTGTATATTAATATCTCAGAAATAGCCTAAAAATAATTTTTATTCTTTAAAGATAAAGAAAAAATTCGGTGTTCGGAAATTTGATAAAAAGTATGTACAACCGTTCCCTCTATGTCACTTCCGCACGTTCTTTTACTTCACCTCAGCTTTCTTTTTCTCTCGCATCTGTCTCGCTCTTTATATTTTTTTTTTATTTTTTCACAAATCAAAATCCGCGATGGCATCCACTGATTGCTCCTGATTGGACCTATCTGCGGTTGCTGGTAAATGAGTGGAGGTGCTCGGTAATAATAAGTGAGGCTAGGTACGATGCATCTCACTCGTACTGTAGCAACGGTAGCGTATAAGGTAACGAATGCTGCATCTAGTCAGTTGTGCCAACCTACTACGTTATAGGGATAAGAAACAAACGCCTAACCATTGCCCTGCCAACTGCCCCTGGGTAATTTACCTGCGGATAATGACGCTACGTCCGGACTCTTGGCTGCAGGGAGTTGCCAGGTTGCTGATGCAGGTCGTGGATTGCTTCTTCTTTAGCAAGTATCATCCAGCAGGATCCTGCATCCTGCATCCAGAAATGCATCGAGTCAACACTCGTTGCATGGCTGCAGTTTTGCTTCTGGCTGTTGGTTGTTATACACGCACCCTGGCAAATCTATTACAATTTCGTACGTATGCCTAGATGGACGAACCGACACGCCTATAGTCCCGGCAATTATGCACACGAAGACGTGACCGCACCCTTATGCGCCGGGCAATCATTTACCTTGTATTTTAATTAGTGTAGTAAATCCTTTTCATTTATGCTTAGGACGTTTGAAATTTTATAAAATTTGACAGTTGACTTTTTTATATTTTTAGAAATTTGTATGGATATATATATATATATATATAATCAGTCGGATACAATATAGAGGAATGACTTTTCTATTGCCAGAGTAGAAATTATAAAGCTATGCCATTACGTGATGTAACGATAGCACGGACATCCGCTGGATGGCGTAGTTCGCAAGAAAACCGTAATTGGCGCCATTAAGCAAAGATGGCGTGCAGGTATCAAGCGAGAACACGAAAGTGCTTCATTTGTATCATCTCGTTGGTTTATAATCTGCTGGAACGAAAATGGAGGTAAGTTCAGTCGCGTAAAATGTTAATATAAAAGCTGAACTGGCAGAGGCAAGTGAAACAGGAATGGCGGGTGCGGAGAATCGGGAGTCGACGGCAGGCGTCGGTTGGTTATAGCGGCGGGTGATTCGACTCTGGAAAAGTATAAAAAAAAAAGGTTATCCGGAACGAATCAGGGTTTCATTAATAAGCGACCGTGCTTTTGCGATTTAATAAGTTTAATAGAGGCTGCGAGTGGACGTGGCGCCGGATGTGCAGATGGTGGATGAAAATATTATATATAGTAACTAAAGGATGTATACGATCGGTTGTGTACCGTTAATGATCGATCGGTAATCTTTATTTTACTGAGAATTTCATCATTTGCAGAACGATAAGATTTTCTCGCTCGGTTCGCATAACATGATAAATAATATCAGTACCGATCGTGACGTTTGAAACAAGAGCGATCGGTATGATCGGTACTGCCACTACTACTAGTACTACTACCACTACTTTCCATGACTGGATCGCCTGCTTGCCTCATGTCTACATCGTTTGATTTCTTTAAGGCGCTACGTCCTGGGTAACAGGTTGCTGAGATCGTTTTCGTTTATTTCGCGACCGCGATCGACCTTGCCTTGCTCTTTTACTTCTTTTCGCGATACTCGCTGACTTCGTAATGCGTGCCGTTATCGCGGAGAGGAATGCGTGCATACATTTTACATTAAAACTCACATGTCGTACTCTATTTATTCTTATGACCCAAAAAGTTTTGCTTCAATTTTTTTTTTTCTAATTTAACCACATAACCGAGAATCACACGTCTTTCAGACCGCGACTTACAATTGTTTTGTACGTTTGGGATGACGCACGCTGACTTCTGATCTGAAAATTGTTTGTCGAAAAATATAATAGTTTGGAAATGCGCGAATGTCGATTAGGTGATTAATTTAAATGGGGAAAAAAAATTTAATGAGAAATCGATGAAAGTTTTATTTTTTTGATTCTCAAATTTTTTGTTACTTTTTTTTGAACTTTTTTTTTCTCTAACATTTGCTACTTGTATTTCCTTTTTTATATATGGACTCCTCAAGATCTATTTCGATTGTGATTTGGGTTTGAATGATAGTCAAATTTTTCTTAACCACGGCGCGTGCGCAGTACTCGCTGCGCTTTTTGCGTCGATGATCTTTCACATGTTATACAGGGTCAAGGTGGACAGACCGGTTGATCACGGTCGAATCGCGGACATAATTAAACAACCTAATCGTCAAGGAAGATTCGTAAAAGAAGATGGTAGTTAATGGAAAATTTTGAAAAAAAAAATATATTTGTCCAAATAAATAAACAATAAAGAGGATGAACCGGACTTATTCGTATGAAAAATAAAATTACGGACATTGTCATTTCGCTAAATATTTAATTGGATTATTTGAAACCGGTCGAGCGCGTTAATAAATTTTTCAAAATTTTCAATTTTGATGTCTCCTATAAAAAAAGAAACAATAGTAACAAAAAAGTGACTCAGGACAGGACAAAAGTCTCAAAAAAAAAAACCAAATCAACTTTATTTTTTATGCTTCCTGGATGAAACTTGCCCAAGAGTGACAATGCAAAAAGTAAAAACCAAAAAATCGCAATCCTTCACGTTATTATCCATCAACCGTACAGAATGGTGCGCGCGACCAACGATGCAGCACGGCGCAAGAATACACGTTGCAAACCAGGAGAAGCAATGGCGAACAGCCGCGGCCTTCAGCCGCTTAGCCAATGAATCACTGGTCCTGCATTCCGGGCGTTTTCCTTTGGTTCTTCGTACTTTTGGCATGGCCAAAGCGGCATTGCGAAAAAAAAATTGCATAAATCAGTACAGTGGGAAAAATACGAGTTCCCGAACGGCTTGTATAATTTTTCAATGTATACTAATAAAAAAAGAGTAAAAAATTTTTTTTCATTTGCATCTATCACCGATCGGAATGTAAATTTTCTAACGAGGATCTCCGTCGGAAATTCTTTTTAATTAAAAAAAAAAAAAATTTGCAAAATTCAACAAAATCCTCTAACACGAATCTCTGCTTGTTAATTGGCAGACTGGACGTCGTTGCAACGAGCTCAACTCCAGTACACTCACCTTGCTCGCGATTGCCACGAAACGTTTCTATTTCTGCGTTCGAATGCTTTTACAACCAGCGACGAGCAAGACGACCACCACGACCATTAAGGCGAGTACGAATACGGCGACCGCGACGAAGACGGCGACAAGTAGTACCACCACCTCCCTTAGCATTCGTTTCGTCTTGAGAGCGAAAGACACTTTTCCTTCTCTTTCTCTTTTCTCTTAGCTTTTTATATCTTTTTTTTCTTGTTCGAAATAATGCAATATCTTTTTTTTTTATATTACATCCGACGACGATACAAAACGCGACTACAATGACTCACGATTATTTTTCTGAGACGATTCAAAAATTTTTTGTGATAATTTTCCAGAAAAAAAATACAACAGACAATTTCTTAATAACTTCAAAAAAAAAAAGAACGCCACGGACTCCGAGTAAACTTTCTTTCTTTTTTTTATCTTGCTAACTAATAAAATGCAAATGGATGCAAATAGTCGCTAAAAAGAGATAAAGTTTCTCTTTAGCGATCGATGCTGGGCCCACGATAATTCCAATATCTATAGATAGACTTCCAGAGTAAAGAGCGCGTGCACACGCGCCCGTAATAATTAGGGTATACTCATTAATCAAAAAAAAAAAAAAAAGAAAAAAAATAGTAGATAATGGAATCAAGTGCATATTGGCTTTTTTCTTATTTTTTAGCGGGACAAGAAAAAAAGACGAAAAAATATGACGTCACAGTGGGCCCAAGTAGATACGTACAAGAATTAAGCAGACTCTAGACAGGCATATTTGCTCTTATCTTTTCTGACTAATCCACACGAGTGGGATATCCTCCGATTGAGTGAGGAGTGGGGGTAATTAATTTTTTTCCTCAAAATTTCACCGGCCTCCCGTAACGGTTAACTTTTCTCTCTCACTCGATATTCCATTCTGCCACTGCGTACATTCTAAATTCGTTTTGAACCGGCAAGCAAAACAGTTCCCGGGAGGTTTGTGAAGTCAAAAAACTCGCGAGAGACCCGAGCCAAGTCGAGGCAAGATACACGCGGCCAGACGGGACACAGACACGCGAAGCCCAACCTAACCTAACCTCTTGCACTCTTAAGTCCGTTCCCAACGGCGGATTTTAATTTTAGGCCTGCGCCTTAAACTCCGTACCGCGCTTTGTGTCTCAGAGCGTCGTTATCGAAAGACGCGAAGATGCTTAAAAATCCGAGGGTTGATAAAACCAAAAACTTGTATCGATTGAAAGTGAAAGAAAAATAATTTTTTTCCAAAAATTCATTCCTTACAAATTTAAATATTTTTCCAAAATTTACTCTCTACGAACTCTGCTTAAATCAATATATTTATTCCTTATTGGTCAACGATTTTTGAAAATTATATATTTTGGATTTTGCTTTTTTTTTTGAAAAAAAAAAATCAAATTCACTCTAAACTACCTGTACGATATTTGCCGTACGGTACAGACTTTATTCAGACAGCCAACTCACCCAGTCCGTGGTACACTTGCTCATAGTGAATGTAAATTCTGAAGAATGCACCCAAGGCCATCGCGTCGAAGAAAAAAAAAAGGAGAACGAAAGAAAGACGCCGAGAGGAAAAAGAGGCAGATGAAAACAAAAAAAGTACGAAAAGTTGAGAGAAATTCGGGCGTCTACACGCTAATCCAGTATTTCGTCGTATTTCGTTTTGCTTTTCATTATGGATCGTTAACGGGTAAAATTAATGCTGCTTGGAATAATGCAACACCAAGTCAAGCTGGATTGAACTTCGTCAGGATTTTAATGGTTTTGCAGGTTGTGCATATTTTTACGTTACCTACACGCTACGTACTTACGTACACGCCATAATGGAATTTTGAGGTTAAGTGACAAATTTTATGTTAGCAAGATTTTCCGCCAGTTACGTCAAAGAAATTATTTGAACGGCGCGTTAAACATTATTGAAAATCAATAGCAGGTGATTGTAATTATTGTAATATAAGTCAAAATTAAAAAATCAAATTTTTTTTCAAAATTCATTTTTTTATCAAAAACTTATAATCGTACGACGATCATATTGGTCCAAGCGCTAACCGCGTAATAATTATACTTAATTATAACGTCGTCATGTACTTTACATCGCGACCACAAAATCACGATATATTCCGTGTTAGTTTCTCATATGCGGCGGCGATTTACTGAGAAAATTAGACATAACCAAAATGACATTTGGTCGCTTCCTAATGAGATAAGTGCCTGTTTTTATAGATTTCTAGGTGATCTCATGGATGGACATTGAAAAGGATAGAAATAGATTTTTTTTAAATTTATTTATCCCATATAAATTATACCATCTCATCGAAGTGCCTGATATGAAATTGCAAAAGGCGAATTATTAATAAAAAAAAAAAAAATCAATCCACCATGATAATTCTCGATTTCCACTTGTCCTAGGGTGACTGATAAGCAATAGATAACGGATGAACTCTCCAGTCCCGCTAAGCGGGATATTTTATAATAATTCCACATTTTACCTCTTTTGCCAAATTTTCAACACCACTTCGACACGCACGCAGAATTATGCAAAAATGTGGAAAAACGCGAATACTTTAAATTCGTATGCCGTTCAACAAAAAGGTTATATATATATATATACAAATAAGCGAATATCGGATGTTTACCGTGTTGACGGTAGCAGGTAATAACACTTGTTGCACATCTAGATACCGAAACGGTAATGGGTTACCAAAAAGGATGAGACGATGCGTTATAAAATCCGATTAAAACAGGCAATAATCGTTCCTCGAAAAAAAAGCATGTATTCCCAATAAAATCGAAAACAGAAAAAAAATGTCTTACTCTGTCGTTCGTTAAAAAAAAAAAAAAAAAAAAATATAAGTCTCAGATCGATCGCGATAAGCACTATGAACTTTTTTTGCCTCATCTCTTTTATTCCCAAGAAAGATAAAGAGACGTTCGAAAGTAGTCGCCAGTGTCTCTTGTCTGCACTCTGAATAAAGTAGACAGAAGTAGACGATGCTTCTTGGCCGAAGACTTAACGGCGTAAACTACTTGTTAATATCGATCAGCGCCCGATCGGTTATCGATAAGAGGACGGATAGTGACGTAAAAAGTAAATTTGCTAGGATAGCGGCAAATTTTAGGCGGGAAATTTGAAATTCAAAATCTCTCCGAATGCACATCAATTATTTCACTGATAGAATCAACCTAAGGTGCGTTCGACCGAGTACAAATTTTCTTTAAAAAAAATTTCTTGTTTTTCAAAAAACAAAAATTATAACAATAAGAAAGAAAGTATCCACGCCAGGCGGGTACGATGTCAGTGCTTAATTACCGTATCTCCATTGAACTTTGAACCGGCGCCCTCGTACGTTGCTAGCACGCGTCGTAAATAATAGCAAGGTAACGGTGGCGCTGCACGCTAATATCAGGTACCCAACATACCAGGAACGAAATACGTCAGAGATATATATCCGCGTGCATGCGAGGCAAATTCAAAGACTCCGCAAGGAGGTCGTGTCGAAGGTTACAGTGTTGGTACCTTCGAAAGAAAGAAAGCAAGGAGGAAATGCAAAAAAATAATTAAAAATCCTCATCAGTATTGCCACCATAACCCGAAAGAAATGTCCAATTGATTTGGTAAACGTTGTGTCTCTTGGCTGACCACTTTGCCCTCTTTATACATATATACGATTTTACCTATATGTATATATATATATACAAACTGTATATATAGCTATATACCCCCTCTTTCTTTTTATTCCAACCTTTTTCTCTCCCGTTTTGTTCCCCTTTTTTTTTCTTCATCTTTTTTTTCCCCCCTTTCTCTTGCCTCTCTCACTCATACTTACCTGCACTCCCTACTGTTGGTAGAATTGGCCTAGCAGGAGCTCCACCTTCACCTCTACCTCCACCAGCAACCGGCAGCATCACCTTCTCCTTCGTCTCCTCTGCCCACCTAGATACGTTCTTCTCTTTTTCTCTTACTCTCTTTGCTCTTATATCTCTCTCCGTTACTCTTACTTCTGACTGTATCTATCTATCTCTCTCGCTCTCGCTTTCTCTCTCTCTCTCTCGTTCCTACGTCTTCTCTTGCAACGCCGCCCCGATGCCACCAGACTCCGGCTCCTCTCCGTCCGTGCCTACGCTGCTGTATTCCTGGCGTTTCGCGCTGCAAGGTCAACAAACTTCGGCTCGATAAAAAATAAATGAAAAACAGGACTGCTGGAAATTGTAACAGTGGCAACTGTAGCGTGTGGCCCGACGAGGGAGATCGGACGCTTCCCGATAGTTTTAAAGGGGCGCGAACAATCCTATACGTACGGTTTCCTATTCGCGGATCGTCAGATACCGCGTTTCCGGTATATCACTGCAGTGCGCCGCGGGATGGTTTAAAATTTGTGAAAAAAAAAGTGTATTTCGAGTAATTTTTTATTTTACCAAAAAAAAACAGTACTACTACGGATCGATAATTAAAATGAATTAATAAGAGAATAATTTTCTTTTTTTTTTTGCATTTTCCACGGACTCGTATCTCTTCGTTTGTTACGATATAAAGGCTGTATTACGGTAATAGGGACCGACTTCTTCGTAAATCGAACGCGAGCTTAATTAATTAATTAATAAAAAAAAAAAAAGAAGCAGCGGTCAATCCCATTACGATTTTCTCGCAATAATCGCGAAACGACCGGCTCGCAATCGCTAACAGTATCGTGACCCAGCCATTGCCCTCTTTTATCGAGAAACTCATTGCATAATTGCGAGAGCGACTAGAAAACAATGTGATGAAAATAATGTTACTACTTACGTTTTTTGTTTTTTTTTTTTCTTTTCCCTTTTGTCTTTCCGCCTTTTGCTCGCGCATTGAAAAAGTATCGGGACCTCCGAGGCTCGTTTACTCGTTATTCCGCGAGCTCGAGTGAAGGTTCATAAACCCAATTTTGCTCGAAGACTGATGAATTTTTATCAAGGACGCTCCACTTTTGGAAAACCTGATAACAGAAGCTCCAGGATGATCCTGATAAAACGTTCCCTGTCAGATGGGTAGCTGAATTCTTATTTTACACATAGCCAAAAGACAAACGAACGTCTTAGGGTAAAAGTACGTGAAAAATATACCGGGTGTCCCGAACAAACTTCAGGCCACTCTCTGCATTTACTTCATCCGATTTTGTACCTGAGCGCTAACGTTACCTGAACTTATCCCCGAGTGATGCAAGAAAGGATGTGAACTTGAAAAAAAAAATTTGAAAAAAAAAGGCATAAATAAGATAATCATACTGGAAAATAATCACTAGGTGAAAGGTTCCTCGGTCGGTTATCAAGGCACAAAAACTTTTAAAACTAGAGTGCTGCCCGCCCCATGGCGATCTAGTCGCGTTGGTATTAAACTAGTGTGACAGGGCGACAACCGTTATGAACTAATTTACTTGAGAGACAATCTCTTATGAGAATAGATCGAATCGACGTAACAGACGCTCTCCAGGAATAATCGATAGAGAAATCGATAAGATCCTTATCGATCCAGACACGAATAAAGGACACAGTAGAGTTAAGAAATATATTGTATAAATTAATTAATATATAATTTATGTTAAATTCAATGGAATTTAATAAATTCCATTAACTGTATGTATAATACCCGATAATACATATAAATGATATATAAATACAGCCAAGTGACCGTTTCGAGGACACGAACAATTATGCAGCATTCACAACGGCAAAATAAAATATACAAAAAAAGTAACCTAACCCAACCATACGCCGCCATTCCTAACCCGGTCACAATCGCAGATATCTAGTTTTTTGAAAATTTTGCAAAATTCTTGTGAACGCAGCTTTATGATCGCCGAAGTTTTTTTTTATATTTTCCGGACTTTCCCCAAACCTAACAGACAGCCTGAAAATCGCTTATCGTCAAATCCATGAAATCCGTGACGTATTCATACTAAAGTATCTATATCGTTAAGGTTATCCGCAAAGTACGACCAGCTTGAAGCTCACACCGAGTACGCTGAACATTGGTTCAACGTTTTGTTTACGATCGTAGAAGCCCGCGGACATCGGCGATCCGATTATCTCGGCGTGCATTATCGATCAACGTCCAATGCGGATGATCGATGGGGACGCGGCTTGTGGCAACGCGAAAAGAAGTGGAACCGTGTACGAATTTTTCCATTGATCGTAATACATCGATAATATACTATACAAAGCATTCCTATTAATTACGGGCTGTTTAACAGATGTTTACAGATACGATTACGTTATTCCCATTGAACGCGATAATACATTCGGATTGGCGACGAGTTGTTTAACCCTGGCAAAGTCGTCGAACCTAAGGTTCTCTGCGTCGCGAATTGGGAAGCCATGCGCAAAGGGGGTTGGGCGCCAGTCGTCGAACCCTTGGCAAAAGGTTAAAACCTTCGCGATCGGATAAGAAAAAAAATGTAGATAACATAAAAAAAGAAAAAAAAATTTTCCCCGAACCGGGATCGAACCCGAGTTAGTCGGTAGTGAAAATTTTTTAACCTCTCGACGAATTGATTCACTTTTTTGTTATTCCTTAAAAATTCTCTTACATTATTAAAACTCTGTTTCGTGGGGCAGCGCAGAGGAATCAAGGCGGCCACAGTGCTACCAACAACACTCGTCGCACGCCAGCCAATGCATTCGCTTGCTACTCGTTAGATATAAATACGCGACAGAGGGCAAGGAACCACGCCTGCACCAGCTACCGTGTACGCGTGTTACGAACACATACTCGTTCCTGTGGTTCACATATGAGTCGGACGATATGTGGACTGGTTCGTATTTGTGCATACATATATATGTAATACATAATACATATGGTACACTCGTGCGTGCTCATTGTAGAACCGTAGAACGAGGCACAGTGTTTCTTCGTTCCGTCGTTCCGTTTAACATCGTCGGTAAGTTCCCAACTTCGTGTGGATGCGTCGCGATGCGTCGCGATGCCACTATACACGAAGACGGCAGATATTGCATCCTCGGTTATAAATATAGTCGGCAAGAGACCGAATCGAGACAGTCCGATGCTCTCGGTTCAGTTCGTTCCTCGGTCCAGGATCCATCGTCAAGGTTCCCTTTCAACGGGAATCTTATTTGAAAATGAGTCAGGTGTACTAACGAAGTGTACGGGTTAAAAGAGTACACGTAAATAATTATGACGTGTGGGACCTATGAAAATTTTTATAAAAATTTCTATCTCGTTCCGGTCTTATCGTCCGTATTAATTATTTTCAAGAAGGTCGTGCACGGAGTTTTCGTAAAAGTAATTTTTCGCGCGCATTACCAGATTCGTTCTCCCGAACGTAAAATATTTGATGAACGTGCGCGGCCGCGCATAAGAATTTTTCTCGACGTTATCGTGGAAGGAAAAAAAAAAGAAGAGAGGAGAAAAAAAACGAAGAAAGTAGGGCTCCAATTTTTTCCAGAGTCCCTCATGGTCCGTAACTCCGTGGCCGCCGCGTCGAGTCATGTGGTCGCAGCTTCTGATGCTCCTGGCTGATGCTAATTAAAAATAATGCGAAAAAGGGGGAAAAAAGGAGAGGCCACGGGGTTCCAGACGAAAAGGGCATACCGACCGAGCGAGCGGTGGGACGAAGGTCGGAAGAGAAAGAAGCCGCGAGGGGCGCTAGTGTTGCGTGCCAGAGTGGAAGGGAGACGCTAGATATAACCAACGCGTTAGGGGAAGAGAGAGGGGAGAGAGGGACAGAGAGACGGAGTGAGAATCAGCGTACGTACGAGGTATAGGAGAGAAGCCTGTTTCACGAGAGGGCAAAAAGTGGCGCTAGTGTAGGAGCCCGTAGGGCGGCAACAGAATATTTGCCCTAGCGCGGCACGTAACGGAAATTTACGAAGACACGCTCTCTTTTTATCCACCCTCACCTGCATCCAGAACGAACCCTTTTTTTTTTCTTTAGCTTGCAGATAATTTTATCACCTCCACAGAGCAGCCACCTTCTTCGGTCGTGGTTCAGTCTCAGCGCCTGTTTTATCATAGTTTTGATACTCAGGTAACTAATACGTAAAGGTCATAATTATCATTATTAATAAACGAAATTACGATAAGTCAGGACCATGTGCTATTGATCTTATCTATGTGTGGTCGTATCCTTTTTTTTATCGTGTATGATAAATATATATAGGATAAGAATTAAAATAAGGGAGGTTCGTCTGAATTAAAAAGGGTTGATAAAGGTGGAGGAGGATTCTGCGGGATGAGTAGGTGAGTTCAGGAGGTAAAGTATGGAGGTTTAACGTGGTTCACAGGGAGGTGTACCTATGTACGTAGTTCGCGAGGGGGGAGGTTGGCGTCAGAGAAAGAAGAGGATATGCTGGAGGTGAAAAAGGGGAACGATGGTGGCTGCACCACCAAATGGGAGACAACCTTTGGAGCAGGGGTACGGGGATGAGGATGAGCAGAAGCTAGAGATGCAGGAGGAGGCTGGGAACGGGAACGACGTGGATGGGGGGGGGGGGGGGCAAAAGGCAGAAGGGTTTCCAATGAGCCGCCATTTATCTCTCGGGACATTCGCCGACATTTTTCTCCACTAGTGTATCGATTTTAGGTTTAGACGATTATACCGGAGTCCTGTCGGTATACGCCTGCAACTTCTCCCATGGTACCGCTTGGGTGGGGGCGTCGCGACGCTAATAACCCTTGAAATTTTTTTCAAAAATATACATACTATTTTTTGATCTTTTTTTGGGGGGATGTTTTGATCAAACTTGTGTCGCACACTTCTTTATTTACGTTACCAGGATAATTATCAAATAAAGCGTAGGCCGATGTATTTTAAATAAATTGA